>JZKD02S0261512.1:235208-255314 GCA_000966675.3 Picea glauca
ACACCATGTCCATGACACAATGAAAAGAATTGTAATGCTCTTTGTCATTAAGTGTATAACAAAATTACATTCACAGATATATACAAGCCATAGAAATAGCCTTGTGTACATTATCAACTATATAATGTACATCCAATTGTCTTGTAAAATTATTACATGACATCATGAATTTCTTTTAGTCTTCTTTTTTGCTTTCCAGTTCTTAAAAAAATCATCCACGTCCATGTCTTCATTTATTGGGTGCTCATCAACAGATGATGTTGTTTCACTCCTTTCATGTCGAGTACATCTGGTCTCATACCCATGGCGTGGATGCTGCTATGAGGGGCCATCACCTAAAAAAATAAAAAATATTAAATTTATATGGCCATTTTTTAAATATCATTGAAGTAGTTCATTAATATTAAAAAAAAACTCTACAATGTAATTATTTACCTGGTCCTCTAGTCGACACCATTGGAATGGATTTCGTCCTGTTCACCTAATCTTCAGGTCAAGGATGATCATCTATGACATCTGATTCCATTGAAACATCAAAATTTATAAGTACAAAATTATTAAGTATATGATTAATATATAGACATTTTACCATCATGGGCCTCAGTCACAGGAACATCTTGGGGCTGCACCTCACTGAGATGGGACTATTAGGGAGAACCATGATCTTCTGGTGGCGTTTCACTATCAATACTATGTTGTTCAGTACTAATGGTTTCGTTGATAGTGTTGCTCCCCTGATTAAAATAAAGTAAGATATTAAACGATGGATGATATCAAACATTTATGTATTTTATAAGAAACGAAAGGTTAATGTGGACTGATTTTTATTTATTTTATCCCAAAAATTGGATCTTAGGGTCTGCCCCATGCTTTTCCTATGATCAACCATGACTTTATAACTGTACTTGTAACCAATTTGGAGGTCTTCCTCTATGGTTTATGTTCTGAAGTTGTCACCCTGCATTGCCTAAGGGTATTTTTTTTTAATGTTTTTTGCTGCAATTACCTTAAAGTTGTAAGGTGATACAAATAATATTCTTAATATGTTCAAGTACTTATGATTCATGATTGTAACCTCGAGTAGCCTCCCTAGCCTAGCTTGTGTTGGTCATGTTTGGCAATCCTTTCTTTGGTTTCCTTCGAAGTGTCAGGAAACCTATCATCAAAATATTCAAGTATGTTATATATAACCACACTTTTATTTAGATCTAAGGAAAAATAAAGCTAGTATTGAATTCAAAAATTTGTAATTTACCTTGGTGTACCAGTTATTTGTTCTCCTGATTTTTTCAAAATATTCTCTTTTGCACCATCAATCATCACCTTCCACTCCCTCTCTGGAATTGATGGAGGATTCTCATACCTAGGATTTCTTGCCAAGCTTCGTCTATAAACATCTCGGGTATATTTTAAATATTCACCTGCTGCATATGTGACCACGTTTGTATTGAACGTGTCTACACCAAAGAGGCCTTCAAGATAATCCATAAGTTCCTTTTTGAGGTTGGAATGCGTAAGGTTGCCCTAAAAATAGACAAGCCCTTGCTCTCTACGTGCCTATAAAAAAGGTCGTTTCCTACACACAAAAATATATGATCATTAATTTAAAATTAATAATCTAGATGATTTTTGTATGAGGACAACATTAACTGATTAAAATATGAATTAAAACTACCTAGGAGTCTTGATTGTTTTAATGGAAGTCCATTATCATTGACCAAAAATGTGCACGGAAGGGTCCCCATGCTTTTCACATGTCTAGCTCCGGGAAAGGAAACCATCTCAACCACATCACTATGATCCTCATCTCTACCACAATATCTAGACTCTCATCGAGGTGTGGATGCATGTCGGTGCATGTCATGGATCCTATCTAAATGAGGTGTGGAAGATGGAGAAGTAAATAGTGATCTAGCAGCTGTATGACCATCTGCATCATGACTCTGTAGTGTCTCTGTAGCACCACTACTACTAACCCCAGGCTGAACATGCTCCAAATATTCCTTTATAAAAAATAAAATGTTTTTTCGTGAGATAATGTAAAAGTTAAAGAACAAAGTATCATAATTGAGCATATGATTGCATTAAAAAAAAAAATTTAAATTATGGTTATTACCTTATATGTGTTAAATTATGACATAAGGAGCTTGATCCTTTCTTTGATGTCTGGGGTTTGTTCTGGATGATATAACAAGCTAACAAGTTCCTTGTTAGCTTTAATGATCTTTTTTTTTAATAAGAGCATCAGATCAACACAAGAACAAAACCCCTCCTCATTGGCGGAATCATGATCCACATGGCCTATTGACTACATGTAATTTTAGCAAAAACAATGTTATTTCAATAAAATTATATAAGAAAATAATAAAAACAACATAAAATGAAAGTGGAAATTGATAATCATTTACATGTTCTATGGCTGGCCCTTTTCCATGATCATCTTGCCACATTAAAATATAATTAGAACCCCCAAATATTTAAAAAATTGTTAATGATAAGAAAAAAACAATGTTAAAGATAATATTTACAACAATGTTAAATATAATAAAAAAATATAATGCAATAAGTAGAGGTTTCTTAAAGAGGTGTTGCATAATAACCTGCACACTATTTGTCAATGTTTCTATTCGATTCAAATGGTAATCCACTAATAACTCTTTCCTAGGAGCTATCTTTTTTATTGTGCATAAGACTACCCAATTCTTTTCACGCCCCTCAAATATGAAATTCGGTTGTTTGTTTATTGTCCCAGATCGTGTGTTGTTTATAAACCCTGCAATATTGTGGAAAGCTTTAGGCCTTCCATCAATATAAATACTCTCTCACTTATTTTTATCCATGTTTATTAGTTGTATATAATTTGTGGTGAGTGCATATCTCCGCATACTTCGTATGTATCAGACCAGCCACATCTGATCGTTATAATTGTAACATGGTCTGACATAGTCCATCAATTCAGTTACTGTAGTGTATTTTACAATTATTCCATCCATGGAAAATAGCCCCAAGCCATGCAGGGAGGATGGTGCAATGTGATATGTCTTATTCTTGACAACGAAGTCAACATCTATAGGAGGTATTTCCTTAGGTACCCATTGCTTCACCAGATGTTTATACCTGAGTGGAACATCTATATATTCTATGCTCTCATCATCATAAGAGCATGATCCTCCTCTGGCAAGAAACAATTTCATCCATCTACAAAAAATTATTCTGACTTTTTCACCTCTAGTCCTTATTTTCTTATCATATCTACTAGATGCAGTCGCATTTCCAGCCTTTATTTGTCCTAATATTTCCTCACTCGACGAAGAAATATCTTACAGGTACCTATTTGGTTGTACCTTCAGTTACATGTGCACGTGTTGTTATTTAGTAGTCCATAATCATATTCACAGATCTAAATAAAAAATTTATATCTTTAGTTTTGGATGCACAGTTAGACTAGGGTGAAATTACCAACATTAATGGTCAACCACCTAATTTAATGTGATACCCCTCTTGATTTTGGACATATTAAGGACATATTAAAAATGTGAAAACACTAAGGACATGATAAATTTATCATATGGATCTAAGAAAAAAATAGTATTAAGGTTGTTGTTTGTTGGATTTGTGCAAAATGAACCTAAACAAAAAATTCTCACTTGAACTTGAGCAATGCCATAACTTCTAGAAATGGTATAGAAAAATATAGATACTAGACTAGGATAACCCAACAAGGCATCCTCTACTCAAGGAAGAAGAACCACATGACACAAAACGCCTCTAATTTTTGCAAACCCCCATGTGTTGCATTGTCAACTCCCACAAGGCCATCCTAAACCCCAATATTATAGGGAAACAATAATAGTTTTGTAGGAATCAAAGAAACCTAGGGTTGAACATGGGACATAACAACATGAAACCCATATCACATACAAAAATAAAACACACAAGGATAGATCCAAACCAAAAAACATGTTAACAAGGAAAACACATACTTTTCTATGTGCTAAAGACCAACTCAAAAATAAAACACATATGAACAAAACCAATTTGAATAACACTGTCACAAGGAAAACACATCCCTTTCTATGTGTCAAATACCAACAATTCTAACCAATCTACTAGTGTATGCAAGAGGTAGTAATGAAACTACCCACAATCCAATGGAAAAACAATCCTCCTCCATGAAATGTTTTACCACACATCGACAACCACTACAAAACACCATAATCGAGACCAAAACCAAGAGAGGAATGAAAAACATGGAAAAACAACCAAATTCCAAAGTGCACCATGATCACCATGAAAACCACAACAAAAAACCATAATCGAGGCCATAACCATGAAACCCATTGGAAACATAGAGCACCCACAAAATTTTGGGCTATGCCACAATGAGCACAATTCATGGCCCACTAAATTCTATAGTACACCACGATCTCTAAGAAAACCATGACCAATCAACATATTAGAAACCAGATATAGGAAACTCCATAGTGCACCACAACAACCAAGATAACCACAACCATATATCATAGTTGATAATACATCTAAAAAACCCATGACAAGAACACACCACCCACCAAATTCTAGGCTACACCATGACAAGCATGGACCACCAAATCCTGACAATAACAAAAACACATGCTAAACCATATTGAACAAGGAAAATGAACATAAATTCCCTCATATTCATCTCATTTCCACCTCATGCATACCTTCGTACATGAATTAGTAACCTACAAGTTTTTTGAAAAATGGAAAATAAACATATATTCCCTCATATTCATCTAATTTCCACCTCCTTCCACCTTCATATATGAGCAGGTAGCCTCCATCAAAACTTACAGAGTTGAATAGGTAGCCTCTATTAAAACTTATAGAGTTGAAGGAAAATTATTACTTTTATCTTTTGACATAATACCCTAGAAATCCCAAGAGACATTTCCCAAAATCCAATAAGAAAAACAATAAATCCACATATTAAATGTTCTCAAAACCTAGATTAATATGGAATTTTCAGATGTCCTAGGTAAACATAAGAAATATTTTTCTATTTTGTAGATATACGATTGAACCAATAGAGAGAAAGTGTACATAGAGATAAAAATCCCATGTAGCAACTAATTGGACCAATAAAGAGAAAGTTCATAACACACGAGATAAAATCTCCATATAGGGACTAATTGGACCAACAAAGAGAAAGTACAAAAAACATAATCTTAAAGTCCCACATAGGGGGGTCTATTGAAGGGGAGTTTTCTTTTATTCACCCAAATTGGTTGTAATATCTCTAGTTTATAGGTATCATGGAGAGCCATAGCCAACCTAGACACTACCCCTTTATAAAATAATATAAATCTATCAATTTCTTCATAAGCAGGAGGACCTAATTGTTGAGAACCATGCCTCTATCTTCTCATCTATTAGTAGAATCCATGTTTAGGAAGATAATCATAATGTAGGGTTTGTTTTTATCATGGAGTCTCTATTACAACATAAGAGGAAAATCAATGCTTTAAAGGAAGAGTGCATATGTTTCACTAGAAAATCTCAAATTTGTCAATGTGATTTCAATATGTTGCTTTCAATGCCAAGATGTATGTCAGTTAAATTCCTATGGAAAACAAAGAAAAATAATATGTTCATCAAATTCCTCTAGATTTGGACATGGTTGGGGAGGCCCGAGACTCTTATCCCTATCCAATGGAGAAAGAGGAAGCTCACAATATGCATGTTTTTCATTAATTTCAGGTCTTCGTGTACTACATAGTCTATCTAGTATTAAGTGTCATCTATAGGATTTGTACTAGTAAAAGTTCACAATCCTCTACAAAGGATAGAATTTCATTTTTGGTAGACAAGCATCAATTTGTTTAACAAACTATGAATCATAGACTGTGGGACAAACCATTTTTTTGTATTCTTACATTGACCAATACAACTATAACAAATTTTTCTTCATTATTTAATGAGCACTCAAACTACTCTCACAAATCCCATTGAGGTTCCTCTTCATCCTTGTCATTATTCTTGAGGGTGAATAGTATTTTTTTTGGAACATTTTTTCCACCGATACCATTTTTAATTACACCCAAAGTAAAATCCCTTAGCTTGTATCCCTTCCATTTCCTTTATCATGATTATGGTGTGMTTATGCATTTTTGTGTTATTTAGAACATATCTATCATTACTTCAAGCCATGGATCCTATGAGAGAATTATGTTTATCTACATTATTAGATCCAATATAACAAGCTAACTTGATTTGTTTTACCATAATAGTTGGGACCTATATTCTGATTTAAATGTTGGCTTACATCATTTAAGCCATGAAAGTAAAGGCCATGTTAGCATATAGATATACACCTTTGTTTTTTAGGCACTAACTATTGCAAAAGTTGAATATCCAAAGGTTGTTCTTCTATAACATTGCATGAGAATGATGGGGTCCATTAAACCTTGATTTTGTTAAGGTTTATGTTCATTAAAAGTTCAAGCTCTCTATTGTTCCTTCTAAATTAAATGGATATTTGTTGGATGGTAAAGGCATCATCCCATAATCTTTTTGTTGAGAGTGAAATGACAGTATGGGTATGCACTCTTAAAGTATTCATGCCCATGTCAAACCCATATAACATCTACGAGGATGATATCGAATATGAATGACCTAACCTATCGTCATCAATAAGCCTAGCAAGTGTATGAGCTAGCTAATTGTCTGAGGTTTGTGCATATTGGTTGGATGTTAGTTGGTCACATGTGAGCTAGCTACTTGTCTAAAGTATGTACCTATTGGTTGGCAGGAAGTCGAATGCATACGAGCTACAACTCTAAGGCCCTTTTGTATTACTAAGGCCTATTGGTATTCATGAAGCCTATAGTTCCAGCTACAGACCTACCATTGAATTCCAAGTATTTTGGAGAATTGAACTAAAACAAGATTTCACTAGGCTCTAATAATACTTCAGATCCATAGGAATTGAGCAGAATTGTCATTTCAAATATCTCCAATGCAAGAACTTTCTTAGAAACATGGTACCTAGACTTAATCCTAATGCATAATATTTTAGGTTTGTATGCCTTGGTGGGCCTGGGGTTCCATGGATTAAGTTCGTTAGACACTTGACACTTGCTAGAAGCATATTGCATCATAGTTTTGCATGCATGAGGAATAGGGAAACCAAGAGAATTTAAGAATACAATGAGTTGTTATGAGAGAGAGTCCAAGATCTCAAAATCCCAATATAATGACACATGGAATAATCATGTATGTACAAGGGGATTAAAGAAAATAAGATTGAGAGAACACCAAGTGACCACATTAATACAACCACAACCACTCTCATGTTTCTCCATGGTAGGATGGATCAAGTGCATAAAGGTACGAGTCTATGATAGTTGGATATGCTGTGGACTAATGATTAAATGCCATGTGGCAGTGGGGACCACCACTAAAATAATTATACATTGCAGTATTATTTTACAAAATGTTTGATTCATATTGAGGTAAATAATAAGTAGAGGTTTGAGTCTCCTCAAAGGTGAATAAAATATACAGCTTTTTTAAAGCACAGATTGGAGGGCCCTAGAGCCTTCGGATGACTGCAATATTTCAGACAAGATCTGCTATAAGGAAACTTTTCTTTGAGTTTTGCCTCTTTTTCGTTGGAATAAAGATGAGAAGTATGGCTCTGGAAATATAGTTAGGACATGATGTATATTCTGATTTTAGTTTTGAAATATTGAATATAATGTTTTTTTCATGGAAAAAAATTGGTGTGGATATGCCTCAAAATTTTAAACTGGATAGAAAATATTATATTTTCCTCAGGCTTGTTGATAAGAAACATCTTCTTGAACTCATGGATCTATTGTACATATTGCTAATATCTTGGAAAAGAAAAACATTGTTGGTTTCTTACATCTTGTATGGTGATATAATTATAAAAAAATAAGGATTTAGCGATGTTATATTTTTACGGAAATTAACAACCATGTCCATCAGAAAGCACCACACAATGTATTGTATTTGGAGTTACTCTATAGCACTGCAAGGGGAATATGGTGATGTCACATATTTTGAGACAACAACTGCCTGCCAAAAGTCCCATGTGCCATTATCTCAATGACTTCAAAGAAGTTAGTTGATAGAAGCATATGTTCAATGGTTTTCCAAAGTATATTGTCATTCTTCATCAACTTGATGGGAAAGGTAATATACATGTTTGTAAACATTAATTTTGAAAATTTGCATGGATGGAAAGAATGCTTTTCTGAAATCAAATAGAAAATAATACAGAAAGATAATCCACTATGGGAGACACCGTAGAAGGTTATTTAGGTCTTTTCGAGATTTTATTTTCTAGCCTCAAAAAATGTTTGGCGGCTTGCTTCAAGTTGTTGCGATCAAAATATACACAGACACCAACATGGGAATTCTTTTCTAAGATATATGATGGCTTCAAATAATGAAAAAGAAGTTAACGTCACCATGAAGGACCTAATAGAAATGTGTCAAAGAATATTGTACAAATAGTTGGTTCAAGGGACCCAACAAGGCAACCTACAACAAAAATGTATGAATGAAGAGATGACATTGGATTAACTACTTAGTATGATGGGCAGTTGTGGATGATGAGGAGTTGAACTTGATGAGAGTATAACCTGGGTGGAAATTATTTGTTGCAACAAATTATGAACTTGTAATGCTAGGCAGTGATAGGGTTATTTGTGATCTAGAACGAGATGATGGCCTAATGACTTTGGCATTACTTATGATCAACATGGATCAGTAAGGCTTGGTGTAGTGATTCATAATGATGTATATAACTTCGGCATTGAAGTGAGGGTTATTGGGAGATTAGTATTTATATTTCTAAGAAAAATAAATATGATCAGTCAAGGAGAACTCATTAAATGCTAGAAAAAAAGCTAATGACGATTGGTAGATGAGAATAAGGACCTCTTAAAATGATGGAGTAAATATTCTTGGCAAGATCAAAAGAAATTATGGGGCTGGACAAAGCATCTCTGAAGATCAATAAATTGTCAAAGATCTTGTCAAAATAAGGGATATGGGACATGGTTGTGTTGATTGAGGGGTTCTCTTTTCTGTCTTGTTTTAGTAGTAATAATAATAATAATATATTTTTAAGGTCATAACCAATCCAGACACCAAATTGGTGTATGATACCCCCTCCACCTAGCGATTTTACTGGTAAAGTCTATGATGGTATACATAACCTGCCCCCCTCTGGATTTGAACATATGACCTCTTAGAAGAAAACTACAGCTTCTGGTCTACCAAGGGGATTTACTAAGGTAGAATTTATTCTACCTGTGGGATCAAAGGCAACATCTGGTCTACCAAGGGGGATACTACAACTTCTGAGGATACAAATGACAATGGCAATGACACTATTGGATCCCGATGATGTTTTGGAATCATGGAGGTGCAAGATTAACAATTGTTGCACCTAGAATATGATTAAGGAACTATTGAAACATTGATATTTATCATTTGACATAAAATAAATTCTCACTATCTCAAGGAGATAACTACCCTTTTCAAATTTTGAACTACTCTTTGAGAAAAATTCTTATTTTTTCCAAACTAACATCCACAACCAAACTAACCAATAAAAGAAGAAAAATTGAACATGTTTTAAATTAGCAAATGGATTGTAATGTCTCACTACTGTTAACGTTTTTCCTAGTATACAGTATAGGACTCGAAAAAAAATTTGATTTTCCAATTCTCTGGACATGACAACTGAATGAGTATGGCCAATATTCTCCATATTATCCTAATTTTTTGAAAACAAGTTCACAATGTATACACATACTTCGAAACTTCCTCGAGGATCTCCCATAAAAAGTGTTATTTTGTTCAAACAAACATCAAAATCTATTTCCTTCAACAGATACAATTTACAAAAATATGGGAGATCTATGATATTTTTGGTTAAAGAGTTATTTTTAGTGAAACAATAATCACGCTTTAAATTGCAATTTTCCGAGTTTGAATTGGATCATACTCCAAACAAGACGATACAAAGGTCACTGATTAAAAATCACATTAACCAAGTTTGAATCAGTCAACACAAGTCAAACTCGTGATTTTGGCATGGATTGCAAGTCAAGGGCAGATTGTGCCAGTTGGCCTATGTAAGAAATTTCCTGTGGGTTTTCTCCAATTTGTTCTTCTTTTTTGAACTAGTTTGTTCTCTACCAGTCAACTACAAGTGGAAAAAAGAGCTATAGGAGGCTGAAGTAATCCATTTAAGGCCATCGACTAACCCTGTTGGACATCTATGGGCAGGGGATAAGAAGGCATAGGAAATCCAATTCTTAGGGATCTAAATATTGCATAAAAAAAATTCTTAGGGCATATTCTTAGGGCGTATGGGCAAGGGATAAGAAGGCATAGGAAATCCTACAATTCTTAGGGCGTATGGGCAGGGAAGAAGAAGGCGATATGTCCATCTCCTTCCAACACAAAAATGGAACTAACCAAACTTGTAAAAACAAAAATACTAATCTCGAATTAGAAATGTAAATTCAAGTGTGCAGAGATACTCACCATCCTTGCCCTCGACTTGATCAAGTGTGATGGACTCGACTATCACAATTTGTTTTGTAGGTGTAGGGCCTCCTTATCTCCACTGCGCAGGGGTTCTCTCCTCCATCTCGCTAGGTTCAATTGAATGGAAGCCAAGTTCGATTGAATGGCTGGGTTCAACTGGGTTCGATTGAATGGTGGTCGAGGTTCTCTCCTCTTCTCCCTCTCGTAGCTTATCTCCTCCATCTCACTGTGATAGAATGGTAGGGTTTCAACTAGCGGGTGTTTTCTCTCTATTGTTGTTGTGGGCTCGTTGTTGTGTGTGAAATATGGGTGTGGGCTCATTATACAACTCAATTTTTTTTTTTGTTTTTTTTTTTAATTTGTTATTTTTTATTTATTTTTTGTTATTTTTATTATTGTTTTTAATATAATTAATATACATCAATTATATATTATTTAATATAATATATATAATTTATATAATAATAGTAATAATAATAATAATCTAGGACAATTGTCAATACCCCGACAAGTGTTAATATATTATTTCATCGAGAACAAGTGTCAATACCCCACAATCACAAGATTTATATCATGACATTGGAGTAGAATCCACATTAGGAACATCGAGAGTAGTGGCAAGGCCTATACACTCAAAACCCTAGACAAATATCCCATCAAACAAATAACAATGATTTTGGTGTAAGGTCTAATGCCTGTGGTACTAGGGACAAAACCAATTGTTGGACAATTATCGATGGTGTTGGGGTCATGTTGCATTATTTAGAATGCCTTAATGGATAGTGTGACAATAACACATCCTCGTTGTTGCAAATCCTTGTGATTATGGAAAGAGTGAAACTATACTCAAAATTAATTTACACTCGTGAAACCCAACTACATGCCAAGTTAATTCACACCTATGATGTCTTAGTGGGAAATTACATCCCATGATGGGTTATAGTTGGACACTGTACTTGAAATGAAATCACATTCCTTGGGAACTTGTGTCATTCATGAGATAAACCTTCCTCCTCTATGTTGATCTTGATTTGTCTTATCCCTTCCAATGTTGTGTCGCCATTGATGGGTTCTCTCTTGAAGTGATTTTTATTGTGTTTTTGGATTTTGTGAACTTGGCTTTGGTCATCAAAACTATGGGTGGAAACTCATTTCCACTCATTTGGGTCTCCTAAATAGAAGTTACCATGGGGCACTTGGTCATTTGATGGATGAAACACAACACAATTCACTTAGTTATCGACCCTAGTCCTTCTAAATATTATATACCCATGCACTAAAGCCATCAACATACTGATCCAGACACAAGTTACAATTATAAGCCATACACCTAATTTATGCACATACCCACACACCCAACCGATGAACCTAATGCATGAAACTAGAGCACACAACTAACCACTATTAATGTTAGTGTTGGATTAAGGGTGGATGTAGCTATCACATCAACCCAAGAAATTGCACCCTAATGTGCTAATTAATCCTAATTCCAAACATGGCCACCAAGGCACTAACCCAAAACCACTATTCTAATCCACCCAAAAAATCCTAATGCACTTAACCCGTATAAAAATTGACCAATGTAGCTAATTCATGCACTTAACCCACACACTTAATTTTGTGCCCCATCAATGAACTTCTCCATGATAGAAATAAAACCCACTTCATTGCATTAACATTCCATGTTGCTAACAAACCCAGTTTCCATAATATTATATTTGGGTACTAGTAAGGCTTAAAATAATTCAAAAGCATACATAGATAATACAAATGGATGTCACGATTAGGGAAGAGGGAACACATTCCCTTAAACCCTACCTCCCCATCATCTTAACAACTAACCCCACCATTACATACTTAGCACCTTAGGACCTCCATCTCAGATACTAACATGTGGTTGAGGCATGGGTATGTTCTTGAAAGAAAATACATAGTACTATCCCAAAGGCACAATTCCACCATTATTAATTGTGATAGGAGATGATTTGGTGCTTTAGCACCATCAATAACATCTAGGCCCACCCATAGTAGGCCATAGCAAGGAATTTTTGGAATCCCAAACCCCTAAACCCTTGAAAATTTAACCTTAATATTTAACCCTTATAACACCAAACATGTACATTAACTATTACATCTATCCATTATTAGTACTATTCTATCACCTATGTTAACCCTAATCACTAACGTCTATAATTTCTAACTTATAAACCCCAAATAGCTAAAGCCTAACTTATTAACCCTAAGCAACTAATACCTTAATCTCACAAACATTAATACTTGTAATACTCAAACCATATAACCAATTTAATCCATAACACTATAACCCTTATCATCCCTAACACCTAACCATTAATTCTCGCCATACCTAACCCCTATAAACATTAACCCTTAATCCCTATAAAGCACAATTCTAAACCAATATAACCTTTATCTGACTTGTAACTCCTAATGAGCTTAACTACCATAACCCCTAACTCATATATTCATTAACCTTTAACTCTTTTAACATTTATAATGGATAAACCCTATTCTCAAACCCCTATAAACCCTCACTAATATTACCTTAATTGGTATAAACCCTATAATCCTTAGAATACCTAAATTGAACAAATATGACCTCTAATCCTAAAACTCTAATCTATGATAACCCATGAACCATAACCCCTAACCAAAATAACCACTAGCCAATATAATCATTCTAACCCTTAATTTTTAATTATTATAACCCTTGATTTCTATAATTGATATTGCCCCCAAGCCACAAATTCTAAAACCCATTACCCATTTAGCCTTTGTAACCATGAACCCATATAAATCATTATAATTGTTTTAACCACTAACCACATAAATCACAATCACACTTAACCCTTAACTCCTAAAAACCTCAACCCTTTACAAGTTATCTATATAACCCATGTTACGACTAACCCCAATAAATATTAACTTTTATCCAATATTAACCCATTTCCACTAACCCTAAGTGTTTAGCTATATCCACTAATAGTTATATACATAAACCCCACTAATAAACCTATATCACCCATAACACTTAACCCTTATAACCATTAAATTTGAAAACCCCAAACCATAATAACTCCTTACAGATATTTCTTATAATATCTTAACTCTTTTAAGACTTAGCAATTATAACCCTTAACCCCTAATCATTATAAAGACAAAATCCTAACTCATGTAACCCCTAATCCTTATGAACCCTTACCTCTAATTTCATCAACCTATACCAACATTCTTAAAGAACATAACCTCTAGCCCCTAAAAACCCCTTTATCCCATAACATTTATATTCTCAATCACCCTTTACCCTAATAACAACTAATACCTAACCCCTATAATTATTAATCTATAAACCATATATTTATAACCTCTAACGCCAACAACCCATAAAACCTAATCATAACTCTTATAAGCCCCAAACTTTAACCTTGTAATTCCTAAATCTCGATCCGTGTAACTATTTTAACCAGTGTTATCAACATCTCAATAATATTGCGATGTTGGTGATATTATCTTCAAAATTACGGTCGGCAATATTTTTCGATATTTTCATTCTTACAACATTGTTTTTCATTCTTACGACATTTTCTGATATGTTTCCTGATGTTGCCAATATTTTTGTCTTCGGACCCTTGGCGATATTTTTTCGATGTCGATGTCGATGTTTGCAACATTGATTTTAACCATTCACATTAATTATTCATAATCCTCATCCCTCATAATTCCTAACCAATAACCATTAATACATAAAACCATCCAAATAAAAACCGCTAAATAACTAGTCTCTAACTAATATCCTCTAATGCATATAATTCTTGAAACCATTCACACTTATAGCCCCTATTACCCCTAAACCTTATATATCTTAACACCTAACCCATAACTCATATAACCCTTAATCCATAAACCCACTAAATATTAACTTTTATCCAATATTAACCCATTTCCACTAACCCTTATAATATGTATAACTTCTAGTTTCTATAACCCCATTAACTCTAAGTGTTTAGCTATATCCACTAATAGTTATAGACATAAACCCCACTAAACCTATATCACCCCTAACAGTTAACCCTTATAACCCTTAAATTTGAAAACCCCAAACCATAATAAATCCTTACACATGTTTCTTATAATATCTTAACTCTTTTAACCCAGAAACCCTCCCATATCGTTAAGGCATGCAAATAGTCTATGCAGGTCAAATTTCAATGCATACAGATATAGTTTGAAAACTATAACGACCCCATTGTTACAGAAACAAGAAAAGATATTTTTGTTTTGTTTTATTTTTAGGAGTTAAGAGGCAAGAAGGCGACGACGACAATAGTTTAACCACACTACTGACAACGAACATAAAAAAAATATCTTCACTTATTTCCGTAATGATGGGGTCGTTACATATGGTATCAGAGCGGGTTCAACCCTACGACTGTGGATCGCCAGGCTTTCCACTGCAATAAACATGTGAGTATTAACCCTTGCGTTAAGTAAAAACCTTAATGTGTCCTCATGCAGATCGCATTTAGAGGGCGCCCCTGAGGGTCCACAACGCGCAATAGCTAGTACCGATAGCATCCTCCTAGATCTCAAGAGAGATGAGTTCTAGCATCCATGATTGTCACGGATGATGGTGTCGTCGAATCATAGTTGTAGAGCAAGGCATGTACTTCACACTTCGTGTTTACGACCTCTAGCATGAAGGTCCACATGGTGGTCTTTCCACTAAAGGGGAGTGCTCTTTTATGGCGGAAGATGCTCCTGTCGCTTTTGAACTTGGCCATTGGTGACGTGTCATGGGAACTGTTCGAGGGACGGTTCTAGGAGAGGTATTTTTCTAAGAAATTTGTTGAGCGTCAGCTCAATGAGTTCGATGCCTTGCGACAAGGTAGATGTACGGTGTCGGAGTACGAGGCCTATTTTGGAGCTGCTTTGATATGATCCACACCAAGTTACCCAAAAACTTAAGGTCAAGAAGTTCGAGTTTGGCCTTATTGTTATAATTCATCTTTGAATTCGGGTACTAGGAGTACTGGACCAAAGAAGGGGTGTTGGACATGTGGGGAGACACACTACTAGTGTGACTGCCCTGTGGAGAGGACTAGAGCTTCCAGATTAGCTGGACCCTTTACTGTGGGAGATATGGGCAAGGCCCATTGGATTCATGTAGTGGTGAATAATTGCCAGGTAGAGCATCAGTCGACTGTGCTTGAGATGATAGGTACCGTCGTTGACCAGACCCTTAGTATTTTGATAGATCTCGGTGCTACCCAGAGTTTCATTTTCGGTGCAGTGCTAAAAAGTATTAAGTTAAAGGAATTCGAACATGATGAGTTTATCTTAGTAGAGATGGCTTCAGGAGCCAAACAAAAGGTTGGAGGAAGGGTTATGGGTTGTATCCTTAACCTGGGAGGGTTTGTCACGAGGGCCAACCTGTATGTCATGATCTTAGGATCTTATGACGTCGTGATCGGTATGGACTGGTTGTAATCACATGAGGCAATACTCAACTACAAGATGAAACAATTGAGCTCGGTTGATGATGAGGGACAAAGACTTGTGATTATAGGACAAAACCAGAGATTTTCCCTGAGGTTCATCTCTTCCTTCCAGCTACGGAAGAGAATGTGCAAGGGGTGCAAGCTTTATGCGATCCTTGCGTTAAATGAGAAGGGAGTAGTGGAAGGTATAGAACACCTTCCAGTGGTGAGAGAGTTTGCAGACGTATTTCTAGAGGAGCTACCTAGGATGTTGTCGGAGAGGGAATTGGAGTTTACTATAGACCTAAAATTGGGAACATAACCGATAGCTAGAACACCTTATCGGATGTCAACCTTGGAGTTATAGGAGTTGAGAATGAAACTAAAGAAGTTTCTGGACCTGGGACTGATGCATCCTAGTGTGTTACCGTGGGGTACACCTGTTATTTTCATATGAAAAAAGGATGGGTCGTGGAGGCTCTGCATTGGTTAGCATCAATTGAACAAGGCCACGATCAAGAATCAATATCCGTTGTCGAGCATTGATGATTTGTTCGATCAAATGAAGGGCGTGACGGTGTTCTTAAAGATTGATTTGCGATCAGAGTATCACCAGTTATGGATTAAGGAAGATGACGTTCCTAAGACCACCTTTAAGACAAGGTTTGGACACTACGAGTTTATTGTTTTACCATTTAGACTGACAAACACCCCAAGGGTATTTATGAGTTTGATGAATAGGGTGTTCTGTGAGTACTTGGACATGTTCATCCAAGTATTCATTGATGATATTTTGATTTACTCTCGGACAACGGAGGAGCAAGACGAGCACTTGCGCTTAGTACTATAGTGTTTGCGAGAGAAAAATTTGTATGGGAAGTTATCCAAATGCTCCTTTTATCAATTGAAGATCCACTACTTAGGGCACGTCATCTCCGGTGAAGGTATCGTTGTGGATCCAACAAAGTTCGAGACCATTATGGAATGGCCTACATTGAAAAATGTCCCGAAAGTGCGTAGCTTCATGGGTTTGATAGGATGCTATCGATGGTTCATCGAGGGGTTTTCGAAGATAGAAAATTTGATCATGAAATTGGAGAAGAAAAACAAGAAGTTTGTTTGGACCTAGAAATGCGTTGAAGCATTTCGGAGGCTCAAGGAGTTGTTGACAACAACACCAATACTAAAGGTCTTGGACATGGACACATAATTCTTGGTATGCACTGATGCATCCAAGGAAGGCTTAGGCGGAGTCTTGATGCAAGACGGATGAGTGATCGCTTACATTTCGAGGAAACTGAGAAGACATAAGGAGAACTACGCGATGCATGATTTGGAGTTGTTAGCCATTGTATATGCCTTGAAAGTTTGGAGACACTACTTTGTTGGATGAAAATTTGAACTAAAGACTGACCACTATGGACTACAACACATCTTTATGCAAAGCGACCTGAACGCGCGACAACGGCATTGGTCGAAATTTCTTAGCGAGTACGACTTCGAGATTGCCTACATAAAAGGAACCATGAACCGAGTGGCAGATGCATTGAGTCAGAGACCACGCATCTTTTCAGTGTTGCCTCTTCAGATGAATCTATGTAAGAATATTCTAAATTTATAGCATGATGACGATTGGTACAAAGAGGTTGAAGGTTTTATCGGACAAAACACAATGATGGTACCACAATTTGAAATATTTTATTTTGATAGCGATGGTTTATTGAGGTTTAAAAATCAGAACTATGTACCGTTGAATGACGAGTTGAGGATGTTGATCCTAAGAGAGGATCATAGAGAAGATTACATGGCTCACCCAGGAGTCACGAAGATGAGGGCAGACCTTAAACCCTTATTCTTCTGGAAGGGATTGAAGGAAAACATAGTCAACTATGTGGCCAGAGGTCTAGAATGTCAGTAAGTAAAGGAAGAACATAGACACCCAACAGGATTACTACATCCATATGCTATTCCAGAATCAAAATGGGAGGTTATTTTGATGGATTTTATTGTTGGATTGCCGCTGATGACAAGGAGACATGACTCAATTTTTGTAGTAGTAGACACTCTGACGAAGAGTGCTCACTTTATTCTTGTGCGTATGATTTATCATGCACTCAACATAGCTAGAGTTTTCATCAGTGAGATTGTGAGGCTGCATGGCATTCCTAAGAGGATTATATCTGATCATGGATTGATGTTCACTGGACTATTTTGGATGAGTTTCCAAGAGGCCTTGGGAACACAACTTAACTTCAATACTTCATATCACCCAGAGACTGACGGACATACCGAACGAACAAACCAGACCTTGGAAGACATGTTGCGCATTTAATTAATGGACCAAAAAAAGCATTGGGAAGAATTCTTGCCACTGGTGGAATTCGATTATAACAACAATTACCATAGCACCATTAAGATGGTACCTTTCGAGTTTCTTTACGGGTGACCATGTCGGGCACCTTTGACTTGGGATCGACTTGCAGATAGGGTCTAGGTGGGACTGGAAGTGATCCAAGAATTGGAAGATTAAATGAAAACTTTAAGACAAAGGATCAAGGAAGTGCAGGATCGATAGAAGAGTTATGATGATGCGTGTCATGTCGACCATAGTTACGTTGTGGTGATCAAGTCTTTTTGCGGATGAAACTGCATAAGAGTTTGATCTAGTTTGGGAAAAAGGGGATAAACTATATCCTAGGTTCGTGGGATCCTACGATATTTTGGAAAACAGAGGCATGTGGTCTGATGACTAGCCTTGCCTGATTATTGAGGTGTATGCATGATGTATTTCACATCTCTGTTGAGACTTTATGATTAATGATCCTTCACATGATTTGACTTTAGCACCTTGCGGGTGTCGGACAAGGGTGTGCTCAAGGATGAGTCGATCCACATCTTGGATCATCGCATTCGACAACTATGGTGTCAAACAATAGATCAGGTCAAGGTCCAGTGGGAAAATTATAGTCCGCACTCGGCAACCTGGGAGGGCACATATGATATGCGCCAACAATTTCCATTTTTTTTTTATAGATAGACATATGATATTGTGATACTCTTTATTTTGGCATTTATACTGTGAAACTTCGGGACGAAGTTTAGACCAAGAGAGGGTGTATGTAACATCCCGCTTTTGGGCACTGAGCAAACTTATTCTTTGAGGACACTTGCTCGCAAGTGATCTGGATTTTATGTTATTAAAACATTTATTTTAATTATGAGGCTTTATGGGTCGATGACTTTTCGTTTTACTGCATTCACATAGGCAACTGCTATTGACTCGGTTTTACTGAGTGTGTAGAATTTTGGACCTCGAGGATGTAGAGGCATCGATGGAACCCCTTGGACTCCAGATTGAGTCAGGGAGTGTACCATTGGGGTCTGATTGTATTACTGTGATATTAGTGCATCTGATTAGATGATATGATATGGATATATTCTAACACAATTTGTTGATGATGCAAGATGATGATAGCTTGCTGGCTAGACTCACATGTGGAGTAAAGGGGTCACGCATGAATACTAGAGATGTTGAGGGAGAGGGGTGGATAGAAGCCCTACCACAACCTACTAGCACTCTCACCGTGGCTCAAACTATAGGTTAATGTTTACCTAGTTCGAGAGGACCCACGATGTCGTGAGGGCAGACTGCGACAGTCGCTCACGATGATTCTAAGGGGCGCGCAATAAGGCGGGGACCTTATTCCTTAGAGGCCCTTAGTCTCCCATAAGTTCACCTAATAGAGTATTGACTCCAGGGGTCTTTTATGTCTACCAAGTCATTCAAGAGGCGAGTGGCACCCTTGGAGCACGTGGTGCATCTTGAAGGGCACATCGCACAAGAAAAATGGAAAGAGGCGAGTGGCACCCTTGGAGCACGTAGTGCGTCCTAAAGGGCACATCACATTTTTTTGATAAATGAATGAACCTAGAAGGCCTTAGGATGAACAATGTGATATGAATTAAAAAAAAAAAACATTTTCCCTAATAAAATGTCCCCCATCACAAAAATTAAGGTCTAGGTCTAAATCATGCT
>JZKD02S0261512.1:264215-299050 GCA_000966675.3 Picea glauca
AAAAAAACATAATTCACCAATATTAAATATTAGTTATAATGTACAATATGCAGGTAATTATAAATATTTATAATTTATGAAATAAATTATATTAATATATTAATGAGTATGATCACACACACACAAAAACGAAACTTTATATGTATTAATAATATAAATTTTCACAAATATTAATATATTACCTCTCATTTTTTTGATTCTACCTTTCCCCAATATATTCCCCTGATCTTCAAAGTTTTTGATGGAGTTGACATCCCAAATGTGATCCATTGCATGCATAGTTGGCGCTGCTAATTTAGGAAGATACTGACTAATATACACCATGGATTGATATACCATATATCCCTCCACCATATAACCCTCAGGACGTGCTCTTTGTCTAACCAACGCCTTCAATGATTTCAAGTGCCTCTCCACCATCCACATTGAGCTTGTGTGAATAGGTCCACAAATTTCAATCTCCTCAACTTGGTGTATGAGGTAGTGTTCTTGTGAATTGAAAAATGTAGGAGGTATATACTTTTTCATTTCACACATTAGACAAGGAATTTCTCTCTTCCAATACTCTATATCATCTTCATGGATTTCTTTCAATGACAACCATCTACATGAGATCGTGACACAAGAAAATAACATATTTCAACATAACATAATATACTATATTACATTACATTACAAGTAAAACACATGTCATTAAGTACAACAATAATTTGAAAGAACATTTTGCATATAAATCACAATTATGTCTTACCTCATGTATTGTCCAAGATCATATAAAACTTGTTTGACATTGTTGTCAAAATCGTTTGGGAGAGATAGTGGTAGAACATACTGTAACAACAAAACGAATCACTATTTGTTTCGACCAAAGTAGATAAGAAAAAATATAAAAAAATAAAAGATCTATAAGGCCAATATATATAAGTATGTATACCAAAATTATTACCTTAATGAAGGTATGCCAATCATGTGTTTTTACCCCACCAAATTCACATTTCTTCGTTAAGATATTTTTTATGTTTGAAGAAAAAACCCATGGGAAATTTAATTCTTTGAATGACCTCTTTTACATCATTTATTTTTTTCTCTGTTAATAACCATGGAAGTTTATTTTGGTCTAGTACTCCATCTGATCTATTTGAATATCAGATCACACTTCGCATTGCATGATTGGCTTCCTGAATGTCAGTACAAATTTTGACAATTTTTTCTTTGTCCCTCCTACCATCTATGATTCACCATAATGTTTCAATCACATTCTTCCCGATATGCATTGTATCAAACAAATGAGTTATTTTTAGCTCCTCATAGTAGGGCAACCTCATGAATTGAGCGGGATAAGATTTCATTCCTCGTGGAAGACCATTATTAATACCTTCATGATGATTGCGACCTTCATGAAGCATAAAAGAAATCACAAAAATAATTATCAAATACGGTAAAATAAATTCAATGATTAAAAGAAACATTCAAAACATTACATGAGCTATGGCACATTATGAAATTGAGTACCTTGATGATTTCTATTATATTCCAACTTCCATAGGTGATTTGTCATTCTTTGTATTTTTAAACCAGTCTCTTCTTTCCCATTGAAAAGATGTTTGTCAGTAGTACGATACCTATGGTTCTTAGGAAGAAGGTTCCTATACTCATAAAACACCATCTTCCCTAAAATTTTTGAATGACGATACTTCATCTTAGGGCCACAAACTAGACATGCAAATTTACCCTTTGTTTGAAGACCTACAAGAAATGGATTAATGTCAATTATACGATGGGATTATTTAAAAAGTAAACATGCACCATGATAACATTAAAATATTATATAGTATTAAAGAGAAATATTAGAATTCTTATACATAGCACAAAAATGTGTTAGTCCAGGGGAATCATGAGTTGTCCATAAAAGTATTCCACGAAATTTAAATTTCTTCTCTCCGATTGGTTTACATATGTCATACATTGTGATGCCAGCTCATAACTTTAGTAGCTCGTTGATAAGAGGCTCGATATAAACATTCATATATTTAACCTGGTACTTACCTAATATTTGTTTTAAATTACACATAATTACTAAAGGAATGATATAATGTAATATATATAATTAAATAAATAAACAAAAGATATTATGCAAAAATTGAAACAAATGAAAATGTTAAATTCAAAAAATTAATGTAAAAAAATACCTAGAACAATCATTGTCAACATTATGTGCTCCCTCTTTATTGACATCCAAGGAGGAATGTTATTGTTGATAACAAAACAGGCCACACTGAGTAAATAGACCTAATCTCTCTGAATGGATTAACACCGTCAGCTGCCAATGAAAGCCTAACATTATGAGGTTCATCTTTGAAATATTCCCATTTTCCCTCAATTTCCCTGAATGCAGAACCATCGGCAGGCATTCAAAGAACACCATCTCCACTTTTGTTACATGCATGGTAATCCATAAATTGTGTTATTCTTTCACACCTGAACAATCGCTGCAACCGTGGAATTATCGGAATATGACAAAGAACCTTTCGATGCACCCTTTTTGTTACTTGATCGGTTCAATATCTACTAATAATACATTACAGACATTCATTTTTCGAAGCATGTTGTCCATAATATATAATATGGTAATTAGGAAATGCATCTATAGTTTAATAATCCATTCCAATGTATTTCATAATGGCATGCAAACCTCGATATGTGCGAGGTAAAATATTTGACTATGGTAACAAAAATTCACATAACAATCTACAACATAACAAACAACTAGTTAATTTAAGAATATTAATCGTAAAAATTGCATTCTTATATTACACATTAATTAACACTAAAAACAAATATAAAAAAATCAACATTTATGTATAGTATGAGATGAAACATATTACATACCTTAGTATCTGTGTCATACAAGTGTTCGACAAATTATTGATAACCTTTAATTTCACCAACAACAATGTAGAAGAGAAAAGATTTTCTCTTGATCCTTCATAAAGTCATTTATTTTCCTTTTCTAATAGAGGTTCATCATAAATACCACCATTTTCCCCATCCTCATCTAGCTACGAAAACAAATCTTGGATCATTTGATTTGTCCCATCATCTTATTCCATGGGATCATTAACTTGATTTGTCCCATCATTTTCTTCCATGACATCCTCACTTTCTTGGCCATGATGATGTTCCTCAGCTTGTACAACATCATTTCTACTAATACTTGGTGCAATATTCTGTGGAAAGTTAGAGGGAAACTCTAACCTTATAATTACAAATGATCATGCAAAATTAGTGTATACTATAACAAACATTCAAACAATATATATACATATATATATAATTTTATATAAAACTGACAAAATAAAAAAAGATAATGAATATATAGCTAATTACCATGGGACGATATTCATTCGATCTACCATCAATGCGACCATATTTCCTACAATGTTTTGTACCTATTGCAATTAAAATTCTTACGGGACATCTCAGACAACATTTTTTACAAGGGCAATAACATCTACCATCACCCTTTTCACCCGCTTTGCTTTTTTCCCCACCTCTAACAACATTCTGCGACATTTTTCTGCACAAAAATACCCTTTCGGAACTGTCATTGTTATAGAAAGATTGTCACAACATCTTTAAGTCGTCAAATATTTATAGACCAATTTTAGGTCACTATTGTCGCAATTGCGACGATAGTGACCTAAAAATATTTCTTTTCCAGCTAGGTATTTTAGGTCATTTTCAACGGTTAATTTCAAGGTCAATTATTACGGTCAAATTTCATCACAAGAGTGACAAACAAACTACAGTCATTGTAAGAAGTTTAGGTCATTTTCAACGGTCATTTTAAGGTAAATTAGCATGGTCAAATTCTTTCGCAAGAGCGACGGGAAAGAAACAGTCGTCGCTCTTGCGATAATATTTGACCATGCTAATTTAGTAAAATTGTTTGCGTCAAGATAACGGCAATTATGGGGTGGATTTATAAAAAATAAACTTTTTCTCTTACATGTTGCGACGAAAGAGTACTTTCTTCGCAAGTGGTTGTCGCAAATTTTTCAATATGTAGTAGTGGTAGGTTGTATCCCTTCATTTTTCTATATAATAAAAAAGAAGGACCTGACAATTTATCCATTGGATGTTTTCCACACTGAGTGAACCACGTATATCTGTGTCTCTATTGTATTTTGTATATTCTTTATTTTATTTCCACATTTTTTTATTTTATTGCTCTGCGATCCTATTTTTTTAACAATGGTTAAAACAAGAAACCAATCGTTGCAAGTCATGCCGGGGGAACAAATCTCGTCACTTCTATTCATACCGGAAAACATCACCAACCTCTACAAGTCATGTTGAAGATCAACACCTGGCCACTCCAAGTCATGCTGAGGGTGACACGCCAACCACTGCAAGTCGTGATGGGGGAATTGATACGATTAAGAAGCCTAGACATATACGATATAAGCCCAAGTTAACTTGTAATATTTGCAAAGGATATCACCTTACTCATTTATGCCCTACTATTTCCCTAGTACAAGAAGCATTTTTCTTATCCAAAGGACCTTCTAGTTCTGAGTCGTTTTTTTCTTCCCAACAATCTATTCAATCTTTGGTTGACGAAGAAGTCCTATCAATGCAATATTTTGTTGACACCAATATTATTTTGAGGGGTAACGCGTCTCTTAACCATTTTGTCTCACATATTATTCAACTATTGGTTTAGAAAGGGGTCACACTAATGCAATCTTTGGTTGATCCCACTCTTCTCTTGGAGAATGAAAAGTCTAAGGAAGTGGTCTCGCCAATGCAATCTTCAGTGAAACCCACTCCCCTTTAGATAAGGGACATGTCTTTTTACCATGTCCTTATCATTTACATTTTAATAGTGTAACACACCCATGATGGGGAATAAAAAATAAATAAAAAAAAATCCTCAATTAGTCGAATCCTCCATCCATGGTCTCTAATCCTGCTCAACAAAGCTTCAAAATTCCTGAACTAAAGTAGCTCTTCAGTTCCCTACTAGAATCTATAATAAATCTATTTACGGGTCTTTGTGAGACTTTGCTCGTGTGATATAGCACCAGGTGCAATCCCCCCTCCATGTGTCCACTACCCATGACCACAAGCCTAACTAAAAGGTGCATCATTAAATCACGTATCGGGTCCTTGCATGTGAGTCACCTTGACTCTCTCGATCTTCAATCTCCTGACAGATTCAAATCAATGGTCCATGGTCTTCCATGATCCAATGGTCCTGATCTCCTCTCTCACGAATCGATGTTTTTCGTTTCGTGACTTTGGAGGTTGGCTTACCTCTGTTTCCTTGATTCCTGATTTCTTGATATTTGCTTTCCAGATGAATGGTCTAGATCCCTCCTTCGATCAATGACTATGATGCTTTCAAAACCTCAGACTTCATGAGTTCTCATGACTCCTATATCTTACTTCCCGAGTTGTGAGTCAGCCAAATGCTAATCTCTCAGCACACGTCCCTTCACAATGGATGACTAGGATTCTTTCATGAACTCAGACTTCGCGAGTTCTCACTATTGTATGAAAATCTCCCTGTGGACAGGTAGACCACCTCTAGAGCTTGACCTTAACCCTAGACAGAAAAATGCTTATCATGGACACTGACTTCCTTTCAAATCTATCTAAACTAACACATGAGAAGGAAGGATGACAGAGGTACCTTTTTATCGACGTTTGTCCCTACACGCTCCTGGTTGCGCTTCGATCCTTTGCTCCTCGCTGGATCCTGTGGACAAAGCAAGATATGACTGCTTCCTACTCTATTGATATTAGTTTGAAAACAGATCTATCAACTAGTGATAAGTTCATGCGACATTAGACACAAACTAGAAAGAAACAGGCCAAGCGTGTCATATTAATGAGAATAACGACAACAGTACTTACAATCGTAGATGCGAATGCGACAACTTCGTCAAGTCCCCTTTGTCTAACCCTTTCCTGAAAGCTCCACAATCTGGATAACAGCAGCTTCACTGATCACTGTCCTTTGGCTGACTATGAATTTCTCCCAAGATCATAAGTTTCATGTATTCAATTCTTCCCCCTTTCCACCATCATGGAGGTTGTTTATATAGGTTAAGAGGAGCTTAACCTCTTGAGTTATCTTTAGAACAAGTTGGGAACCTTCTCCTTAGATCAGGGATCTCTTGATGGAACCGATAATTCGAGCACAACTGCCTCCTAATCTCGAAAGATCCTCCCCTTATTCTCCTCAATGGGCCAACTACTACCTCAGATTAGGCAGCGCTCCCTTAGAAGGGGCATCAGAGTGCTATAGCGCTCCCTGGTAAGCCTTGGGGAAGCGCCAATGCTCTCAAAATGAGCAGTGCTCCTTCAGAGGGGGCTAGGGCGCGTTATAACGCACCCTGAAGCATTATAGAGGAGCGCTAGCGCTTCTGGAGCTGAAGTAGGGGAGTGCTCCCCCTCAAAACCTTAGTTTCAGGGTTCCTTCCAGGTGTCAAGAGTTGTTTGACTTCAGTAGATCAGTTCTCCTCCTTCAAATCAGTCATGTGAGATGTTATAAGTGCCTCCTTAGTGTCGTTATCATGGTAGTGTGTCTGAACATCCTTTGTGACACTAGTGACCAACTTGCGACACTTGCGAAAGTTGTAGGGAAGATGCGACACTTACGACAATTGAGAGGGATAATGCGACACTTATCCAGCTGAGCAATTTTGACGTGTAACACTAACAACTCCTATCTTTGACTTCCCGAGTTGTGATTCAGTGAAAAACTGATCTCTCACCATGCGTACCTTCTCAATGGATGGCTAGGATCCTTTAGTGAACTCGAACTTCACGATTTCTCATGACTCCTATCTTTGGCTTCCCGAGTTTCAAGTCAGTGAAATGCTTATCTCTTGCCACACATCCCTTCTCACTGGATGACTAGGATCCTTTCGCGAACTTAGACTTTACAAGTTCCCTCTCTTGTGCAACTCCAAAAAGGTTAAATCTCGTGCACTTTCATGTACATCCAATGACTGTTGGTCCACGTGCTTAGATCTAATTGCTTAGATATTCTCTCCTCTATTCTCATTCCTCATCCTCTTGACTCTTATCTGATGGTCTAGGTGGGTCCCAATATATCCTTATATCTATGGCCCATATCACATCACGATTTTAGATTTCATAATTCAAAGGATCCATCCCTTTCTCAAATATTATCAACATTCATCGGACCTACGAAGGTTGAAGAAGTTGGGGCACTAACGCTTGTGTTCCTTCCTCAAATCTAACAGCTATGATAGAACTCATATCTTCCCAAACAGATCTCATTCACTCAACTTCTAAACAAACGGATACCCCCCTTTGACACTTGAATTTATCGCTATCCCTCCCGAGCTTTGTCGGTTATGAATGAATTAAGAGAGTTACGCTCTTTCTCCTAGACTTAACACATATAGGGATATTCGGCACAACTATTGCATTCCTTCATCAAGTCTAGGACTTAAGTGGTTCTGGGTTTCTGATTACCTCATAAAGAGCCTATGCATATCTGCACTACCTCTCCTAAGATTAATAGACTCTATCCTCGTAGGGATTGTGGGATTCAACTTCCGCATTCTGGGAAGTACTCACTCAAATCTAGGATGGTGATGAAATTCCCTAGGGAAAGCACCTTCGAGTAATGAAACTGGGGTGCATGGAAATCCAAGAAGAATTATAGGCTCTCAAGGAAACAAACTCATATTCATAACTTAATCATTTAATGTAGAGAAAGAAACCCTTATACACATGTAAATACTTGCATACATCCATTATTTGCAATTCAAAAACATAAGGAAAGAAAAAAACTTATTAGAACCATAGAGTGTGATGTGACTGCTAAAAGGGGTGCTTGTTTCAACCTAACCATAGGATTTGTCAATCCCAATGCATTTATCATAGGCCACCCCTGAGCTTAATCCATAATGATTTGATATTCAATCTCTTACTTCCATCTCAACAGAAGTTAGGGACGAAGGTTACTCTCCTTCTCCCAATACAGAAAATATATCAGGACAAAGGTTACTCTCCTTCTCCTGGTTCAATATCTAATTTATGTGATCATAAATCATTATTCCTCCTTCAGTCCTTCCTCAGACCCAAGAGTTTCCTCTCTCATCTCTACTTTTTCCTCTGCCTGTCTCCCTCTTTCCACCACACTTCATTTCTTTCCTCCCTCGACAAGATTGCATGTGTCTTGAATCCCCTAGTTCATGGTTAGGTCTGGAAGCCTTACTGATGGGAAGTCTACCCAATCCCTCATTAACTCTTGAGGAGGTCTTCACACCTACCAGCCTGATGTCAATTCATTCTTGGTTAGAGGGTTGTTCTGATCTAGGCAAATTAATTCTAGCATGGTACTGGTTCGGTGGAGGTTAACACAACCATTCATGGTCCCCTCCACCACCTTTCATAGAATTTTTTGGTCTCTCTCTTAGCACATCCCCTCTTTCAATAGTCATGCAACACGTAACCATTTTCTATTAAAATAATTAGAATTTTCATTCATCAACCTTCTACACAAGGTCCATCAAATCAATCATTCACACTTTTAAGTTTTCCATAGTTCCTTGGCCCATATAGTTATATTTATAGACTGGGGGAAAAAGGGTGTTACAATTCACTCCCCCTTAAAGGAATCATTATCCTTTATGTTTTATCTATCAACATGATATGTATGTACATAAGTAAACAAAGTAGGATATGCATGTCTCATGGCATCTTCCATTTCCCATGTAGCCTCATCTGGGCCAAAGTGTTTCCATTGCACCTTCACCTGTGCAATGGTTTTGTTCGTGAGTAATTTTTTCTTCCTATCTAATATTCATTGGGGTTCATGCATAAATTATCCCTCTGGCTCCACCTGGATCAATGACCAATCAATTATATGATTAGCATCATGTACATATTTCTTCAATAACGAAACATGAAAAACATTATGTGCCTTTATAGTGGGAGGGAGTGCTAGCCTATAGGCTACAAATCCCACTCTATATAAGATTTCAAAGGGTCCACAATACTGAGGTGCCAACTGGGCACAGGATCCCATTCTCAGGGAACTCTTTGTGGGTTTAAATTTGATATAGACATGGTCCTTGGTCTTGAAATCTCTTGGAGTTCTCTTTCTGTTGGTGTAACTTTTTTGTCTATCCTAAGAAATCTTCATATTTTATCTTATATAAACCACTTGTTGTTTCATTTATTTCATCATGTCGGGTCTGATTGTAATTATGTCCCCTGGATTGCTCCAGCTGATTGGAATCTTGCACTATATACCATGGAGGACTTCAAAAGGGATCATATTCAAGGATTCTTGATAACCGTTGTTGTAGGCAAAATCTACCAATGCTAGGTAGTATTCCCACTTCTTAGGATGGTGCATTACCTACATCCTTATCATGTATTCTACTATTTGTTTCACTCTTTCTTTCTGTCCATCAGTTTGGGGGTGATAAGCTCTGATGAATAACAATTTTTTCTCCAAATCGACCATTGGGGATTTCCAAAAACTTGAAGTGAATTTGGTATCTTGGTTAGATACAATTTCCTTGGGCATGCCATGTAGTCTGAATATATCCTTCATTAATATATTGGCAATATCTATTAACTTGCAAGTTGACTTGACAGGGATGAAATGAGCATACTTTCTTATCTTGTCCACCACGACCATGATGGAATCATTTTTCTTGGTTGACCTTGGCAGTCCAGTGATAAAATCCATGGAGATGGTTTCCCATTTCCATTCTAGGATTGGTAAGGGTTGTAACAATCCTGTTGGATGTCAGTGTTCCACCTTAACTTGCTGGCACTCTAGGCACTTAGCTATATAGTTAGCTATGTCTTTCTTCAACCTAGGCCAATAGAATTGTTTCCTAGTGGCTGTGATCATCTTATGATATCCTGGGTGACCCGCATATGGTCTCTTGTGTAGTTCATCCATTATGAACCTCTTCAGGTCATCACAATTTGGAATATACAATATATTTCTATAAGTCAACAACCCTTCCTCAAGCATCCGATAGCCTTCATACTTCATACCTGTAGGCTCTTTTCTTAGATATGAGGTCATGGTCTTGAAAAATTCATCTTTCTCTTGATCATTTCTGACTCTTTCCCTAACATCCGCTTCACAGGTTCTTACTGTTGCCAAATGAATCATTTTCATATTACTGCTAAGGGCATCGACCGCTCTATTTTCCTTTCCTTTTATGTGTTTGATTTCAAAATTGAATTCACTTAGGAGAGACATCCACCTATATTTCCTGACATTGAGTCTTGGTTGATCAAATAGGTGTATCAGTCCACAATTATCTGTCATAAGCACAAATCTTCTACCCAAGAGGTAGTGCCTCCACATTTTTAAAGCATGTACTATGGAAGCCAATTCTAGGTCATGGGTCACATAATTGATCTCATGCTTATTTAATTTACTGGACGTGTAGAAAATTACACATCCCTCTTGCATAAGGAATCCTCTGATTTCTTCTTGTAGGCATCTGTACACACAAGGAAATCATCATCCGGGTCCGTAATCTTTAGCATAGGTTCATGGGTCAAGAGGTATTTCAGTTCCTGAAATCTTTCTTTTCATTTTGATGTCCAAATGAATTTAATCCCCTTTTTTTAAAGGGAAATGATTGGAAAACGGATCTTGGAAAACCATTTTATGAACCTTCTATAGTATCTTGCTAAGCCCATGAAGGACCTAATATAAGATACATATTTTGGGTTAGGCCATTCCATAATGGATCTAATCTTGTCGGGGTCTACTTCTACCCCTTCCTTAGATAAGACGTGGCCTAAGTAATGGATTTGGTTATGAAAGAAATCACACTTTCTAAACTTAGCGTAGAGATGATGCTCTCTTAGTACTTGAAGTACGAGTCTAAGATATTGTTCATTCTCCTCCCTATTCTTGGAGTAGATTAGGAAATCATCAATGAAAACCAAAAAAAAAAAATCTAGGAATTTACTGAGTACATTATTCATCAAGCACATAAAAGTGGTGGAGGAATTGGTTAACCCAAACTACACCACCACGAATTCATAGTGACCATACCTCATCCTGAAGGTTGTTTTGTGGATGTATTCATCCTTAATATAGACTTGATCATAGCCATACCTTAGGTCGATCTCTGATAATGTGGATGCACCTCCCAATTGGTCAAACAAGTCATTGATTCTTGGTAAGGGGTACTTGTTCTTTATGGTTTACTTATTGAGTTGTATGTAATCTATGCACAATCAAAGCATGCCATATTTCTTTTTCACAAAAAGGATGGGTGCTCCCCATAGAGATACACTGTGTCAGATGTATCCTTTGTCCATCATCTTCTTTAGCTGTAGCTTGAGCTCAACTAGCTCGGGCATGCTCATTATGTATGGAATTCTAGATGCTGGTACCACTCCCGGTGTAAGTTCTATCAAGAAGTTAATATCCCTTCTTGGAGGTAGACCTGGTACTTCTTCTGGGAATACGTTCTTGTATTATCTTAATATGGGGTGTTCTTCTAGGTGTTTTTTATCATTATCAATAGATTCAAGTACCTGTATGGCATATAAGGAACACCCCTTTCTGCAATACTTTTTCATTTGAAGGGATGATATTTGTCTCACTCAGACAGGCTTATGAATTCCTTGGAGAGTCGTTTTTCTCCCTTCTTCACTTACACATTCTAAAGTTTTTTTATGACAATCCAATTTAGTTTTATAAGAAGCCAACCAATCCATACCAATCAACAAATCATAAGATCCCAGGGGAAGTATGTTAAGGTTCGCTTGGGTGGTAAATCCACCCATAATGAATTGACAGGATGGGATGACCTATGCCACCTTTCATTTGGTCCTTGTGGATAATTGCACCAACCATGGTTTAACATGTCTAATTGGTTTCAATTTACACTTATCAATAGTATGAGGTGCCACATAACTCAAATTAGAACCTGGTTCAATTAAAATAGAAACTAGATGGTTGGCGATCATACCTTCCAACTCCACTACTGAAGCTTGGTGGTCAGCTTGATTATTCTCCAAGGCTGCATAGATTCGTTGCATGCTCCTAGCCACATCATTGACGATGGTAGCTTCTTAGATATTGTAGACTATCTTACTATGTTGTTTCCTTTGTAGGTAGTCCCTCAATCGATGATCTTCTCCATGGCCCCAACATTTTAAGGTTTCCTTCTTTAGGTTATCGGTCTTTTCTAGGACTATCTTAAAAGGTTTATTTCCACTTTGAGAGGGGAAATTTTTCTAATACACACTTCTAGTAGGAATGTTCCTTCTAGAATATTTTCCACATTTCTTGAATCTTGAGGATTTAAACCCTTTCTTCTGGAATCCTAAACTACTCCTAGTCTTCCAATCCAAGTGAGGTCTTGTCTTACTCCCAAACTATTCATAGCAATACCTCACCTTCCAGATAGTTTCTTCTAAGGTATTTGGTTCATTGAACTCAATCTTGTCCCAGTAGGTCTGAGGTAAACCACTAATTAACCATTGAATTTTTACTTTTTCATCTTTTATGTAGGGTACATACCTCAGTAGTTCAAGGAATTTATTGACAAATTCCTCAATGGTGAGCTTCCCCAGCCTGAGTTCATAGAATTCCTTAGTCTTCCCATCCATGTATTTCTCTGACATATATTTCTTCCTGAAGTATCTCTCAAACTTTTTCCATGAAAAGTCCTTCTCATGGACTCCTTTCACATTCCTAACGTCCTCCCACCAAATGGAAGCCTTTCCATTCAGGTTAAAGATGGATATTTGAGCCTTCAAGTTTTTAGAGTAGTCATGAACTATGAAGTATTTCTTTAATCCAAGAAACCAAATTTCAACCTCTTCTCCCTTCCTAATATCTCCATCAAAAGAGGGTGGTTTGGCTTTCTTGAATTATTCAGGCTTATGTTTTTTAGAATGCTTCTACTTCTTTCCTTTCCTTTGAGAATGTGAGTTTTCTTTGCTACTATAAGATCCTTCAGATTTTCCAGCTTCCTTTCTAGAGGACTCTACCTATGAGTTTACAAGTTATACCTTCTTCAAGGTGTTTCTCCCAGTGTGGTCACTTATGGAGTCATGTTTTCGAATCTCAGGAGGACGTTGTCTTCTCTTCTTATATAGTCGGTCCACATGACCTGTTGCAGGTTCATGTTGTAGTTTCCTCTATATGTTGGACAAGATCTAAAACAAGACTACACTAATTTACATTTTTTTTCCTTGCTCCTTTATCAATCTCTCGTTTTTAGCCTTGCAACTTTGTAATTCTACCCTAAGGCTCATTACAGTTTCAGCCAGATCTAGAGGGGTTTCCACCACCCTCCTTTCATCAGATTCTTCGTCTCTATTGTGGGATCCATCCCCCACATCATGAAACATCACCATCCTTTAGTCTTGAAGTTTTCCCCATGATTTACTGACTACTCGAGTGTTGAAAAAAACACTTATTGTTAGCTAACATTCTATTAGTTCATGAACAATATACGGTTCAATTTCTTAAATGAATACACAAAGTAGAAAGTTTCATTATTTTCTTTAATAACATTTTTAACCATACCTTTTAAGAAAAAGGTAAGGTAGAGTGTCACTCCTTTTAAAGTACTCTAAATAGATTTTTCAAGTGACTTTTTCATGAGCCCAAGCAAGCCAAGTGTTGAAACCATGCTCTGATACCAATTTGTAACGCACCCACGATAGGGCATAAAATAAAAATAAAAAAAATTCCTCAATTAGTCGAATCCTCCATCCATGGTCTCTAGTCCTGGTCAACGAACCTTCAAAATTCCCAAACTAAAGAAGCTCTTTAGTTCCCTATGGAAATCTCTAAGAAATCAATCCATGGGTCTTTTCCAGACTTCACTCGTCCGATCTACCATCAAGCGCAAGCCCCCCTCCACGTGTCCACTACCCGTGACCACAATCCTAACTAAAAGGCACATCGTGAAATCATGTATCCGGTCCTTACATGTGAGTCACCTCGACTCTCCTGATATTCAATCTCCTGACAAGGTCAAATCAATGGTCCATAGTATTCTATGATCCAATGGTCCCAATCTCTTCTCTCGTGAATCAGGATTTCACGTTTCGCGACTTTGGAGGTTGGCTTACCTTTGTTTCCCTGATTCCCTATTTCCCGATATCTGCTTTCCAGATGAACATTCTGTATCCCTCCTTCAATCAATGGCTATCATCTTTTCTTGAACTCGGACTTCATGAGTTCTCACGACTCCTATCTATGACTTCCCGAGTTGTAAGTCAGCGAAACGTTGATCTCTCGCCACACGTCCCTTCTCAATGGATGGCTAGGATCCTTTCACGAAATCGGACTTCGTGAGTTCTCATGAATCCTATCTCTGACTTCCCAAGTTGCAAGTCATCGAAATGATGATCTCTCGCCACACGTCCCTTCTCAATGGACGACTAGGATCCTTTCACAAACTTGGACTGCACGAGTTCTCACAACTCCTATCTTTGACTTCCCAAGTTGCGAGTCAACAAAAAACTGATCTCTCACCACGTGTCCCTTCTCAATGGATGGCTAGGATCCTTCACGAGTTCTCTCTCTTGTGAAACTCCAAAAAGGTTAAATATCATGCACTTTCCTCTAGATCCAACGGTTTTTGGTCCATGCACTCAGATCTAACCATTGATATCTTCTCTCCTCCAATCTCGTTCCTCATTATCTGGAATCTTATCTGACAGTCCAGGTGGGTCCTGATATATCCTTAGACCTATGTCCCATATCACATTGCAATTTTGGGTTTCTGAATACAAAGGATCCATCCTAGATAATCAACGTTCATCAGACCTACAAAGTCTAAAGAAGTTGGGGCACAAACTCCTGCATTCCTTCCTCAAATCTAACAGCTGTGATAGACCTCAGATCTTCCCGAATGGATCTCAATTTTTCAACTTCCAAATGAAAGGATACTCCCTTTCGATACTTGATTTTTTTTCTATTCCTCCTGAGTTTCATCAGTTATGAAGGATTTAAGAGCGTTATGCTCTTTCTCCTGGACTTAACACATAGAGGGATCTTTGGCAAAACTATTGCACTCCTTCATCAAGTCTAGGAATTAAGTGGTTCTAGGTTTTTGGTTACCTCGCAGAGAGCCTGGGCATATCTGCACTACCTCTCCTAAGCTTTTTGGTTACCTCGCAGAGAGACTTTGTCCTTCAGGGATTGGGGGATTCAACCTCTGCATTCCTGGAAGTACTCACTCGAATCTAGGACGATGATGAAATTCCCTAGGGAAAGCACCTTCGAGTAATTAAACTAGTGTGCATGGAAATCTAAGAAGAATTATAGGCTCTCAAGGAAATGAACACATATTCATAACTTAATCATTTAATACAAAGAAATAAACCCTTATAGAAATGTAAATACTCACATACATCCATTATTTTCAATTAAAAAACATAAGGAAAGAAAAAACTTATCAGAAACATAGAGTGTGATGCAACTATTGAAAGGGTTGCTCGTTTCCACCCAACCATAGGCTCAGTCACTCCCAATGGATTTATCACTGGCCACCCCCGAGCTTAAGCCATGATGATTTGATATTCAGTCTCTTACTTCCAGCTCAATGGAAGTTAGGGACAAAGGTTACTCTCCTTCTCCCAATATAGAAAATAGATCAGGACGAAGGTTACTCTCATTCTCCTGGTTCAATCTCTAATTTCTGTGATCAGAACTCACTGTTCCTCCTTTATTCCTTCCTCAGACCCGAGAGTTTTCTCTCTCATCTCTGCATTTTCCTTCACCCATTTCCCTCTATCCACCATGCTTCCTTTTTTGCCTCCCTTGGAAAGATTTCATGTGGCTCGAATCCCCAATCCATGGTTAGGTTTGTAATCCTTACCGATGGGCAGTCTGCCCCATCCCTCATTAACTCTTGAGGAGGCCTTCCCACCTAACAGATTGATGAGAATTCATTCCTGGTCAGAGGGTTGTTCTGATCTGATAAAATTAATTCCAACATGGTACTGGTTCAATGGAGGTTAACGCAACCATTCCTGGTCCCCTCCACCACCTTTCACAACATTTTGTGGTCTCTCTCTTATAACATCCCCTCTTTCAACATTCATGCAACACGTAACCAATTTCTATTAAGATAATCACAATTTTCATTCATAGACCTTCTACACAAGGTCCATCAAATCAAACATTCACACTTTTAAGTTTTCCATAGTTCCTCGACCCATATAGTTATATTTACAGACTGGGGGAAACAGGGTGTTACAAGTATCTTCTGAACAATGAGGCATTCCACTCTCTTAGAGTATGCTTCCTTTGAGTTCTATGTTAGTTTCCTTTGATTAGAATGATATTGTAGAGACTTGTCTTCCTTATTTTGCACCCTTCTAGATAATGGTTGGAGTTAATTCATTAGGAATTCACCAAAGTATTGTAGGTGAAGGATCCTCTGCAAGGATTTGATCATCATCAGCTTGGTAAGAATTGGGTTGTCCCAAGCTTATGTCGACTACCAATGAGTTGTTGGATTTCAACAGAATACCTAGTGAATTTTTTGAGATTCTTTCTCAGTTTCTTCTCACGTTAGGTGGTAATATTGTCCTAGTTGATTTGTTAGTGGTGTCAGCCATTTAGAATTTGTTTTTCTTCTTGGGTATGATTATGTGTATACGATGAATGATGTGGTGTCTATGATCTTTTGTTTGATGCATTTCTCTCACAATGTAAGAATTGTCACTATTAATAATATTTCATTCAAGAATCTCCATCCTGGTTCAACTTTCCCTCAGGTTTCTCCTTTGTGTGTTCCTGGTGTTCGAGCACAGTCTTCCTCTCCACAAGTGAATTATGTGGCATCTTATCCTTGGTGTCCAGTTTCTCCTGAGAAGGATCCTTTACAGTTATTTTATCCTTCTAGAAAGAAGGTCTCGACAATTAATCAGATTTTTTATCCAATGGGGGAATGGTAGCCCTTGCTTCCCCCTATTGGCCCAAGTAATATGGAGTTTCCTCTTTATTATTATATTATTGTTTGTTACACTATGAGCCCTACTATTTGTGATTTTTCAAGCCCCGATTTTAGGCATGTTGAGTTTCTTTCAGATGAGGCTGTCCTTGAATCTATGATTATGAATCTTCGACCTCCTCTTGAAATGAAAGATTTAGTAGCTGGTTACCAATAAAAATTTTGGCCTAAGCCTCTAAATGGGATCTACCTAGAGCACTACTATACATAATATTCTAGGATGTGTGGTACTCTATACATATTGTACTTTTAGGTTTATTTATTTCAAGTTTCATATTCCATAATATTGTTTTTTATTAGAGGTTTCTGTAATGGATACCCCTTATTCCATAATTCTCTATGATACCCCTTAACTCAATTTCCTTTCCTTCGAATGAAAATTTCATGCAAAGTTATTGAAAATTAAAAGGCATTTTTCTCAATGATTATAACCATTGAACTCCTAGTATGACATCAAAACCACCCATGGGTATAGAGATCATTGGAATATTCATTAGATATTCCCCCATAGTAAGATTGATCTTATAGATTTTTTCTGAGAAATTAATAGTTCCTCCATTTGCAATCATTACTTGAAACTCTGGTGCTGGATATATAAAGCAATTGAGAGCTCTGGCTAATTTATAGTGATTGAAATTATGAGTACTACCAGAATCAATTAAGACTATTACCTTTTTCTTTTTGATATATCTTTCGATCTTGAGGGCTTTTGGAGTGATAATTCTAGCCAATGCATTACATGATATCTTGGGAGTCAACTATTCAGAATAAATCTCTTCAATGTTTTCATATTGAGATGGCTCTTGTTCTTGTTCTTATTCTTCGTCTTCTTCCTCTTCCTCTTCACAATCTATGTAGAATAATTTATTTTCACCACACTTATGTTCTTTATTGTACTTTTTATCACAATTAAAGCATAAATTGTTTTCTTTTATTTCCTTCGATTGTTGAGGTGTCAACCTTGTAGGTCGAGGCATTTTAGAATAAGAAACATTATTCTCTCGATAGATGTTAGGAGTGTTCCTTCTAGTAGCCATATCCATAGTTTTACTTTCAACATTTCTCTCCATACTGAATGCATTCTCCAATGATTTGGGTTCCCAAAGGAGAAACTCATGTTGAATTTTATCCTTTAAAGTTCCTGTTATCAGTGAAATTTCATCTGCAAATGGTTACAAGAATCCAACATCATCAGACAGTTATGAGGTCACCCATGGACCAAAATTACCACAAAATCATTTCCAAAAGGTCCAAAACTATACAACCAGTGATAAAATTAAAGTGCGCTATGACTACACAAGGTGAGCACGCACATGCGCGATCCAAAAATGCAGGAAAAATGCACATGCGCACGATGTGCGACTGTGGTCGCTAAAAGCTTCACACATATGAGAACGGTGCATTTATGAGATCGATCGGCCTCCCACCCACTTCTGGTTTAGCTTCAAAGTTGATTTGACACCCAAATCTCGACTGAATCCGACTGGGTGGCTAGTTAAAGACCTAAAAATGCCCTAATTAGCCTCTTTTCACACTACAAGCTAGTTGCACAATACCTCAAAGAGGTTCTATAAAACAAGGCCACGGGTGCACTTCATTTTCAAGGAATTCATTAGCAAAGTTATGCTGCTGCTATTCTCTTGAGGAATCCTCTATTCTCATCAAGAGTATACTAGCACCATTACATTGGGAAATCCATCTCACCTCTTGAGTGGATTAGCTTGGGATTCTTTCACCATTTCATTCAAAGTTGCATGAAGATCTTATTTGTGGGGGTCCAAGAGCCCTCCCTTGGAGGAAGAAGGGACTCATAGTCCTCTTACTTCTTGGTGTTTTCTTTCACTAAAATAATCCTTGCCATTGGTGACATGAGTCTTATTGGTTTTTTGTTCTTATGTCCTTATGCTCAATAGTTTAGTTKTTCTTTTATTTCTTAGTTTAATTCTTAGTTGTTCTTTTATGTTTCTTTCTCTAACCCTTTTCCTTTATAGTTTTCCTGCTTAGCTAACCCAACTAAGCTTGTAAGCACCTCTTTTTTTCTCATCTAGGTGGAAAAAGAGGCGCAACAAATTGGTGACTCCACTGGGGAAAGGTATCAATTTACTACCCAATTTGGGTTTTTATAGTTCTTATTTTGGTTTATTTAACCTACAGGTGCATTAATCGGCCCAAGACGACCTGCAAAACATCCAATTCCAAGTTGAATTGAGAGAATTCCATTCGAAATTTTCTTTACGGTCGTGTGTCTGTTGTGCGTGGGTTTATTGGACCATAGTCGTGCATCATGCACATGCGCGCCAAAATCATAGTGTTGTTCTGTGCACCTACACCCAAAATCTCATTTCAGTCTGCACAAAGGTGCTCAGTGCACCTCTGTCTACATTGAGGCCCACGCACCTGTGCAGAAAAATACACATTGTAAGGTTTTTTGTGATTTGGGGAAGGCCTCTAGCCTTCTTAAAAGTGATTTCATGCATGTTGTAATCTACACCACACTTAGTTCCCTCTTCATATAAAGGGATTAGTCAAAACACATAGGCACTTAGTGGGCTTAAAATCATCATTTCCTCTTTTGCTTTCATTTTTCCACATGGATGGCTTGCTTTGACTAAAAGTATAAGTTGGAATCATTTGTAATCACATAAAACTTTCATTGGGACCAGAAGTTGGATAACAATCGCTTAGTATGCTCTTCTCTTGCGCTTCCAAGCGACCTTGAGAATCAAAAAAAGATTGTAGGACAATTTCAACTCCCTCAAAAAGACTAAAACCTTTAGGAGAGGATAACAGCCCCCTCGGGACTCCTCTTAGTTTATTTTTCAAACACATCTTAAGATTGTAACGGGCCCATACATGCCCATATGCTACAAAGATAGGATAGTGTTGAAATTTACTTTCTTAGATTAAATCACTAGGGAAGTTTAAAGGTTTTGTAATGGGCCCATACATTCCCACATGATCACAATCCAGGATAGTTTCAAATATTTTCTTAGATTAAATCACAATAGGGAGTTAAAGGAATACTAAAGGACCCACATGTCCACATGCTATTTTCCTAGGGACTTTTGAATTACGCAAGGTTGTACCAAAGGCATTTAGTTAATTAGGTAATCAACACTTGTAAGGACCAAGCGAAGTCCACATGCAGCAAGGTGACACCTAATTCATTAAAACATTTGCACACTTTCACTCATTCACAAAAAAAAGTCACTTATCACTCACATAGTTTTCCTCTCGAAACGTGGAGTTCAAGGTAAGTTTCCTCCAAAGGGATTTCAAAACACCCCACCCTTTTCTTGACGAAACTATCCACTCCCATTTAATTTCAATGAGGTTGTTTCACACCCCCAACATCTCACACAACCACCTCTAAATTTTTTCTAAAAACTCACAAAGTTTTCCACCACAGGAGGTGCCAAAAGAAATTTTTTAGTCTAGGTAGGATTTTGGGGATAGGCATCCAAATAACTCCCCATTATCTAGTTCTCACATTTTCAAAACAATAGAAGTTGTCAAATAAGGAACTGAAAATCCTCCAAGTCAAGTGTTCCTAACACCATAAGGCAGGGAGATACCCGTGAAGGGTTGAAGACTGAGGTCTGGTTGTTTTGTGCATCCCCCATTGAGGCACCCACCTCTTGGATGGGATCCAGCCCATGACCCATTTCTTAAGCCAAAAATCTAAATGCTGCACTTTGACCAAGGTACCTAGTGACCAAATTTTAGGAAATCTACCTAGGTGGCAATTGTGGGCTGCAATTGCACCTTGATTGGATTTTGTGTGGCTATTGGGAAATATTTCCATCTCTTTTAGGATATGCTCCCTTTACCCCTCATTATAACTGATTATTTCATCCTTCACTAGTTTCTCTTTTGGTGACTTCAGACCCCACCGTTGAGTACTATTGGAAGGTCTAGTGCTATTTGAGAGGAAGGATGTTACATCTTTTAGGACACGAGCATTTGTTTTCTTTGATTCCCCACGCAGAAAAAACCCACTTATCCACATATATGTTTCTTTTTCAAAAAATAATTTATGTATGATGCACTTCTAATTACATTTTTGATTTAGATATATATCGTGTAAAGTTCAAAAATTGCAACAAAGTCTCTTGTTTATTTATTACTCTCACCAAAATTTGCACACATCTACTCAGCTAGTCAGACATTATAGGGGACCCACAAAACCCCAATTGTTCCAGACGCTTTCTAAACCTCCCTCCTATTCTAGGGGGAGCTACTAGTCTTGACAACTCATCGACACCACCTTCACACACTCCAGTGAGTGCCACTATCTTAGGATCAGCTTTGCTTGGTTCCACATTACTTGGGTGTAATTCCCAAGGTCCATAGTCCACTTGCTCTCCTTTACACAGAAGCAGGGGGCCAACTTCCTCTCAAGGGGGAAGTACCAACCCACCTATCCCCCCTCAAGGGTCAGGTTCACAAAACACTCACACCATGGATGGAACTAATCCTTCCCCCCACTGCAGATGCCATATTTGGCCTCTCTTAACATACCATATCTAAGAAAATTCACAAATGATCCTATATTGCATGACCCCACATGGCCTGCAATGCCTACCAAACTACCTTCAGACATCCCAAAGTTTGAAGGAAAGTCAGGAGATGACCCTGCCAACCATGTCATGACTTTCCACTTATGGTTCTCTTCCAACATCATTATGGATTATTCCATCAGACTATGATTATTTCAACGCACACTCACTGGCCCATCAGCCAAATGGTATGTAGACGAAAAATCGGGGTCCCATGTGACTTTCAAGTCCTTGGCCAAAGCATTTTTGACCTTCTTCCAATTACCAATCCGCCATGACAATGGTCTTGAACTACTCTCTAATTTCAAACAAACCTTAGCCACACATATCCTTGATCACATTCATGAGTGGCGTACATGATGTAGTTTGTGCAAAGTCAAAACCACCAAACAATAGTGTCTTGACTGGTTTCTCAGAGCACTTGTCTCTCTCCTCGATAAAGATGTAGCTTCCACCTTCCCTCAATCAAAAGAAGAAGCCATCAGTAAGGCTCAACAATATGACCTCATCTATTCACAATCAGGGTACTTATACACAGTACTACCTGATCTTCCAAAACCCATGACATTCATTCAAGATAAACACGAGATGTCTCACTCCATAGACAGATTGATCGCTAACACCACGCACAACGCACCACAACCCCAACAACCACCAATGTATGGCACACATCAATATCCGTTGGCATATGAGGGAACCTCTTATTACCCCCCAACCCCCTTATCAGCAACCATACCCTGTTTCTATTCCTCCACCCATCAGTGGGCCACCGTCGACACCCCCAATACACCCACCTATCCAAACAAGTTCTGGTACCCCCTCTACCTTATCTTATACTCTAAGTACTAGTGAAAGCACCACGCCTTCCTATGTACATTATGGATTATAACTCCCAAAGAATCCATACTTTCCATTCCCTGGTCCTCCACATCCCATGGCACCCCCACACCCTCACGTTGGGGTGAATTTTGTTCAACCCTCTCCCGTTCAACAATATCAAAATTTCGAACAGTTGAATACATAAAATCCAACCCACCCATCGAATAATGCCAAAAATAAAGGAAGAAACATGAACAATAAAAACCCAAGTCAAGGCGGCAATCAACCCCAAGAAAACCAACCCACTGGGGGCAACCAGAATCAAGGGAGTCAGAACCCCCAGGGGGGAAATAACAACAGGCGTCAAGGGAGAAATAACAATAATATAAGAACCACCTTCCCTTGCTACCTTTGCGATGAGTTCGTTCATTATACTCATCATTGTCCCCAAATCGTTGATTTTAAATGGATGAAAGACTCAAGGAGTGTACCACACTCTCCAGTAGCACCTTCCCCTTAGTAGGCCCCACAATAATATGTGCAAAAACAACCCCCATTTGTGTTGCAGAATCCCATTCTGCACCATGGTGTGATAAAAACCCAACAAGACACATAGCCTACCCCACCACAGGTGGGGCAATACCTCAATCTGAACAATCCCACAGATCGTACTATCCTCATCACCAGTGAGGAAGAAATCCTTCTCCAAACACATAGTCATCAATACCGTGCACCCACTGAGTCTCCTCCCATTCCCACAGAAACAATCCCCACACCAACGGGACCCCCATTGGTGATTCCTTGCCCTGACGCCGAAACACCTCTTCACATTCCTCGCATCCCATTGCGTAGGAATGTCCACAACCCCCAGGCTAGGGAAGCTCATAATTACAATTTGGTTGATGACTTAGCAAAATCCCCGGCTACCATGTTAGTCTTAGAAGTCCTTCAAACATGTCCCACTCAGCGAAAATCATTACTTTCCTCCTTGGGGACAGTCAACCCCACAGAAACCCAACTCGTCACATTTGATCTCGACAGTGGAGAACCTCGCCTTCCCTCTCTAATCTCTTTTCAAATCCCAATAAAAATTTGGAACATTACAGTTCATCGGTGCATCATCAATCAAGGTGCATCCACATGCATTATGTCCAAGTCTATATGGCAGAAACTTGGTTCCCCCAAACTCATACCATCTACCATTACCTTAAGAGCTTATGACAGATGACCATCTTCTCCCAAAGGGCTCTTCCAAAATGTTCTCGTAGGACTTAGGGGCATGACCATTCTCATCAACATTGAAGTTATCGATGCCCCACTTGATTATAATATCTTGTTCAGTCGTAGCTACATGTACGCTATGAAGGTAGTTGCCTCTTCCATCTTTTGAACCATGATGTTCCCCCATAACGGGAAGATCATTACCATTGACCAAGTCTCACATTACAAGCCTAACCCTTCTGCAAACATCGATAACATTCTCCCCCTCATCCATACTCATCTAGAAACATACCCACTCATTGAAATGGGTCCCAAGATTTTTAAAGACCCATCATTGTTAGGAACTTATCACGGCACACCACCGCTCCTTCATCCTTCCAATCAAGTATGCATCATATCATCCAACGAAACTGACATAGAGGATATCCTTCCTCCTAGGGAGGCTTCTATCATATCTGATGTCCCACTAGTCATAGAGCTCCCCCCTCATGGGCCTCCTGTGAAATCGTCAACTCCGGTAGTTCATGATTTCACCTCTCCTCAAGGCCATATCCCAGTTTGGGAGACAGTTCCCCAAGCCATTACTCAAATCCCCTTCTTCTACCCTCCACCACACGTAAAAGCTTTCCAAGTAGCCACAACACTTACCCTCCCTAATATGGTGTTAGCAATTCCAGTTTGGTATTTACATCCACCAGAGATGGTCCCTTAGCCATCCCTTCCCCCCCAAACGGAAGGAATCCCAATGAAAATTCCCATACTCACTTCCACCATACCCTCTACACCCCCACTCACTAACCTCCCTGCCACAACTAGGGATAGATGAAAGAAAAAGGAGCCAACAACTCCACTTCACCCATGCATCCAACCTCCTTGCATGCTATGTGAGAAAGATGGACACCAAACCAACAAATGCCCATCTCTAGCCATGTTACGGAACTTGATTCCACTCAATCAAACACCATCAATGCTCACCACTGTAGCAAGTACTGTCGCTACCGCCCCTCACTCAAGTAGCAAAGGGTTGCAAACCAAATTTGCTTGTGCTATATGTTCATAATATGGCCATTATACACACCATTTCCCAGCACTACCACACTTCCGACAGAGATTAGTCACAGTACACCAAAGCTTCAGAACGAACCTAATTCATCTACATCGTCCCTACCAAAAATCACTAACATCCATTATGTCACAACTTTAGTCAATGAACATATGAGATTCCCTTTATCTCTATGTGAATCCTTAGATCATTTTACATACCAATGTCCTATGATCATTGAATACAGGCAACACCGATTGACCCTGATTCAATCCCCTGCACCCCCTACAAGATCGATGGTTGACCTTACCTCATCACTAGAGATTCTTCATATCATTTCTCCTGAACCCAAGGCACTCCCAACTCCTCCATGGTTCTTGGATGACTTATCCAAGGATTCACCCCCAAATCCCCCCATTTCTCCCATTCATTTCCCTATGGAAATTTCACACCCAACTACCACTGGTACTCCTCAGTACTTCAATATTTGGTTTATGTTGAGTGACCCATCACAATATCATTGCATCATTCCCCCTGCTTCTTCATCACCTGAGGACAACCACATGGCGACAATCAACGATATCACTCTTTATGATCCCTTGTATTCCCACCAATTCCACTGTGATGAATGAGTATATACTCGAAAAATTAAACACCCCCGACTACCCATGGGATGCGCTACACCACAGAGTGCTCTTCTTTCCATAGGAAGCCTCCTAACCAACACCCCATATACATAGTCGAAACCAAGGATTTTATCCCATTAGGGCATATCGACTGGTTCAACAAACCCATTCCTGTCCCTGATTATTTTGAAGAAGGCAACATGGCCAACATTTCCCCGACCATCAAAATCGATATTTCCATAAAAAATGGAATTGTCGAGGAAATCACCATTGGCACCGCATACACTCCTCAGGAAATCACTGCCTATAAATCCCTCTTCCAAGAATATCGAGATATCTTTGCCTGGTCATACACAGAGATGCCTGGCCTTGATCCCTCTATTGTCGAACATCGCATCGACACCTAGCCTAACATTACACTAGTGCATCAAAAACAATGATCGCTACACCCATCCAAAGAAGTGACCATTAAAGTCGAGATTGACAAATTATGCACAACTAGGTTCATCTGCCCCATTGGCTATACCTCATGGGTTTCCAACCCCATACCCATTAACAAAAAATAGGGCACTATCCACGTCTGCATGGAATTTTGTGATCTCAATCACGCATGTCCCAAAGACAACTTTCCAATGCCTTTCATCAATCAAATTATCAACGAATATGCAGGCCACGAGGCTCTGTCCTTCATGGACAGTTTCTTTGGTTATAATCAAATCCAAATCCACCTAGCCAATCAATACAAAACCACATTCACAACCCGTTGGGGTACTTTTGCATATCGTGTCATGCCTTTTGGCCTAAAGAATTCTGGCACAAATTTCCAATGGGCTATGACATACATTTTTCATGATCTAGCTCATATCATCCTCACATAGTTGGATGATCTCGCAGTTCAATCCAAAAAATGCACCCAACATCTTGATGATTTACGGATCATCTTTCAACGGTGTCGTCAATACAACATCCTCTTGAACCGCCTCAAGTGCATATTCTGCATCACTATGGGGAGCCTCCTCGGATTCATTGTTTCCCAAAGTGGTATTATCATGGACCCCCTTAAATTCCAATCCATCATAGAAATTCCACCCCCCTGGAATTTACGTCAACTCTAGAGCCTACAAGGAAAAGCTAACTTTCTACAGTGATTTATCCAAGACTATGCCACTTGAGCACACGGTTTCCTTCACTTACTATGCCATGATATCCCATTTTACTAGGATGAAAAGGCCCAAAAAGCATTCGATGATCTTAAAACGATGCTATCTAATGCCCCTTTAATTAGTTCACCCGACTATAATTGTGACTACATCCTCTACATATGAGCATTAGCTGTCTCAGTAGTGGTAGTTCTTGTTCAAATCGGTGATGACGATCGTGAGCATGTCATTTACTACGTTAGTAAAAACCTCTCAGGACCACCCTTGAAGTATAAAAATGAAGAGAAACTAGCCCTTCCAGTCGTCCTCGCCATCCAGAAACTACGTCATTACATTATGCTTCACATGACTAAAGTCGTAGCAGATTCAAACCCTATGCAATACTTGCTCAATCGTTGGCAAATTAATGGCAAATTTTCTCGATGGATTGTTATCCTTCAGGAGTATGATCTTGAATTTTCAACACCCAATAGCAAGAAATCTTTTGTCCTCACCGAACTAGTCATGGCCTTCCCCTATGATACTACAAGTGCCCCCATCAATACCAACTTCCCCGATGAACATCTCTTTTACATCACTTCGGATGATCCTTGGTACGGTGAACTCCTCATCTACCTTCGAACCCAAAAGTTTGGTAACCACTTTTCACAGGATGATCTTCGTCATATTCACCACCAGCCCCCCCGCTATCTCCTCATTAGAGATATCTTATATCGACGAGGGGTCGACACCATACTTCATCGATGCTTGACTGTTGACGAGGCCGATAGAGTCTTGAATGACTGCCATAGCGGTGCATGTGGGGGCCATCTTTTGGGAATGTATACTACTCAGAAAATCATCCGAGTAGGTTATTTTTGGCCTACATTGTTTCAAGATTGCATTCATACCGTGAAGCAATGCGAAAAATGTCAGCTTTACAGTAACAAAGCACAAGCTCCACCCACTCTTCTTCACCCAGTTATTACGGCTGGCCCCTTTTGTAAATGGGGCATCAACTTCATGATGTGTAATCCCCCATCTAGCAATGGACACAAATACATTGTTGTCACAGTCGATTACTTCACAAAGTGGGCTGAAGCCATGCCCACCATCAACAACACTGCTGACACTGCAGTGCATTTTTTCTTTAACCACGTTATATCCCACTTTGGAGTACCACTCTAGCTAGTTTTCGATCACGGGAAAAATTTCGAGAATGATATTTTCATCGAACTCTCATCTTGGTTGGGATTCTCCCATGAGTTTGCCTCCCCATATTACCCTCAGTCTAACGGACAAGTTGAAGCAGTCAACAAGGTCCTCAAGACCATGTTACAGCACATGGTTAATAAACATAAGACCAATTGGTATCATATGTTATATTCCATGCTAAGGGCTTACTGTATGGCCGTGAAAACAACCACTGGTTTCACACCATTTCATCTAGTCCATGGGGTTGAGGCCACTCTTCTCATCGAGTGCAAAATTCCCACCTTACGCACTACAATTGATCTATTACCCGAAACTGCTCCAATGGAGAAGCGTTTATTGAACTTAGAGTCCATGGATGAAGATCGTCAATCTTCATTACAGAACAATGAGGTAGCCAAAAAATGATCAAAGGCCACCTTTGATCGCAACGTCAACCTTCTCTCATTTCAAGAAGGTGACCTCGTCCTTGCTTACGATATCACTCACAATACCCTCGGTCACAGACAATTTGAGCCACTATGGCATGGCCCCTACATTATCCAACATTGCCTCACCAAAGGCACCTACATCCTGGCTTCCCTCGAAGGCCTCTCTCTCAAACAACCCATCAAGAGGTTATACATAAAGAAATTTTACGCCTAAGCGTAGCCATTCTACTTTAGGTTATTTATTTTATAGTGTTTTTAATCTTTTTTCCATCCCTCATGTCTAAAATATCATTTTTTCTATTGACAGATGCTTCCTCCACTGGCCTACCACATCGGTTACGCCGACGGTGCCAGCCGTTGGAAACAAAATCTCACTTCGGTAGCTTGGGCCCTCTATACCCCCTCACATGAACTACTCCACTCTAGCGGCATATGTTTGGGTTCAAAAACCAACAACCAAGACGAATACATTGTCATCATTGGCCTCCTCGCTGATGCCCATCATCATCATATTCATCAACTTAGTGTCTTTCTTGACTCTCAACTAGTCGTCCTCTAGCTCAACAATGTGTATCGTGTTCGCGATCCTTGCCTCTTTCACAAATACCTGCAAGTTAGAATTTTATCTCGACATTTTGATTTCATTACATTTACACATATTCCTAGACAACTGAATCAATTTACAGATAACTTAGCTAGCATGGTGTTATCCAGATAACGGGTGCACGCCTGTTATCTGGATAGTTCTATTTTGACTGCACCTCCACATTATCATGAACCCTCCATTTCATGCACAATCAGTTTTCTCATCCAAAAATTTCCCTCCATTTCATCTACCTCATACAGAAACCCACCCATGGGGCCTCCACCAATTCTCCAAGAAAATTGTACCCTCACTGGCCCAACCATATTTCATTGGGGCACCCATTTCTGTATTTGTACACTCATCCCAAATTATTCTTTATTTATTTGGTCAATTGTAAAAATCCTTTGTTTCCAGCATTTCCATATCTTTTTGTTGTTCCCTTTTTTTTGGCAACGTTCTTCCCTTTTTTGGAAAACACAACCCATGTCTCCCTTGGTTGGGGCACTCCTTATCATCTACCCATTTTGACATCATCCATATACTCCGAGTATCCCACAGGCCACTTACCTCTACCCTCTGAGTTTGTCCACTTTGTCCCACCTCTGGCACAACTTATCCCCTGTCTTATTGTTCCCCCGACACTCAACCTAGTTGAACGGTTGCCGCCAATTATACTTCGCATATACCCCCAACCAAGGGAAGTCTTGTCTATTCATACATCTTGACTTCGTCCATGTACCTCCTCCAGTTCCTAACCTCACCTAGTATATTTCACGAAGCCCTTTTCTTTTGGGAGTCACGTCCCCCTTTTGTCGACATCAACACAGTTTCCAGAAGGGCGACAGTATCTTGACTCTCATTACCTTTCCAATAAGAGGTCTCAGACGGCACATGGAGAACCACAATTGCTCCCTATTGTCATTGACCCCCATAACATTCGACTTCAATACTTTCTCATGTTACGGTGGGTCTTACTTTGCAACTATTGCAGTTATTCCTTATATTTTTCGAAGACCTCTGAACTTGGCTAGGCTATCAATGCCTACAGAATCTGTGATTCTTATCACAGGTGTCACTTCCTACTATTAAGAGTATGTTCCTCTACAGAATTGTCTTATCCCTTTATCAAGACTGCCCCCTAGGGCACTATACTTGTCTACATCAACACACAGTTTCAGTTGCTGTACAAAACCATTCTTTTCTGAGTTACATGACACAAGCATGGGGCATGCCTGCCTCGTTTGTACATATTTTAATTTTACACACCTCATAGAGGGTTGGGTTCTATAGGTTCCCTTCTCCCTCCAACGGGTCACTCTTGATACTCTCACTATATCTCTCTATTACAACAACACTCTCAGTAGAAACAACATTGATGAATTTCGGCTATACGTATGCTCCTAACCTCATCCATCAGGGGTCATCTATTATCACTGAAATTTCATCTACAAATGGTTACAAGAATCCAACATCGTCAAACAGTTATGAGGTCACCCATGGACCAAAATTACCACAAAACCATTTCCAAAAGGTCCAAAACTATACAACCAATGATAAAATTAAAGTGTGCTATGACTACATAGGGTGTGCGCACACATGCGTGATCCAGAAACATAGGAAAATCACACATGCGCATGATGTGTGACTGTGGTCACTAAAAGCCGTGCACATATGAGAATGATGCATTTACGAGATTGGTCGGTCTCACACCCACTTCTGGTTCAGCTTCCAAGTTGATTTGACACCCAAATCTCGACTGAATCCGACTGGGTGGCTGGTCAAAGACCTAAAAATGCTCTAATTAGCCTCTTTTCATGCTACAAGCTGGTTGCACAATACCTCAGAGAGGTGCTATAAAACAAGACCATGGGTGCACTTCATTTTCAAGGAATTCATTAGCAAAGTTATGTTGTTGCTATTCTCTTGAGGAATCCTCTATTCTCATCAAGAGTTTACTAGCACCATTACATTGGGCAATCCATCTCACCTCTTGAGTGGATTAGCTTGGGATTCTTTCACCATTTCATTCAAAGTTGTAAGAAGATCTTATTTGTGGGGGTCAAAGAGCCCTCCCTTGGAGGAAGAAGGGACTCATAGTCCTCTTTCTTCTTGGTGTTTTCTTTCACTAATATAATCATTGCCATTGGTGACATGAGTCTTATTGGTTTTTTGTTCTTATGTCCTTATGCTCAATAGTTTAGTTGTTCTTTTATTTCTTAGTTTATTTCTTAGTTGTTCTTTTATGTTTCTTTCTCTAACCCTTTTCCTTTAGAGTTGTCCTGCTTAGTTAACCCAACTAAGCTTGTAAGCACCTTTTTTTTTCTCATCTAGGTGGAAAAAGAGGCGCAACGGTTCCTATCAATACATCAATCAGGTGCTCATCTAGAATATTCGTTACCTTTATATTCAATGTTTGGAAGTTCTCAATGTGCTCCGCAACTGAACCCTTTTTCTTGATATTTATCAATTGGCTAAATAAGGTATTTCTCCTTGTATCATCATAGTGTGATATCATTTATTTCATGAAAATTGTCCAAGTGACAAGTGATTTTTGAGAACAAAGCCATTGATACCATAGAAATTGATTGGGTTCTAAATACAAAGAAGCAATTCATAACTTTTTTGTACATGGAACAACATGTAAATCAAAGAACTGGTCCATCTAAAGTATCCATGTGATTGGATTATTTTCATCAAAATTCCTCATTTCAATCTTAGGAAAATGGTTGGTCTTCAACCCAAAGTTGGAGTTTCTCCAGTCTTGATTAATCTTCCTTGTGTCCTCATCATGAATTTCATGGAATACATTTTCTCTTTTAGGTGGCCTCTCTATTAGGACTTTTTTTAATCCTTCCATGATCTCCCCTTTTAAACCATCCATCTTAGTATCCATTATTTCCTCCAACTTAGATTCAGTTGAATCCATCATCCCTTGTAGTTCATGTTTTGTTATTTTCTTCTTTTGTAAATATTTTATGTCCCTTCACATTTATTCACCTTGCTCAAGAGTACAAGTAGGACTATCTAGAGGCTTATTTGGTGTATAAGTTCCCTTTCTTGGTGTCATGTTGGCCAAGTATCTCTTTTAAACCTTGATTTCGAAGTGGTTCTGCTAGACAATATTTATTCTTCTTTATCTCCAAAATTTTGGTCCTTTTGGGTTTGTTTGTTTTTTTTTTGCAGTTTTATGATACATCTTCTCTGCAATGCCATAGGTATAATCAATATTGGATTTGTAAAGTGGAAGTTATGGTAACTTCCCCACACCTTGCTTATTTTTTTCCATTCCAAGAGAGCGTACTTGTAAAGCGTCCCAAGAGAACAATATATGATATTTGATTCTTAAACTTGCACCAAAAATATTGTACACTATCCACTATCCAATTGATCTGAAAATAGTGGACTGACTTGTTATTCTATGCAAGCACCCTCTACTTCATTAAAATAAAATTTACAGGACCTTGCTTCATGTGTTAAAATATGCCAAATAAATTATGTGCTAAGTTTATGTATCTTCTTATGAATGCTTATGTGTGAGGGTATGTTCTTTTAAATGGTTAAATATGTACTTTCAATAAATACATAGCAACATAACTTGCAACAAATAAACCATCAAACTCACAACAAGAACAAGCTGATAAAGGAGTTCACCCCCCTCCGGGTTACATCTCCTTGAGCCTCCATCAATGGACTTGGCTCTCTGGGATTAATTTGTCAAAAGTTATTTTACAAGATGTTTCTCAACTCCAATGGAAAAATATACTATACCATTGAGATCTAAACACATAAAAACCCCAAAAATGACTAATAGAACTCTGAAAACGGATCATGGCTCATCCCGACATGACCTCTTCTACATGTGGCCATAAGCTTCCCTGAGATTATATTTGGTAAAAACACCTATAAAATTCCTCAAAAGCCTTTGAAACCTATCCCAATGTGTTCAAAGCATAACAATTAGCCAAAAATGATTATTCAATCACATAAAATAGACATAGGCTCACCAAAACATGACCTCAATCAATGAGGGCTTAAAGCTCCCTGGAGCTTGCTGAAACTTCAATGGCTAAAATCCTGCAACAGAAGTCTTCAAATGGCCTTGATAATAGTTCCAATGGATTCAAGATGTCCAAAACCCCTATCTGGGCTTTTACAACACCTCAATCGGCCAAAAAATGAGAAAGATAGGCCTCCTTCCATCCTCTTCCTTCAAGCTTGTTGGCTCTGGTTCGCCAAAATGCACCTCTGTGTGCTTGAACCAAGAACACGCTCCAAAATGCCTATTTAAACCCAACACACACACACAATCGAATAACTGTGCAAATTGTAGGAAGGTTAGGGTGCCTCCAGCCCCTAACCACCTAGCACCTGGGCACGTGGACAGTTACAATATGACTGCGCGCATTATAAAAAGTGGTTAACAGTTACAAAACCATGTAACTCCCTCCGTGCTCTAGTTCGGGGTCATATGGAACACGATATATGACCAATGGTTATATCAAAACCCCATGCACCAAACCGCGCACATATATAAAATAGGGTCATATAGTAATTCAAACGACCACGGGTCGGGGCTACACCCTGGCCCGACCCCCCGCCAAAGGTTACATACATTAAACATAAATATATATGCGTTGATATACATAACAAGGTAGAAAGCGTAACCCAATGGTCAATCGGGGCTTGTTAAAACTATGCAGTGTGGGAGGTCCGGGGTTCCATTCCCACGGACTCCAAAGCTTTTTTACCGCCCAAACTTTAATATGGTATAATTTAAATCAAATTTAAAACATACATTGTTAACATCCAATGGTGTGGCGCGTTGGTTATTCCAACTTTGTTAAAGCTTGGCGCGTGGCGAGGTCCAGGGTTTGAATCCCATGGACTCCACATAACATTTTATAACCAACCCAAAATGGGGTGCCACGTGGCAGCCCACGTCTGGGCCACGTGGCACCAAATTATTCGCCCATTAAATGCCACATGTCAATAATCTATTCATCCATGTGTCCTGTCAAATGCCTACCACGTCAACTGCCACATGTGAGTCGTATCCTTCCATGTCACTGTACGGCCCTGCCATGTCAGCATCCATACGGACTGTATGGTCTGCACAGTCAGCATCCATTTTTTTTTTCTGTTTGATGATTCGGACATAATGCAATATCTATCGATCCTGACATCCATTTGAGACAAAACAAGTTGCATTGGGTTTGCAATGACAAGGGATACTTTCATGTCCGATTTGAAGCAATTCTGAGAACATTGATTTTTGAGCTAAAATTTGACCCTTGGTCCAGATTTTGATCACACCTTCCCACTGAAAGGGTTTTTAACCCACAAAAGATTATGATTATCTGTCTACTTTCAAGTTGTATCAACTTGAAAAATATTTTCGACAATCACCTGAATACCTTGACATGCCTTGCATTGCAACTGGCTATGTCCCTCAACCACTGTTCTCTGGCTACTGCTGACCCACTGCTCTCTCTGTGCTTGGAAGACTACGAACCTTGCCACTGAGAATCAAGTCCCTCTTTTGAAATCTTTGATGTCAACAAAATCAACTCTCCAATGGCTGCAAAAACTTTCCTTCGACATCTTGTCACAAGCCACGAAAACCATCAATCTTGAAAACAAATTATACAATACTGAAAATGATGCCAACAAAATCTTTTGTTCTTAAACAAACTGTCGCATCTTGTACTTCATCAAAGCACATGGAATTTTCTTGCATCTCGATGTACTCAAAATTGAATTACAAGCCAACAAACACCATCGACTAAACACAAGTTGAAAAACACGATCGACACAACATAGTCGTTAGACACCATTCGAGACCGGTCGAAAAACATGATACACAATCATGTCACAATCATGAATCACTCATGATGAACCATCACCAGGTTCACTGCTTACACATACATAAAAACAAATGCATTTGCATGACTCTTCAACTCTCCTTCTAGTAAAAACATAAGTACATAACCCAAAACATCTGGGTACATAAGAGATAAACATGAAAAAGATAAATGGTTGTAACAAGTGAACATCATGATCATCTTTTACATCCTCCTGGCGAAGTTATGCAACAACAAAAAAATGCCTTCAAAATGAATTGCATTCACATGCAACTTGCATCATGCAAGTTGTGATAAACTACTGCAACTTATCAT
>JZKD02S0261512.1:300489-318761 GCA_000966675.3 Picea glauca
AACAGTGCCAATGGATTCAGGACGTCCAAAAACCCCTAGCTTGGCTTTTACGACACCTCAATCGGCCAAAAAATGAGAAAGATAGGCCTCCTGCCATCCTCTTCCTTCAAGCTTGCTGGCTCTGGTTCGCCAAAATGCACCTTTGTGTGCTTGAACCAAGAACACACTCCAAAATGCGTGTTTAAACCCAGCACATGCACACAATCAAATAACTATGCAAACTGTAGGATGGTTAGGGCACCTCCAGCCCCTAACCGCCTAGCACCTGGGCACGTGGACAGTTACAATATGACCGCGCGCATTATAAAAAGTGGTTAACGGTTACAAAACCGTGTAACTCCCTCTGTGATCTAGGTTGGGGTCATATGGAACACGGTATATGACCAATAGTTATATCAAAACTGTGTGCGCCAAACCGCGCACATATATTAAATAGGGTCATATAGTAATTCAAACGACCACGGGCCGGGGCTACACCCCGGCCCGACCCCATGCCAATGGTTACATACATTAAACATAAATATATATGCGTTGATATACATAAAAAGGAACAAAGCGTAACCCAATGATCGGTCAGGGTTTGTTAAAACTATGCAGTGTGGGAGGTCCAGGGTTCCATTCCCACGGACTCCAAAGGTTTTTTAGCGCCCAAACTTTAATATGGTATAATTTAAATCAAATTTTAAACATACATTGTTAACATCCAATGACATGGCGCGTTGGTTATTCTGACTTTGTTAAAGCTTGGCGCGTGGGGAGTTGCGGGGTTCGAATCCCACAGACTCCACATAACATTTTATAACCAACCAAAAATGGGGTGCCACGTGGCAGCCACGTGGCACCAAATTATTCGCCCATTAAATGCCACGTGTCAAAAATCTATTCATCCACGTGTCCTATCAAATGCCTTCCATGTCAACTGCGACATGTGATTCGTATCCTGCCACATCACTAGACGGCCCTGCCACGTCAGCATCCGTATAGACTGTATGGTTTGCACAGTCAACATCCATTTTTTTTTTCTGTTTGACGATTCAGACAGAACGCAATATCTCTCTCTCCCTACGTCTGTTTGAGAGGAAACGAGTTGCGTTGGGTTCGTAACGACGAGGGCTACGCTCACATCTAATTTGAGGCAATTCCAAGAATGTTGATTTTTGAGCTAAAATTTGACCCCTGGTCCAGATTTTTATCACCAATGAAACTAGTCTCACTTAATTTGGATGATCAATGAAGACGATATCACTATTTTACCTGGAACAGTTGCTTGAGACTAGCTTATATGACTAGTCAGATACCCTATCTTACACAAGGTTTATATGCAAAACAAGATGACCTAGAATATGAATAACCTCCATGTTTTAAGTTCTGAAACATCACATTATAGTGAAGAGTCTGTGATGGCTAAATTTAGGATTCTTCTTGAACCCTATCTTACATGGGATATATCTCTAAAAGTGTAAGGCCCCAGGAGATCAAATTTGAACCCCACGTACCTTGATCCATATGATAAATATCCTCCAAGGGTTACCTTCTGAAAAATCATATAAAAAACATTATAGTGAAAATTCCAATGTGTCTCAGATGCAACAACAAAACCCCAAGACCTTGAGATATCATACCAAATGTTAAGAACCAAATATCAAAAAATCATAAAAAAACCTCAGAATAAGTACTCGACGCCTTGAAAAAGAGAAAATTTTAGTTAATAAGCCTCTTTGAGGGGGAAACCTCCTTATACAAAACACAATTTTCCAAATACAAGATGATTCCAAATGAAAAGGTCTCCTTGGTATATATAGGAAACTAGGAGGTACAATTACAACTAATGGACCCAAGATGATGTAAAATTACTAATGAAATATGTCCCAATTAATGGGTAATGTGTCACTATTTAGGGATTAACATGTAAGGGGTAATGTGCCACTATTTAGGGATTATCATGTAAGGGGTAATGTGCCACTATTTTTTTCTTAACATGTTGTAATGTCCCGGACCATCAACCCACTTTTTGGGAAACGCTACTTCATGGAAACATTCTCATACTTAAATATATAACATGAATTATTTATAAAGAATAAGCATTAAATGAAATTAAGACATTTGACATGGATTTACTGCTGTCATACAAACTTAAACATAATTAATATCAATTCAAAATAGAAACGAAATACATGATAATATTACAAGTATCACATAACATGCATTTTAATTAAGTATAGAATTAAAACACATAATGATACTTATTTTCAAACTGTAATACACCACCAACTGCATGCAGACCTTCCACAAACCTCATAGCCTTAGACTGTGTTGCTCATCACTCTTTGCAGTAGGTCACCCCCGAGCTGGGACTAATCTCCATCAGGAAAGGGATTCCTATGCTAGACAAGGTCAATGGAAGACACACATTTTATGAGGAAGGATTCTCTCCCAGGAGCCACTTATGCCTTCTTCTCACAAACTCTCATTCCCCGCATGCCTGTCCCACCCCAGGAGTATACACCTTCACTATCATCAACATAGTCCTTCGACTACTAAACCTCCCTTGCATTGGGCTTCAACAACAGACCGGATCAGAATTCTCTGAGCTCTATGGAAACTATAGGACTCATTCCAGTGTTATCACTTCCTCCATGCACTCTCTCACCTGGAGAGAGTCACTCACAATCCTGACAACTTTCTTCTTCAACCACAACCACCTCTCTCACCTGGAGAGAGTGTTGCACATAGGCCTGATAGCCTGCTTCTTCAACTCTGTTCCAGCACAAGGAGGACAACAAGGCTCATAAAAGAATGTATGATGATATCCAATCACACTCAGCCAAGGGACTGCATGGCCACAACAACCCACAGTAATAACATGCACAACATAGACAATTTATCAGGTTTCATAGAAGATGCAGGTCGAATTCAGAGGTGTGTGGCTATGTAGAGGTCCAGTGTATAGACAAAAAGGTTCCCAGGAATGAATCTAGTGAACTTAGGTGGAGTATGGAAGGGTCACAAAATGAATCAAGTGATGGATGTTAGGTCTTAGGTTTGTGCGTGAACATTGCAAAGGATAAATACAGAGGCCATGAAATTCAAAGGAATACACCAGTCAACTTCTGGTTCTGGTTTCACGGTTGTTTGACAATAAAATTAAGCAGAGGGCATTCACAGACTCCCCACAGTTCAGACATCCGATGACAAAATGGAGGACGAACCCCTATCCCAGCTCAATTCTTGGGTTAAATTTCATGTGCCTAGATGGACACATGTCATCTATGTAGCTTCATGCACTCCATCAAGTATGTGTTCCCTTTTGCACATGTTAGGGCTGCATGAATTGCCTCTCCTAGGACTTAGGATAAAATCATACCTTTCACACCACTTTGGAATAATAATAAATTATTATTCCTAAGGACTTAAGCCCTCAAGATTAGCCCCTCTTCCTACCTCTCAGCCCCCTCTCCCTTAACCATATTGTGGAAGCTTAGTCCCCCATCACTCTTTCTTCGTGGTTGGTCAACATGCAACGATGTTTATATATTATATTAATGATCTGCATAATTACATATACAAAATCAAGCTCCTGGCCTTAATAGTTAGGCTCTCCGGCCTAATAAACAAATAAGCCCACCAACTTATCAATACTCAACTCACCAGCCTACAAAAGATGATTACAATTCATAAACATGAATACAATTCATAATATAACTGGGGCACTATCGGGGGATATTAAAATCCCATCCCCTTATTTTTGCACTGTCCTCAGTGCAACTCTTTACACAACATCAGCAAGCTTTTCAAAATCTTCAAAAAGACGGGTGTATTCTACCTGCATAGCATCCTCATGCTCCCATGTTGTGTCCTCAGGACTGTACCAGGTCCACTAGACCTTTACAAGCCCTATGGATCGATTCTGAAGATGTTTTCTTTTACGGTCCAATATGTGCACATGATGCACTTGCAAGACACCTTATCGCTCCACCTGAATCACATTCCAATCGATAACATGATTAACATCAGGTATATATTTCTTAAGAAATGAAAAATGAAATACATTATGTACAGTCATGGATGCAGGTAATGCAAGCATATATGCAACTAGCCCAATCCTTTCTAGTATTTCAAATGGCCCACAAAATCTGGCTTCGAACTTGGCACAGTTTCCCAGCTTCAGGGAACTTCTATTGGATTTTACTTTCAAAAAAACATGATCACCCACTTTAAACTCTCTGTGGGTTCTTTTCTTATCAGCATAACTTTTCTGCCTGTCTTGGGTAGCTTTCAAATTCTTCTTAATTTTCAAATTTTGTTCTTCCATTTCCTTGATAAACTCTGGCCCAACTACTTCCCTATCAGCTGTACTATCACAACTTGTTGGAGTATTGCACTTTCTGCCATAAAGTGCTTCAAATGGGCTCATCTTCAATGATGCTTGATACCCATTGTTGTAGGCGAATTATACCAAGTGCAGGTAGTCTTCCCATTTTGATGGTTTGTCCATCACATACATCCTTAGTGTGTCTTCTATTACTCTATTCACCCTCTCTATCTATCCATCAGACTCAGGATGATAAGTTGTACTGAAGTTCAGATTCATTCCAAACCCTTTGAATAACCCTTTCCAGAAATTCGAGGTGAATTTTTGGTCCCTGTCGGACACAATTGTCTTGGGAATTCAGTGAAATTGTGCCACCTCTTTCATAAATACATTGACAACATCCGTTGCCTTGTGAGTAGTCTTTAATAGAATGAAATGAGAAGCTTTTGTAAGCTTATCCACCACAACCATGATTGAATCATGTTGCTTGCCAGTTCTGGGCAATCCGGTGATGAAATCCATTGTCACCACTTCCCACTTCCACTCAAGAATGGGTAAAGGTTGCAACAACCCTGTTGGGTGCCTGTGCTCAGCTTTAACCTTCTGGCACTCCATAAATACGGTGATATATTCAACAATATCTTTCTTCATACCCAGCCAAAAGTAATGGCTCTTGATTGTTGCCACATTTTTCTGATATCTAAGGTGCTTTGCATAAGACACATTATGCATTTCAAGAAAAATCATAAGTTTCATGTCTTGGACATTAGATACATAAATTATGTTCTTGTACATAAGTGTTTGATCGATTTCCAATTTATAAGTTTCCACTTTCTGTGGCATCTCACCTTGTTGTATCTTTGCTACCATCTCCATGTACTACAAATCTGCATTTGCAGCTTCCAAAATTCTACCTTTTATATCAGTTCAATGCATGCTAATGGTTGTAGCATGTAATTCATGTACTCTCCTTCTGAGTGCATCAGCCACTTTATTCTCCCTCCCTTTGATATGCTGGATATCAAAATCATACTCACACATAAACTCCAACCACCTACTCTACCTAACATTCAAGGTTGGATGGTCAAACAAATACTTAATACCATTATGGTCTTTTCTTAGTTTGAACCTCCTTCCCATGAGGTAATGCCTCCATTTATTTAGAGCATGTAGTATGGATGACAATTTCAAATCATGAGTTGCATAGTTCCTTTCGTGCTCTTTCAACTTTCTGGATTCATAACAGAATGCAAATTCATTCTGACTGAGGACTCCTCCCAGTCCTTGTTTTCATGCATTTGTGCACAACACAAAGTCTTCATTTGGATTTGCAATGTTGAGGATTGGAGCACTGGTTAACATTTTCTTCAATCAATGAAATATTTTCTCACAATATTTTGTCCACTGAAAATTCTTCTCCTACCTTTGCAAGGAAGTGGCAGTGTGAGCTATCCTCGAGAACCCTACAATAAACCTTCTATAATAACTAGTTGGACCCATAAAGGATATGGCTTCTGTCACATTGCTTGGCACTGACCATTCTCTGATGGCCTCAATCTTCTCAGGGTCTACAACTATCCCATCCTTCGAAATAATATGCCCCAAGTAATGGATCTGCTCCTGATAAAATGAGCACTTTCTCAACTTGGCATACAGTTGGTGCTCTCTTAGAACCTGCAACACCATCCTAAGATGTTGTTCATGCTCTTCCTCCAACTTGGAATACACTAGAATTTCATCTAGGAATACTATGATGAACTTGTCTAGATAGTCCCTGAATACACCATTCATCAGGTACATAAAAACAACGGGTGTGTTTGACAGCCCAAACGACACCACTGTGAACTTGTAATGACCATACCTTGTTCTAAAGGTAGTCTTGCTGATGTCTTCATCCTTTATCCTTACCTAGTGATATCCCTACCTGAGGTATATCTTCAAAAATATCTTCGCATCCTTCAACTGATCGAAGAGGTCATCAATCCTTGGTATAGGATATTTGTTCTTTACAGTTACTTTGTTCAATTGTCTGAAATCAATACACAATCTTAGCATCCCATCCTTATTCTTCACGAACAGGACCAGGGCACCCCAAGGTGACACACTTGGGCATATATAACCGTTCTTCAAAATCTTTCCAAGTGTAGTTGCAGTTCTTTCAACTCCGAAGTACTCATTCTGTAAGGAGTTTTTGACACTAGAGCTGCTCCAGAAATCAAGTTTACAGAGAATTCTATATCTCTTTTTGGAGGTAGTCCTAGTACCTCCTAGAATATATCCTCAAAATACTTTGGTACCACATGGTCTTCGATTTTTGACACCTTATTCTCAGGTGCTTCTTCCAAGTGGGCTGTAAATAATTAACAGTCTTTCCTAAAGCACTTATTTAGCTGCATTGTTGAGATTTGTCTGACAGCAATAGCTCTAAGAATTCCTTGGACTATTTTCCAATATCCTTCCTCATCCAGGCAAGTGAATACCTTATTACAATAGTCCAAGATGGCATGGTGTTGGTCCAACCAGTCCATCCCAATTAGACAGTCACAGGAGCCTAAAGGTAGAATGTTCAATTCAGCCTTTGTGCTCAGTCCATTCATGTCCACTGGACAAGACTTAACTAACTCTGTAACTCTTCTCTTGGTTCCTGTAGCTAGTTTAACTAACCAATATTTTCCATGTTTTCTTCTCGACAATTGCAAACTTTCCACCACTCTAGGATCTATATAACTATGGCTAGCCACTGAGTCAATTAAAATAGTAAATGGTTGGTTGTTAATCATACCTTCCACTTCAATCATGTGCAACTGATATTTAGCTTGCTTGTTGTCCAGGGCTGCATAGATCCTTGGCATTCTACTACCCATGTCCTCCACTATTTCAGCCTATTGTACATTGTGGAAAACTCTCACTTTATCATTTCTGTGGGGGCAGTCTCTGTACCTATAGTTTTCTTTACAACCCCAACATTCCATAGGTGGCGGTCTTGGCATTTTCCCACCTACTTCAACCTTCCTGGGCTCTCTAAAATATGTTTTTCATTGAGGAATGTTTCCTAAAAAGGGTGTCTTAGTTCCCTTCTTCCTCTGATTCATATTGAATTTCTTCTTGTCTTCCCAAGCCTTCCGGAAAGTAAGCTTCTCTCTTTGTTTCTCATACAAGTCTTTCTCTCTTCTTATCATTTCTTCCATAGTTTTTGGGTCATCATACTAGATATTGTCCCGAATGGAAGGTGGCAGTCCACTCAAATACCTTTGAATATTGATAGTCTCATCCTTGATGAATGGAACATACTTCAGTAATTCCAAAAACCTTCATTTGTATTCATCAATGGTCAAGCTACCCAGCTTGAGTTCAAAGAACTCTTTCATCTTTCTATCATAGTATCTTTTAGTCAAGTATTTCTTCTCAAAATATCTCTTGAATTCTTTCCAAGTGATATCTTTCTCTGTAATGTCTTGCACCTGCAGAAGTTGATCCCACCACATGGATGCATTTCCCTTCAGTTGATACATTGCAATTCTTCCTTCTACATGAGAGGAGTAATTATGCAGTTGGAAATGTTTCCTCATGCCAAGCAACCATGTCTCAACATCTTCCTCCTTCTTATGTTCTTCATCAAATGTTGGAGGCTTAATATTGTTCATTTCTCCCTTCAGTTCATCCACTCCAAATCTCCTATTATTTTTGGTAGGAGGTGGTATTGAACTACTATGTTCCCTCCTCTTAGAGCAACCTTGGGAGTGATGATGGTGTTTACAAACACTCCTTGATATTCTTCCCTCGGAATTCAGGTTACTCTCAGTTTTTCTCGAATCTCTCTCCTATTCCAACTTATTTTCTATTCTCTCTAGACTCTTCATCAACTGTAATTTGAATTCACCTTGTTTATTCTGAGCTTTCCTGAGATTTTTGTTGTCTGTTCAGTGAGTTTGGGCATCTTTCTACAATTTTTCAATGATCTTCATCATATGCCCTTCCTTATCTATCTCTTCTCCATGCCCATTGGAGTTCAACCCTTCAACTCCCAAACGAACATCCATCCCTTTATCTTTGTTCTCTAAACTGGAAGCATTATGTGTCTCTTCCATTTCTTTTTCACTCAATGGAAATTATACTTAGTTCTGGCACTCACTAAACTTTTGCAAACACAATGTGCAGACAACCAAAATTTGTGAGGCCATTATTCCTTAACAAGTCTAACAAAATTTATAAACAAATCTGAATTAAGAAAATGTTCATATTTCATGAATTTTCTGAGCTCTCCTCAACTCTGTAACAATCCTTCGGGCTCTAGCCCCTTCTCTCTTAATACCCAACCCACATGATCGCAGTTTGTGACCACTCGCTTAGCAAAAAGGGTGCTTCACAACTTTGCATTTCGGGAGGTTTCAAAGCACTTCACAACAACTTCACGAATTTCAGACTAACGAACTCGTGACATAGGGTGGATCAACCATCCATGTCTACCAAAAATCCAATGGCTAACACTCATTGTGGAACCTCAGGCATCTGAGTTTCGGTACTTCGAGACTTTAGAAGATTTCACATCTGCACACCTTGAACACTTCCACGTCACCTTAGGTGATGTCATTACCTTACATCACTTAAAGTTTTCCCAATTTCACGGGCATGCAACGATGGTTTTAGAGTAACCCACCCTTCATTCTGCAATTCTTCTAATGCTGACATGTAACCCCTCAGTGAAACCACAATTTGGATTGTGGGACGACCTTAGATAATTATCTTCTGTGCAAATTGGGTCCTCGCAATGTCTCCTGGCCATTGATATTGATGTATCATGTTCAACATCTTTGTGGGTCCTCCAACCCTTAACTACATTATGTAAACTCGGGCCCCACTAACCCTGCTCACATAGGATGCCACATGGCAGAATACTGGTGACTTCATCTAGCCCCACCACGTCTACTCTTTCGCTTCAAAACTTCGAACTTCGGGAGTTTGTGCAATGACGCATCCCACTTCTCCTGATAGTCGAAATCCTGAAATTACAATCTTATCTTCTGTTTGATCCAACAATCAAGCTCTTTTCGCTAGATCTGTTGTGTAGATATCCCTTAGGACTTCGAGACTCCAGGGTTTTGGGTTTTGGGCGTTTATGCCTCCACGCAGCCCGCTTCTCCCGATTTCCAAACTCCGAAGGGCTTCCAGGATAACCCTCTTGTACCTTCTCTAGATATAACGGTCATGCTGAATTTCCCTTCCGTCCAAACAAATCTTACAGCTCCAACACCCCAAGTGTTGAGCACTCTCTCTCTATGGTCAAATACCACACCAGCTGCGATTTTATTCTACCTCTACTCCTCCCAAGCTTCGTAAAATGGCCAATGTAACCCCTTGGCACTCAAAAACAATATAAGGTTTGAAATTGGTTCCTCTGAACACCATTTCCACTCAAAACCTTGGGTCCAAAGACCACTTATCTAGCCCATCCAGGCTCAGCATTGAAAACATGACTCTGATACCATATTGTAACATCCCCGACCATCAACCCACTTGTCGGGAAACAATACTTCGTGGAGAAATTCTCATAGTTAAATATATAACATGAATTATTTATAAATAATAAACATTAAATCAAATTAATACATTTCACATGGATTTACTGCTATCATACAGATTTAAACAGAATTAACAAAAATTCAAAATAGCAATGGAATACATGATAATATTACAAGTATCACAGAACATGCATTTTAATTATGTACATAATTAAAACACATAATGATACTTACCTTTGAAACTGTAATACACCACCAACTACGTGTAGACCTTCCATGAACCTCCCAGCCTTAGACCACGCTTTTCATCACTCTCAATAGTAGGTCACCCCCGAGCTGGGACTAATCTCCACCGAGAAAGGGAATCCTAGGCTAGGCAAGTTCAATGGAAGACAGATAGTTTATGAGGAAGGATTCTCTCCCAGGAGCCACTTATTCCCACTGCTCAAAGACTCTCATTCCCCACATGTCTTTCTCACCCTAGGATTATACACCTTCACTATCACCAAGACAGTCCTTCAGCTTCTAAAACTCCCTTCTCTTAGGATTCAACAACAGATCGGACCAGAATTCTCTAAGATATATGGAAGCTACAGGACTCCTTCTAGGAGTTCTCACTTCATCTGCACACTCTCTCACCTGGAGAGAGTCGATCACATTCTTGACAGCCTACTTCTTCAACCACAACCACCTCTCTCACCTAGAGAGAGTGTTGGACACAGGCCTGACAGCCTACTTCTTTAGGTTTGTTCTAACACAAGGAAGACAACAAGGCTTAGCAAGGAACAAATGAGGGTAACCAATCACACTCATCCAAGGGAATGCATGGCCACAACATCCTATAGTTATAACACACACGACATAGACAATTGCTCAGGTTTCACATAAGATGTGGGCCGGCTTCAAAGGTGCGTGGCTATGCCGAGGTCTAGTGTAGAGATGAAACAGTTCTCGGGAATGATTATAGTGAACTTAGGTAGAGTATGGAAGGTTCAGAGAATGACTCAAGTGACGTATTTTGGGTCTCAGGTGCATGCGTGAACATTGAAAAGGATGAATACAGAGGCCAAAAAATTCACAGGAATACACAATTCAACTTCTGGTTCTGGATTTCAAGATTGTGTGAAAGGAAAACTAAGAAGAGGTTATTCACACACTCCCCATGGTTCAGATAGCTGACGACAGAATGGAGGAAAAACCCCCATCCTGGATCAATTCTTGGGTTAAATTTGATGTGACTAGGCCGACACATGTTGCCCACGAAGCTGCATGCACTCTATCAAGTATGCGTTCCATTTTGCACGCATTAGGGGTGCATGTGATGCCTCTCCCAGGACTTAGGATAAAAACATAACTTTCACACCACATTAGAATAATAATAAATTATTATTCCTAAGGACTCAAGCCCTCAAGATTATCCCCTCTTCCTACCTCTCGGTCCCCTCTCCCTTACCCATACTATGAAATCGTAGTCCCCCATCACTCTTTCTTCTTGGTCGGTTGACACACAACAATGTTTATATATTATATTAATGATTTTTATAATTACATATACAAAATCAGGCTCTTGGCCTTAACACTTAGGCTCTCTAGACTAATAAACACATAAGCCCACCAACTTATCAATACTCAGCTCACTAGCCTACAAAACATGATTACAATTCATAATATAACTGGGGCACTACCGAGGGATATTACACATGTAAGGGGTAATGTGCTACTATTTAGGGCTTAACATACATGAGGACCCCAATTCAGTAGATAATTTTGTATGGAAGAATTATTTTCTATGTTATCATGATTGCATATATTTATGTAAGAATTCCCAACTCAAACATAAGGTTCTTATGGAATTGCACACTTCTCTTATAGCGCGACATTCAGAATTATTGAAAGCATACCATAGGATCAAGAAGTATTTTTTCTAGGAAGTTATTAAAAGTGATGTTTAAAATTTTGTGTCTAAATGTTTGGCCTGCCAATGGAATAAAGGAGAGATAATGAATACTCCATACCTCCTACAACCATTATCTATACCAAGACAATATTGGGAAGAAGTTTCAATGGATTTTATTACAGGCTTACCCAAATCCAAAGGAAATCCTATCATCAAGGTGGTAGTGGATCGACCAACAAAGTATTCCTAATTTTTCTCTCTTTATCATCCTTTTAAAGAAATTACAATAGGAACAAAATTTATTAAAACAATTCAAGAGCTACACTAAATCCCCAACATTATTGTAAGTGACAGAGATCCAATTTTCATGGGAAATTTTTGGACCGAATTATTTTCTTGTTTGGGTACTCAATTGGCTCATAGCTCATATTACCACCCTTAATCTGATGGGAAAACTGATAATGTGAATAAATGTCTAGAGGGATATCTTCATTTATTTTCATCTTATAAACATACACAATGGTTCAAGTGGTTTCCCTTGGCAGAATGGTGGTACAACACATCCTTCCATACTTGATAAAAAATGTCCCCATTTCTGGCACTTTATGGACATCTCCTCCATTCATCACATCACCTTTGAAAGGGAATAAAATGGTTCAAGTAGTGGAGGACCACATAGGGAACCAAAAACAGGTCCTCAAACTATTGAAGGACAAATTAATTATGGCACAAAATAGGATGAAACAACAAGAAGATCAACATCACAGTGAAATGGATTTGGAAGTGGGATATTGAATATTTATAAGGTTACAACCATACCAACAAATTACCTCAAGCAAGAAAATAAGGACAATAAATTATCTCCCAAATATTATGGCCCCTATAATGTTTTGCAAAGGATTGTAAGTATGGCTTACAAATTAGAGTTGGATCCATATTCATATGAACATCCAGTCTTCCATGTTAGTTGTTTAAAGAAGGTCATTGGAAACAATATCCCAGTCCAATTTTTTTTACCAGAGATCAATGAAGAAGGGAAAATCATAGCAAATCCAAAAAAAATCCTTGAAAAAAGACTTAAGCAGCTGCAAAATTGAGAAATTACATAGTACATCGTCAAATGGAAGAACCTACTCATGGAAGAGGTGACATGGGAAGATGATTTATTAATGTAGAAGCACCCATAGTTATTCAAGTGTTAGGGAAAAAACTTTTTTGAAGGGGAGGGGCATGTTAATCCCTAGAAAAATCCCCATGTTATGTATAAAACCCCTTAATAATCCCTAGATATTGAATTATTACATTTCTAGTAGGTCAACTAGAACTCTTCATTACACCCTTTTGTCATAATCGTATCCCTTTGTCTCCTATATATATCAAGGAGATCTAGTATTAAGATCATCATATCTCATCTGATATTGTATTATGAAGTGGATATATTGTAAAAGGAGGTTTCCACCTCGAAGTGGAATGCAATTATTGACTTTTTTATCATTTTTAAGGCATTGTATCATAACAATTAGAGAATTGTTTTCTCGGGTATTTTCTATTTGAACAATTTTGTTAACTCTTCTTACAGTTCTAGTAAGTATGTGTGGCTCTCTTTTCTTCTCATCTTGTCATTTTCTTCTTTCTATTTGAAAATAAAAATTAGTTTAGTTTTTCATTTTCTACTTTTTCTTTAAAACAAGAAAACGAAATTGAAGGTTTTCTTTATGCTTGTACTTTTCAGTCTTTATCATTGTTTTTCGATGAAAAGAGAAATTATTTCTGAAGAAATATACTTTATTTTTTTTTCACAAGTGGTACTTACAATTTTTGTTGAAAAGGAAAGTGTAGTTTTTCTTATTTTTAGATAGTTGCATTACATTCAAAAAATTGCATTAGTGTTGCAATTCATCTAAAATAAATATACATTATCTGCATGGAATTGAACAAATAAAGAGTTTTTTATTTCTTTGAAGAATTCCTTAAAACTATTTTCATTGAAGAATAAGATTATTTTATAACAATGTTCTTAAAAGTGTTTTATTTTTTGTTGATTCCCTAAACACCACTCAGTTTCATGTCCACAACCTTTGAGTAAACAACACACACTAAAATTAATCCATAACTTAAGAAAAAATGGACATTCTCTTTGTATGGTATAAAAACTAGTGTAGGTTCAGTGCCTTGGACAAGGATTGGAGAGATAAATCTCCAAGTCCATTTAAAAAACATAGGAGTCGGAGATAGGGAGAGACAAAATTCAATTTTCATATAAGTATAGCCGAAATCCTCCTCTAACATAGGATATAAACACAAAGTCATTTAAGGGAAATTCAAGGAGATAACCTCTATAAAACTTGAGTACGCATAGTGGATATATCATATATGGGGGGTTTTCTAGTACCCATACCTCCTTGAGAGATAGTTCTTATGAATCTTTATTCTTTAATACCTTTTCCATATGATTTATATCGACTATAGAATGTACCCCTCGAACACTAACTATGATTTTGTATCCTTTGTTTATTTTCTTAGGTATCTCCTAGGTGAATTTGGGGGATCCCCATGGTACCTAAGGAAGACATTCTATCACACTATCAATGCCTCTGGAGGGTTCCCTAGAAAGTGAGGGTTACTTTCACCAAGTATGGATGGTTAGTGGAGGTCGAGATAATTTCTTCTCACTCCTTCGTTCTTCATTTGTAGGACTTAATAAACCCATGTCATTGTCTAGAAGGAATTTTCCTAACTTCCTTACTATTTTATACTCAAGACCTAATCCACCTGAGCCAGGGTATTTAGGAAGTAATTTTATTTTGTTCTTTCCATAGTTTTTTTATAGTTGTGTACTCTTTAAATGTAGAAGACCTTAGAATGTTCATTGGTATCCACCTTGATTCATTCATTTAAAGTGGTTGATCAACCACTTTGTCAATATCAAAGGGTTCAAGTCCTCCCCACTACAAGAAGTGAATTTTGCATCACCTCCTCTAAGGCATCGACATTATCAAGCCAATGCTTTTGTATCGATTGGTCCTATTGACATTGTCAAGATTGAGACCATAGAATAAAACACTTATGCACTAGAGGTTTCATGTATATTATATATCGAAGCTCAGTGGATCCACTCCACTGATTTTTTTTTCCACTCAAACTTCAAGTGCGATTCCTTTGTTTTCTCTTGTATCTAATACTTTTTTGTTTGGAATGGCAATGATAGGCATGAAAAATGTATTATCTTTTTATAAATTGATCCCTCAAATCCTTAACATTGGAGCATGGATTTCTTCAACTCCCTTGCACTATGTTCTATGGGGTGGGGGGAACATTCATCCTTCAATCCCCTCACTTATAAGCGGGTCTTTATCATATTCTAGGAATAATATCTCCATGGGATGGGGTGGTACTGGTGGAGGATTTCAATTCTCTAGAAATCCTTTGACTTCTAACCATTTCACTCTATTTGGTGGGATTCATAGAAATCCATTCCCTTCATTTGGAATGTTAGTAGTAGGAAACCCTTTCAAAGGTCATTGGAATCATGAGAAAGGGTCATACCCTTTGCAAGGGATGTCATCAAGGGGAAACCCATTCCAAAATTTGTACAACTAGATGTAGAGAGATTACCCTTAAAAAGGGATGTTAGTAAGGGGAAACCCTATATACTCTTCCAAAATCTAGACGGATGGAGGTTTTCATCCTTTGATTAAGGGATTTCAAGGTTTTAATCAAAACCCTAGCTTGTCAACAAACTCTTTCTATAAACCTAGTTCTTGTAAAAATCTAGGGTATCCTTTTCTAGCTACTAACCAATCCAGGGGACCCAACCCTTCTAATTGGAATTCTGGGCCATAGTTTAGACTTATATTTATAACAACATTAAACTTTCTAGACTTATAGAAACTCATTTATGACCTACAATGTCAAAATTTGAATTTCCCCCGAGTCCCCACCAAACTACATTCAAACATTTGGAATTTCAAGGGAAAATATGGTGAGGATCCAGGAGATCATGTATCAACATCTAATTTATGATTCTCATCCAATTCATTAAACGATGAGTCCATTTGACTATTTCTATTTCAATGCACCCTCATGAGAGATGTTGCAAAATGATATATTGATATTCAGGGCTTGAATTTCCACACTTTTCATGATTTGGTATTGACCTTTTAGAACAATTTATAGCTACTCGTCTGGTATAATGTTGATAAAGATTTATTTTCTATGCTACAAGAAAAAGGGACTCATATTTTGGATTGTTGGAAAGTTGGTTTGGAAAGTTGGTTGTCATTGATTTCAACCCTTGGAGAGTGATCTTAGAGATTTATGTCAACCCTTAGAGAAGTATGGAATCCCTATATATGTGGACAAGATTGTTGGACAGTTGGTTTTCATGTTATAGGTCTACCATTGATATTGACACATTGTTAAGGTATACATTTGTTATGGTACATATCGTGGTATAGGTTGATGTACATGGTTGATGTGCATGGTTGGAACATGGTATGATATATGTTTCTTTGATGTGCATGGTTGGAATATGGCATGATATGGGTGTTGATATGCATGGTTATGGTACAAGTTGGTACATGGTATAGTATAGGCACATATCTTGTGATGGTATCTTGGTGACTTTAGTACAAGTTTGGTAGAGGTATGTATTGGTGGTGGTGGAAATCTGGCTGATAGTTTCCCTTGGTATATGATGCATGTGAGAGGATCCATTGAAAGATTGGTCATGGTCATGGAACCCGTAGTTCATTAAGGACTAAAGACATGAAGGTCAATATACTTGCAGATAATATTATCATATATGGATAATACAGGTCATGCCATTTTTAGTGAATATATATGGTAGACCATGTAGTTCCTCATGGTTGTGGAGATATGTCTCTATGAAGTGGGAGGACCCTCAAGAATATTCTAGAAGCCTCAAGAAGGTCATTAAGAAGATTTACCAGTCAAAGTGGTTGCAACAAGGGATTAAGTTTTGAAAGATTAATTGTTGAGAACGATTGTTGAAAGATTAATTAATTATCAAAAAATATTAATTAATTGTTGAAGGAATAATTAATTATTGCAGGGATAATTAATTATTTCATGTTGAAGTAAAGTGGTAGTAAACAAAATATAATTAATTATTGCATGTGATTTGCATGCCATCATGAATTGCATGGAAATTGCATGTCATTAAGAAATTTGTCTTTATAAAATAAAGAAGAGTCAATTTCAAATAAATTATATGTATTCACTTATGAGAATACGAGTTGGAGGAAAAAAAGTCGAGGTGAAGTAAAGAAGGAAGAAATTTCAAGGGAGGATGAAGTTTTTGATGATGTGTTCTAAGGTATGTTATTAACATGCCATCTTACAATTTTCAATATAATTTGTTTTCTAAAATGATTCAAATAGAAAAAATCAGAGATTTTTAAGAAGACATATAAAGGTACGTGTGGTATAAATTATTGTTTGTGGGTCATCGTACATTTGGAAATACACTCTGTGGGAGATAGGGATTTTGACTAGTCCTAAAACTAGTTTTAAACAAGTGTTCTAGGTAGAAAAATCACAAATTCTTCATAGATAATCAAAATGATGTGATACCAATTGAAATGGGAATATTATAGGACTTGGATTTTTCTGTGATATTTTCATAATAAGATATCAAATATTTAGCATGTGGCATGTCATAAAAATTCTCCCTCTAGAATAGGCCATAATTCAACAAGGTCTTCCATTTTATCTATAAATCATTTTAAGGAATGATTCAAGGAGTGAAACTTGGAGGAATTTCAGAAGAAATACTGAAGAAGGTTGGGAACAAGTTTTATAGATTTATTCATTATAGGTATATATTTATTCTTATTGAAAGTTAGGGTTTGCGACTAATCCAAAACTAGTCCTATGAGACTGAGGTAAAGGTTGATGAAGATGTTATTATCTTATTGTTGAAGTTGAGGAAGGTATGCAAGTATATGATCACATATAATAGGTAAAATACAAGATCATCAGTTTTTGTGATAGGTTGATAGTGACACATTGTGGTGACTAGTTGAAAGTGACAAGTTGTGATGACAGGTTGACAGTGACAGTGATGGTATATCAATCCAATGACATGTAAAATGACCTGTTGATGTGGTAGTGAAATATTGGTATACATTAATATTTCAGGGTGGTTGGATAGGGAAAGGAAAGGGGGTTGTATCCTCCTTTTGGTTGGAGCCAAAAAACTAGGGAGTTGGAGCTTCCTTCAGGTTGGAGCCTGAGAATTAGGGGGTTGGAGCCTTCTTATAGTTGGAGCTTGAAAATTGTGAATTTGGTGTTTCCTATGAATGTATTTATTTTTAAATGTAAGAAAATAATTCCACATTTTTCTCTCGCATTGGGTTTTCACATAAATATTGGCATACTGTGTATTTGTGATTATTTTGTTATGCACTATTGATATACTCAACATAGCTGATAAATTTTTGAATACTAATTGATCGAGTTAATTTTTATCTTCTCTGATTATATCATTGAAGATTTTATATTATGGTTAAAAGTGATAAAG
>JZKD02S0261512.1:333955-365002 GCA_000966675.3 Picea glauca
GGGGGGGGTCCAGAATCACACCTGCACCGTTGATCCGGGAGCCGTGATCCTAGCTGTCCAAACTTTCTTTTCATTTAATCATGGGCGCATTAGCACCTGAACTTAGGACAAGTGGGTTTTTAACCCATTCCTTTGCATTCTAACCCCCTTACAAGAAATATCTCTAACAGTTGGAACATGGTATGGTATAGGTGTTGTTGTTCATGGTTTATGCATGGTACAAGTTGGTACATGTTATTGTATAGGGACATTTATTTTGATGGTATGTTAGTGACTTTGATACATGTTTGGTAGATAAATGTGTTGGTGATGGTGGACATCTGGTTGAGAGGTTCCCTTGGTATATGATCCATGTGAAAGGATTCAATGACAAATCATTCATGGTCATGGAACCCACAATTGATCGAGGAATAAATACATGAAGGTCAATATACTTGCAGGTAATACTATCATAGATGGATAGTACACGTCATGCCATTTCCAATGATATATGGTATGCCACATATTTCCTCATGATTAAGGAGATATGGCTCTATGAAGTTGGAGAACCCTCACAAATATTCTAGAAGCCTCTAGAAGGTCATCAAGAATCTTCACCAATCAAAGTGGTTGAAGGAAGGGATTAATTATTGAAATATTAATTGTTAAGAATAATTGTTGAAATATTAATTAATTATTGAAATATTAATTAATTATTGAAAAATATTAATTAATTATTGCAGGGATAACTAATGATTGAAAGGATAATTAATTATTAGAGGGATAATTAATTATTTCATGTTGAAGTAAAGTGGCAGTAAACAAAATATAATTAATTATTGAAGCGATAATTAATTATTGCATGTGAGTTGCATGTGTGTTGCATGCCATCATGAGTTGCATGGCAATTGCATGTCATTAAGAAATTTATCTTTATAACACAGAGAAAATTTCATTGAAAATCACTTCTATGTATTCACTTCAAAGAATATAGGTTGGAGGAAGATAAGTCTAGGTGAAGTGAAGAAGGTGAAAATTCCAAGGGAGGATGAATTTTTTGATGATGTATTCTAAGGTATGTTATTTATAGGTTATCATACCATTTTCCCTATAATTTTTTTTACAAAATGATTCAGATAGAGAAAAGAGAAGGATGTTGATAATACATATCAAGGTACCTGTGGTATAAATTTCAGATTATGGGTCGTTATACTTTTGGAGATATACTCTATGGAAGATAGTGATTTCGACTAGTCCTGAAACTAGTTTTAAACATGTGTTTCGGGTAAAACAATCATAACTTATTCATAGAGAATCAAAATGATGTGAGAAAAACTGAAATGGAAATATTCAAATCATTTTTTTTCTTATATGTTTATAATAAGATATCAAATATTGAGCAACATGGCATGTCGTACAAGTTCTCTCTCTAGAATAGGCCAGAATTCAGCAAGGTTTGTCATTTTCTCTATAAATCATTTTAAGGAATGATTCAAGGAGTGAAACTTGGAGGAATTTTAGATGAAATACTGAAAAAGGTTGGGTTAAATTTTAATACATTTATTCATTAAATGTACAAATTTATTCCTGTTGAAAGTTAGGGTTTACGACTAATCCAAAACTAGTCCCGTGAGACTAAGGTAAACATTGATTACTATGATAGTATCTTGTTGTTGAAGTTAAGGAAGGTATGTAGGTATATGATCACATACACCAGGTCAGATACAATATAAAATTTTGTTGTGACAAGTTGATAGTGACAGGTTTTGGTGATAGGTTGACTAGTGACATGTTGTGGTGATAGGTTGAAAGTCACAATGATGGCATATCAGCCCAGTGATAGGGATAGTGACAGGTTTATGTGGTAGTGACAGATTCGTATACATTTATATTTTACGGTGGTTATATGGGGCAAGGAAAGGGGGTTGTATCCTCCTTCCAGTTGGAGCTGAAAAACTAGGGAGTTGGAGTTTCCATCAAGTTGGAGCCTGAGAATTGGTAGGTTGGATCCTCCTTCCAGTTGGAGATAAAAAATTGGGAAGTTGGTGATTCCTATGAATGTATTTATTTTAATATATAAGAAAATTGTTCCATCGTTTTCTCCCACATTGTGTTTCCATCTATATCTTGGTGTATTGTGTATCTGTGATTATTTTACCATGCACTATTGATATACTAAACATAGATGATAAAATCATGAATATTAATTGATCACATTAATGTTTATATGCTCTGATTATATCATTGAATATTTTATATTAGGGATAAAAGTGATAAAGTTTTCATACTGATTCACCCACCCCTCTCATTATTCCAACATGGATCACATCCAAGAGTGAAGGAGGTGGAAAAGGATGATGAAGGCCAATATTCCCCTTAAATTTCTGTTGGAATGGTTTCTTAAATCCTTTTTTCCATATATATCCAAGCATGTGTCTACATTGGGGGTATCCTCCGAGGAGGAGTATATTTTTAGGACTCAACAATTTGATTTGATTTCTCAATTTGGGATTCTATATGAGATATTACTATAAACACCATAGTCAAGTAATAACCTGTGGAAATAGAAGTTTGGACCACATGTCTATGGAATTGTGGTTCCTTAGGCTATTACGTCTTGAAGATGGATCCTTCTATGGATCCAAAACGTTGACAAATAATAGACAATACTATGGTTCTTCCGATTAATTCTGAACAGAACTCCAACCACATAAACCTTAACCATCAACACTACAATAGATTTGGTTGCAAACGAAATGAAACATATGACCATTCATCCAACTATATCTTTTCTATCTACTTCTTCAACTGTTTCCACTGTCCAATCATGCAATGTACATGATGTGAAATTGAAGAACCCGAAGGGTAACCAAAAACTCAGATAGATAAATAAGGGTAATGATAAAAAGGGAGGTAGAAACAATAATAATAATATTAAATATGATTCTAATGCTAAAGGGGTGAAGAAATAAATAGGAATGTGAAGTTTCCATGCAAAATTTTTAAAAATGATCACCTTACCCATTAATTCCCCTATATGGAAGACACTCAATGCTTGTTGATGCAGTAGCAACCTATTATGTGGAAGAACATGTTTCATGAAATTGTTGTTTCATCGATCTTTCAAGTTTTGTTCTTTCCTCATTAAGGGAAAATCATCATGATAGACCAAATTTCATTCACCCACTCTAGCTTTGTGGTGAATGCATGATCTATGGTCTCATTATTTGAAACCCTCAGACAAAAACTAAGAGCATTGGTGTTGAAATGTGTCCTTCATTGAAGGGAACTTTTCTTCTCAGTACCAATTTTTTATATTAATGTTTTTATGATTGGATGCCAACAATTAATCTCTTCAATCCTATTAACTCAAGCGAGTCCATTTCGTATGACATATTTCGAGGATCCCTTGGTGTTACCCTCTCCGTGAAATTTGATAGAAGGTATTGGAAATGCCGAGATGGATTGTAATAACCCATCTAGCCATTAGATCTCTAATACATAAAATAATTTAGTGGATTGAAATACATGAATTAACTAATAAAAACTAACTACATATGATCATATAATTCACAAGACATAGGAATGGAGAAGACCGTCACTTACTTTAATGCCATACCTGTCAATCCCTTGAGCTCCAAGATTTGATCCCTCTGACTACAACAACAATGGGGGGGATGAATCTCCACACAACCAACCCCTATGTTTATGCAACTAAGAACCATCGATCCCTTAATCAAGTATTTATGCCAATGTCAAATCCTTACTTCTTGAGAAATCTTCCAAGCCCAAAACCAAACATGCCTTCCAACCTTTTCCTCTTCTATTAAATATAATTCCTTGGCTCATCAATGAAAAATAAACCTCATACATAGGTTCTGTCTGTCATTATGAAAACTTTCATTTTTCTTATATTAACTTAACATATGTTCTCTTATTTTATCCCTTTTATTAATAATAGAGCAATTCTTTTCTTATCTTAAATTAACTTAATTGAGTCATTCATAACTTCTCTTCTCTTATCTATTTCTATTTATTTACTTTATATTCTTGTACTATTTATTATTATTAACCCATATTTAGTGTATTGAAATACATAAATTAACTAATAAAAGATAACTACATATGATCATATAATTCACAAGACATAGGAATGGAGAAGACTGTGACTTACTTTAACGCCATACCTGTCAATCCCTTGCGCTCCAAGCTTTGATCCCTCTGACTGCAACAACAATGTGGGGGATGACTCTCCACACAACCAACACCTATGTTTATGCAACTAAGAACCCTCGAGCCCTTAATCAAGTATTTATGCTAATGTCAAATCCTTACTTCTTGAGAAATCTTCCAAGCCCAAAACCAAACATGCCTTCCAACCTTTTCCTCTTCTATTAAATAGAATTCCTTGGTTCGTCAATGAAAAATAAACCTCATACATAGGTTCTGCTTATCATTATGAAAACTTTCATTTTTCTTATATTAAATTAACATATGTTCTCTTATTTTATCCCTTTTATTAATAATAGAGTAATTCTTTTCTTATCTTAAATTATCTTAATTGAGTCATTCATAACTTCTCTTCTGTTATCTATTTCTATTTATTTACTTTATATTCTTGTACTATTTATTATTATTAACCCATATTACTATTATTTCTATTATTATTTTACTATTATCACTATTATTGTTCTAATAATATCACTATTAACACAAGGCATTACATACTTCCCTCCTTTAAGGAACTTCATCCCTAGGTTAACATTATTTATGTTACTTATAGGTTTTCAATTTTCTCCCCATATAATCCACAACACCCTCTATTTAACTAGTATAAAGCCACCCATATGACTAAAATATATATCGAAAGAGAAATATTCATCAAGGAAGTGAGAGTAATCTCCATTTGTTCTTCCAGTCCCCGAGGTGTAGGACAGTCGGTGACGGAGTGTGTTGTTAAGCCACTCCGTGATGTTAAAGTCACTGGTTCGAAACTTGCGGGGACAAAAAATCCAACCATGTTAAGGGTTGGTGTGGCTCAAGCCGGGTGCGATCCCCGGGTGATTTTGACGGCTTAGATGCCCCTGAGTCGCGGTTTCTCAAGCCACAGGTTAATCGCAGGTCCTGCACAAATTAACAAAAAAAAAATCTCCATTTGTTCTTCCACAATTTCGAAACTAGGATTAAAGCCTCTTGGTCTATCTGGGCTCTAGACACCAGACCCTATCTTTTCAATTAGGTCTCTCATAAAACCAAACCAATACATATCAATATATTAGGGATCTAGGAACATACCTCATCTACCCAAGAAAGAATATGGATCGATACTCAAGCACATCAATGATATGGATCGATACTCATGTACAAAAATCATCCGGATCAATAATTTAATACACAAATAATCTTGAAAGGCTAGAAAACACTCCCTCCATATCGTCCCTCAAGTACACATCCCTAGGTGTCGAAATATAATACCACAACACAACTAGTGAGAAAAACTCCATCCATTCTTTAGGACTTTGGCATTACAACTCTGGTATCAGGCACTTTGACAATCTCAAGATGGTCCCATGTTCATAAAAAATGACACAAGTAAAAATGATGATTGACATATATTAGTTGATTGAGTTGTCCCAAATCCATATTTTATTACTTTTTAAACATTCTCCCTCGTAGGTATGGGATCCCATGAGCTAATCAAATAAGTCGGCCCACTAGTTTCGATGACCTAACTATCACCACATCACAACTGGAACCAATGCATTATTTATAACCATAATATCAACATCTCAAAAACATAATACACATGATAACTCTTGCATTTCATCAAGAGAATACAACATCATTATCATTACCACAGTTTCATGCATTCCATCATAAAAAATATTGTCATAAATATGCATGTAAGTACCCCATGCTATCACCTCTTGATTGTTAAGATATTTTGACACTTAAGATTTAGTTAATATCTACTTGGTATAATGTTTCATTAGGTAAAAGTGTGTTTCTTAGTGTGTTTCTCTAGTATGCATTTGTAGTTAGGAACTTGAGCGGTCACAATATGTTCTCGACATAGAGTGATTCAATGGTTCATGTTCTCCTCAATCTTAACGACTACATTGATATGTGGCTTAACACATGATTGTCCATGATATATATATTTAAAGAGAATGGAGGGTCACTTGCTGATGATTGATTGTAAGAAACTATTTCTTAAATATATCTGTATTCTTTTTCTTTTGCATTAATAAATCGCTCCAAGTGGACACATTAGTTAGGGTTGTGAATGTTTCCCTATAGAGGTTTTACCAAGTCAAAATATTGGTGTGTTGATATTTGATATGGTTGTGTGAGTGGATACTAAAGGTGTTTGTTCTCTATTGGAATACTTGTGTTGTTGAACATGGTATCATCGTCTGTTTAAAGACCCACTCCTATTGTAGATCAAGATCGTGAAGCTGAGTTGCCTCATCTTTGGTTTCTTCCATTTCAATAAATTTCAAGGCTAGGAGAACTATTCTATTGCATCGAAAGAATTTTTATTAGTTAGGAATGTTTTTTGTTTCACTAAAAAAGGCTTATGTCTTCCCAAGATATGACCATTTTAGTCATATTCGAAGGTATAAAGCTTGAATTCACCCTTTTAAAAAATTTTGTTGAATATAATTTTTGTTTTATTTCGGTTTTCTATTTTTTTCTGGGTTGATACTCCTTTGAATCTTTGAATTATCTTTTCTCCATTCCCTATGAAATCACATAAAATCATAAACAAATCTGAAACGGTACATTTTATGGGTAAGTTAACCAAGATCTAACCCTTCTTTTCATCGAGAAGAGAAATTTTCTTATTTTGTGAAAAGTTTTTTTTATGAGCATGCTCTCCAAGGATTTCTCCCATAAGAAAAACAACAAAAAAAGAAAAAAAACCCACAATCCCCTCCTTCTAAACAATACAATATGTTTTTCTAGCTCACTTGGTTAAAAGTTGCCTTATTAAGTAAGAGGTCTTGAGTTCAAGTCTTTTTTTTGTTACTTTTTTTGAAAAAGTTCATGCATCCATTTGTAAAGTGTATTTCACTTCAAGCATAAAAGAGAATCACTATAAGTATATTTAATATTTTATTTTAAATTTATTTATTTTACATTCAACTTTCTTTTATAAAGTAACTTCATTTTAAAAGTGATCCCCACTTCTTTTTATAAAAATAGGTCACTTGATAAAGAAAATTATTTGTAAAATTGAGGTTACTTGGAGGGGTACCACCATGTGGAACAACTTCCACTTTCCACGTGTCTCTTTGGTTAATTTTATACATGTTTTTCAAAAGAGCATAACATTCAGATCCGAGGTCCGTTTTTAGTTCCGTTTTTTTTTAAATGCCTAATTTTTTAAGATCTTTACATCCAAATCATCACTTTCAATTTTAAAATCTATATTGTCATCATATTTAATATGGATTCTTATAGTTATCTTTTTCTTACCAACACCAACTACTTCCAATGGAAATCCCATATGGAGGATTTATTGAGAGGTAAAGGCTTGTACCCGATTACCTTGGGAAAGGAAAAGGAACCCACTGAAGATGAAAAGAAATTCAAATGGGCTAAAAAGACTGATGAAGCACGTGGACTAATTGGATTTTCCATCTCTCCTAATTTAAGGTTCCATCTTCAAGAAATTGATGACCTCGATGAAGCTTGGGAAAATATTGAATCTGTGTTTGGTAAACACAATATTATTCAAGCACTCTAGTTATAAAATCATATATTGACTTTAACTCCAAATTATTTTTCTCGCATTGAGCCTATCTATCTAAGTTTAAAACACTTATAATTTTATGTGAAGAGTGTAACATAACGCTGGAGGAAGAGAATTGCATCTATATTATTCTTTCTAAGCTAGGTAGTACATATTCTATTTTTTTATCTACCTTTTATGCCATGAGAGAGGCTCTAGGGAAATATGATCCAAAATCCACTTTTGAGTCCTTTTGTGATGCTTTGATTAGAGAGAAAAATAAGCTTGTACAACTTGTAGTGATCAACACTATCGGTAACTCCAAAAAATCCTTAGTATCCCAACATAAATATAAACCCAAGAATATCAAGAAGTAAGATCCTCACCACACACAGAGACAACTTTAGCTCCTAATGATGAGAAAGGAGAAAAATATAAAAACAACAAGACTAGAAGACAATGCAACTTTTGTGGGAAATATGGTCATGATGAGTCCAATTTTTTCAATAAGATGGCATCCTTAGAAGTAGCGATGAAGAAGAAAAACCTCGGTATTGATTCTAGTTCTTCTTCCTCTTCTCATGGCCATGCACTTTCATCTTCTGGTTTCTCCTTGAATGCAACTTATTATGATGAGTGACTTATTGATTTTGGAGTATCTTATCATATGGATAAGGAGAAATCCATATTTTCTATTCTAAATGAATGTAACACGAAGAAAATATTGGTTGGTGATGATAGATCTCTTAGTGTTGTAGGATTTGCAACTATTGAGGTAGATAATGGTCATTTCAATAATGTATTATGTGTCCAAGTCTTTCTTATAACCTTTTATTAGTATATCAAATCACTCATTCAGGTGAAGGTAAAATCGTAGATCTTTCACCTCACTAAGTTGTAATCAAAGATCTAAAATACCCTCTGCATGTTCTTGCAACTAGAATTGTTGATGATATTACCAAGTTGTACAAGTTTAAAATTTTGGGTCATCATCTTTTCCACTAGTTTTTGTTTCTTGTAGTGATGAGTTGAGAAACATTTGGCATGAGTGTTTTTGTCATCTAGTTTATCACTCATTGCATCAACTATGTAATCAACAAATGGTGACTAGTCTTCCTCTTGTTTCATATAGAGATGGTGTTTGTTCTGTTTGTGTTCTCAGAAAACATCATCAATAAAAAAATTTAAAACATGCCTCTTAGCATGGCTCACACCCTTTGTAGCTTGTTCAAAGTGACTTGTTTGGTCCACTCTCTTCTCCTTATTTTTTCGGGTGAAAGTATTTCTTAACTTTCATTGATTACTTTTCTAGATGCACTTGGGTTTACTTCTTAAAAATTAAGAGTGAATTTTTTGAAAATTTTTTACCCTACAAGACCCTTGTAGAAAAACAATATGGACATCAAATTCAATGGCTAAGAACAGATACTAGAGGAAAATAGGTGAAATTATTTTTTACAAGTTACTACACTACACAAGGAATCCAAATGAAATATGTTGTTCCATATACACCACATCAAAATGGTGTTGTTGAGAGAAAGAACCACACATTAAAATAAATGACTAATTGTATGATCCAATCTAAGGGATTAATTCTAAAGTATTAGGTGGAAGCCATGAACTATGAAAATTACATAGTAAATCACACTCCCACAAAGGATCTTAAAAATTTAACACCGAAAGAAACTTGGACTAAAATTAAACCAGATGTAAGTCACTTATGTGTATTTGGAAGTATAGCATGGGATCACATTCCTAATGAGAAAAGGAAAGAATTGCAGCCTAAAAGTGAGAAGTGTATATTTTTTGGATATTATGAAGATGTGAAATTTTACATACTTATTTAGCCACATTGTAATGAAATTATTATTAAAAGAGATGTTAAATTTGATGAAAATATCTTGTCCTATGAGCCTAATTCAGTGATTGTTCCTTCTTCAACCTACGATCCATCTTCAATGTTTGTACCTTCTTCTATTCCTATTCTAGTTTCTTCTTCATATGATGAAAATGAGGGTGAAAATCCACCTCCTATTGCTCAACTTCCTCTAGATAAGTACATTGAACGTGAACCAACAATATCACTGCCACTTCCTAGATGGATCCGTTGAACATGAGAAAAAACTAGTGATATTATCATTGATCCTTCAGATCAACGTTAGACACATTCATAGTTCCAACAAACCTCTTCTCTTTTGGCTCAAGTTTTAGAGACTTATGATCTAGAGACATTTGTAAAAGATTTAATTCATCCAGATTGGGATACTAAAATGAATGAAGAGTATCATTCCTTAATGGAAAGAGATACTTGGGATCTTCTACCTCTTCCAAAAGGAAGAAAACTTGTCATATGTAAATGGGTCTATAGAACGAAGTATACTTCAGATGGAAGTGTTGAATGGAACAAGGATCAGTTAGTTGTCAAAGGATTTTCCCAAGTTTAATGAAATGAATATAATAAAACCTTTTCCTTTGCATCCAAAATGAATTCCACGTGCCTTGTTCTTTCCCTTGCTACCTCACATAAATGGGAGGTCTGTCAGACGGATGTTAAATCGAGATTCTTGCATGGTGATTTTCAAGAAGAAATCTACATGTAAAAACCTCATGGATATGTCCAGAATGACTCTAGCCTTGTTTTTCACCTTAATAAATCTCTTTATGGTATTCAGCAAGCTCCTCGATCTTGGTATGCCAAAATGGACAACTTTCTTATTGACACTAGATTTTCTAGATGCCATTATGATCCTAATGTCTATACCAAGAAAATAGGAATCCATATCATAATACTTGTGCATTATGTTGATGACTTTATCCGTAGTGACTCAAAAATTTTAAACCATGTGAAAATTGGCCTTAAGAAGAAATTTGAAATGACAAACTCAGGTTTTTTGCACTATTTACTTGGCCTCCATGTTTTGGAAACCAATGAAGGAAATTTTGTTTCCCATTATAAGTATGGTTATGAACTTCTTCATCGCTTCCACATGGAATATTGTAAACCAACCCCTTCTCCCTTCCAGTTTAGATTCAAGATTTCTACCACCAGTACTTCTCTTGAAGTTGATGCCACTTTGTACCATTAGTTAGTTGGTAGCCTCTTATAATTGACCCATACTAGTCCTGGTCTTTCCTTTGTTGTTGGTCTTGTTTCCTTGTATATGAAAGCGCCCCATGGAAGCCATTGTAAAGAATCTAAAATGTTACTTTAGTATGTCTGGTGTAAAATTTAGTTCGAGATACATTACTGTTCAGGAGAGACTCCTTTATTGGCTGGTTTCATTGATCCATATTGGGTCATTGAACCTGATTATTGGAAGTATACTACAGGTTATTTTTTCAGCATTGGTTCATGACCTATTACTTTGGAATGTAAGAAACAATAGACTATTTCACTTTCTTTAGCAAAAGGAGAGTATCGAGCAGTGGTAAATGAAAGTCAAGAAGCCTTGTGGCTTGGACATATCATTTCAAAGTTTGGATTCAAGTGACAACATCCAACTAGAATTCGTTGTGACAATCAGAGTGCCATAAATATAGTCAAAGACACATTTCAACATCATCACAACAAACACATTGAGATACACGTTCACTTCATCAGAAAGCTCATTCATGATTGAGTTATTGAAATGCTCTTTTTCCCTACAGAAGATCAAGTTGCATACATTTTTACAAAATCTCTTATAGAAGCAAATCTTTCCAAACTTCAATCTATGTTAGGAGTTCAAGAAGTTGTCATTAATAGGTGATATCATTTAATGTCTATTTCCTTCTCCTATTGTGTCACTTTTGTAAGTCCTTCAATCATATCCCAATTTGTTCTTAAGGGGGGATGTTATGATATTTAGACAATTAGGATTTATTTAAGATCTACTTGGTCTAATGTGTCATTAGGTAAAAATGTGTTTCTTAGTGTGTTTATTTAGTATGCATTAGTATACATTTGTAGTTAGGAAATCCGATGGTCATGATATGTTCCCCAAATAGAGTGATTTGACAGTTCATGTTCTCCTTGATCTTAATGAGTACATTGATATGTGTCTTAACACCACATTGTTCGATGATATCTACTTAAATATCATGGAGGGTCATTTTCCGATTATCAATTGTGATAAAATCTCTTTTAAATATCTCTGTAATCCTTTTCTTTTGCATTAACAAATTTCTCTAAGTCGGGGCCGTGCATGTTTCCCCATAGGATATTTACCACGTCAAAATATCAATGTGTTGATATTTGATATAGTTGTGTGAGTGTCTACAAAAGGTGTTCATCCTCTCTTGGAATACCTATGTTGTTGAACATTGACATCATAAAATTTTTATCGTAAAATTATTTCATGCAATTACATCATGTCATCACATCAGGAGATATTATCATAAGATCATAGCCTCGACATATATTTATCAAATATACTAAATGGAACCACATGTTATCCTAAAATCATAATGTATCATAATGAATATGATAATATTCTTAACACATATTTATGAAATAAATAAAACATCCTATACATTTGCGTTATGATTCAAAAACAAAATCAAGCCACTAGCTTGCATGATTATATATACAAGGAATACTAGTTATCACATCTAATGCAAGACTTATCATCAAACCTCCATCGAGCAAATGGATCTATTTTTTTAAGTTTGTGAGGCCAATCTAACTATACATAGGATCATTAGTACTACCACTACATGTTCACCTCAATATACCAATTGTTTTCCAATAATATTTTCCTTTTCTTTCCATAAGAAAGTTGACAATTTACTAGTTAGGTATCATCACCCTATTAGTATGTTAAATTTTTCATAGATATTCCTTGTCCTATACTATTGAATTTCACATAAACCCTGTCATCTAGAGAAACAATCTTTGGTCTTGTCTTATTTATCTCCTAGGGAAATTAGGTGAAATTTAGTACTAAGCTATCATTAGACTTACTAGAATTTAGTGACAAATTTGAATGAAATAGTAATTTACATTTTTTAATGGATAAATGCATTCATTGTATTGAAAAACTAATAGAACATTCAAATTATATATATTTATCCACTAAAATCTACATATGCAACAATTTCTAGTAAAATTAATACAAGAAAGAAAACAAGACAAGTTTAAACTAGGGCTATATTTACAATGCAAATCAAATATGTTTTTTGAACTATGGTCTGCTTCCTTCTTCCTGGATGTATTTCTCCATGAATTGTGTTGAGACCTAAGTTCAACCACCCCTCCCCGACCCCAAAATATATGTTGGGGTGTTAATGTGGCCAACCGAGTTGACTTTCACATCCAAGACCGGGAACTAGTCACAATGAATTGACATGGTGGATAAGGTGCGAGTCGGGAATGAATTTTATGGAATCATAGGGATAGAGTGTTGGAGAGGTGCAAGTATTAGATGAATTTTGACATCATAGAACCTTCGTCCATTTCAACTAATCCGGAGGTAAAATCCCAATAAAAAATAAATAAATTATTTTAAAAAGACTAAAAAAATTAAATTACTTGTCTAAATTCAATTCTTGTTGGGAAGGGAACCCATTATCTAATAAATAGATTTAACGAGATAATTGAAAAAAGAACCATTATCTAATAAATATATTTAATGAGATAATTGAAAAACCTGAATTCAATTATGGGTAGGAAGGAAACCCATTATCCATTGATATAAAACATCAGAAACCCTATCACCAGGAAACCAAAGGATTGATATTTATCGCCACCGGTGAAGAGAAAATAGGAAACAAGTAAAAAGAATGAGCCAAAGAAGATCAATTTGATATACCCAAAGAAACTTTACATCATTCAATGGGAATTGGGTGCCCTTGATTTGATTTACAACAAGGGGATCGATTTGGAATTCATGAGTAGAGAGACACACAAAATACACACAGAAATGAATTGTATTACACACATTACATAGAAATACATCACACTTAAATAAGCGTTGTGAGATCCAACTTATTCCACTCTTGGAGGGAGAGGTTGAGAGAATCTCTCAACATCCTCCATCAAACCCAATCTAATCCCTAAACTCTAGTATGTAGTATTAATTAGGCATTATCCCTAACATATCATACACAAAAGAAAAAAGGAATATCCAATAGCATCGAAGAAAAGACAGTGAAAGGATTTCCAACTAGAAGGAACCAAAGTAGAATAGACGATCATAAAGTTTCATCGCATGTTGGTAAATTTGCTAAGTAATAGGGTTAGTTGGGTACAATTAAATAAATAAGGATAGAATAGGTAAAATTTAAACAAGTGTTGGATGACATCTTAGTTATAATGAATTGTGCTCCACAAAAGAAAACAAGAATATCCAACAATGTCTAAGAAAAAGACATTCAAAGGTTTTTAGACCAAAAGGAAATCAAAGTAAAATATAATAGTCATACAATTTTAGCTCATGTTGGTAAATTTGTTAAGTAATGGGGTTGGTTAGATAAAATTAAATAAATAAATATAGAATGAGTATAATTTAAACAAGCATTGCATAATAGATTAGTCCATGCCAAGTAATGAACTATAACTTGGAGAAACAACTTTAGATGCAATGTGTTGTTCATATACGAGGGTCTCATTAATGGTCAACACATGCAAGAAACCCAAAGCTCATGAGAATTGTGTAGGGTTTGGTATTCATAAAGCTTATGTTGCAAAGAACAAATTATACAATGGAAATGGGTAGAGGAATTGTCCAAAGTAACATTTTTAATAGAAATAAGAAATTCTTAAAATAAGATATAGAAAATGTTTTGAGCTTTGATGTTTCTATCGATCAATCTCTATTGAAATCAGTTAATCCACGAGGATATTTAGGAGAAAAATAAATGAGGGAATGGGGTCTTCCATGTTGAGATCTAAATATAGCAGTGGGAAAGTCCGACTTGATTTGGTAAACCATAACTATCTAGTGGGAATGTGTGGTGGTGAGACATACTGGTACATGTTTCCACATTGCCTCCAAGGAAACTTCTACTAGATGTATTTATTATTCCTTTTCATGTGACTAAAAACACACGAATAAGAGGTCTAGTGAAATGACCACCCGCTAGAAGCTCTCATCATGAAGCGTCATTGTGTGCTCACCTACCAACATTTTTTCCAAAATAGAAGTCATCCCTAGGGTGTAGAGGTGGAGATTCCTATGTGATGACTCAGTCTACAAATTTGTTTCTTGTCGTATGCAATTTAAAGGCCTTTTTTGCTGCTCAACTATTTTTTTTTTCATCGTCCTTCTTGTTAGCACTAGAAATCACCTTTGAATTGTGGCAGAGGTAAGCCCAATACCCATCAATTTTATGTCACAGGTTGGTTATATGAGGTTTAAATGGGAGCCATCTCAAGAAAATATTATTGTAACATAGAAAAACTAGACTAATATGCAGAAGCAGGTGAGGTCTTAGTTTAATTTCAGTCAGTAGGTTGTGGTAAAGGTGAGTAGGAGGAATACCTTGAAGAGAAAATGTAGAGGTCTGTCGAAGACATCAGGTCTTCTAAAAACCTAGGAGGAAAATCTTAGACACAATATATTCTCGAATCCAAGTCTCAAAGGAAATGAAAGAAATTATAACAACACTATGATCGAAATTTCATCATAATGTAATCACAATAATTCAAGTGAATCAGTCAATCATGAACTCTTTCAGTATCAAAGGAAAAACAGAAGGAGCAAGAAAGTTGACTGTCATTCAACAAGAAATATTATATTACAAAGCATAAACAAAGAACCAGAGTGTTCATTAAAACTTTACAAATCGGGAGCTCCTCTCTACCATCGACCATAAAAAAATATCAAAAATGAGTATTTATACTCAAAACAATTTTCCACCATGAGAGATGTGACCTGGCTACTACATTCAAAGATTTGCATCTGCATTTTCCTCTATAAAATTGCACTTGCATTCTCTTGTCAGACGCAAGATTAGATCAGTATGGGATTGACAAGAAAATCCATGACAGGGGAACTTTCGGTTGACTATTTTCCCTCCACGGCTAGCTTTCAATGCTTTCCATTTAATTGGTGAAACAAGGTTTCAACCACCTCCCCATTTTTATTAACTACTTTCATCGAGATCAGGGCGAGGCCTGACACCCATGAATGTTCCAGGTGAGCTCATGGTTCCTTCAAGTCAACTCTGGCACCTCGAGCTCACACAGATCTTTCTTTGTGACCAACTCGGGCACTTTGATCTTTTGCGCAACTCCTTTTCATCACCCCATGCGACCTAGAGCCATGACCCTGCACTTATCCCATATGAAATTTCAGGATTTCACATTTTGAGAGTCTTCACTCCCCTTGATTTCAAATGTTCCGATGCTTGATCCTGCGAAATGAACCATCTTTATCGACGATCGAAACTTCTTTGGATTTGACGACCAGGATCATTTTGGGACTTTGTGTGTCACGAGTCTTCAAGACTCTAGCCTAGTACTTTTTTCAACTCGCGAAATCGTGAAAAGTTGATCCATCGATCCAGATCTCTCCTTTGATCAATGACTATGATCTTGTCATGATTTCTCATTTCACAATTTCTGATGACCTTCTCCTTGACCACTCCATCATGCGAAACCATGAAATGCTAATCTTGCACCATGTGTCCTTCCTCATACCAACAACTAGGATTGACCTTGGTATTTCAGACCTCTGTTTGACACTAAACTTGGTGCATTTGTATGATCCTGATCACCTGATGGCCATAGATCCAATTTTCCTAATGGATCTCCTCCACCAAAAGTTCATCTTTCTCGCTTGCTTGATTTGAGTTGTTATAAGAATGCTTCAAGTGCTGCACCTAGTTCTCACGAATGGGGCCTCTGTAGTTTACTTGAATGACTAGCCAAGGGATCGAGAAAACAAAAAGAATCAAGGATAGAGGAAAAGAGAGAGAAGTGATCTATTTTATGGAAAACATAAAGGCTTATGGATGATACTTCTCAGGAAATTTGATAAGGAAAAAAAGGTCAATTAAACGGATGAAGTCAAATAGAAGAAAACTATAATACGAGAATAAAAACCTACAATCGGGTCTACCAATGGAGGAAGAATAGGAAAAATTACATCCCTAGGTGGAAACCACAACCCAAAATACTTTAACACTTTTATGTTCTAACATTGGCTCCACAAGAGATTACATGCTCCCTACGAGCTGCCAATAATGCGTAGCTCTGATGACTTTGGTTTGGGTTATGGAGTCTTCTACTAAAACACAATTAACATAAAACAAGAATGATATTTACAATGGTGGGATGTCGATCTCGCATTTAAACATAAAACATTTTTAGGAAGTTCCCATTTACTGGGCCACCAAAAACTCGATCACCCTCCAAATTCTACATTCTGTAAGTGTTGTTTGGAAACGCTTCAAAAATCTTGAAGGGACCTATTCAAAGGGCTTAAAATTTACCATGCTTTCCCTTGTCTTGTTTAGAAGCATCCCATTTGATTACTAGATCTCCCAAATGGAAGTCCTCTTTTCTGACTTTCTTGTCAAAAGTATTCTTAATTCTTTGTTGACATCCATGCTCTTTGTCCATCACCTGCTCTCTAGTCTGTTGGAATTCTACCAGTTGATGAATTCTTCTAATCATATCGTCAAGCTCTCCTTGACAGTCCTGAAAGAATTTTTCCACATTCAGGATGAAGTGAGAAGGAAAAATGGCCTCAGTCCCTTATACAAGTTGGAAACAAGAGATACCCATGGACCTCTTTATTTTCACTCTATCAGCCCATACAGAAAATTTGAGCTTTGAGTCCCAGTATTTCTTGTTGTCCTCTAACAGTTTTTTGATGATCTTTATCGGGATTTTGTTAGAGGACTTTTCTAGTCCATTTCCTTGGGGATAGTAGGGGGAAGAGTGAATCAATGCAATTCCAAATTGATTACAGAACTTGATCAATGGTTCAACCTTGAAAGATGCATCATTATCAGTGACAATTCTATTTGGACAACCAAACCTTTCCATAATATATTCAAGAACACCAATGATTACTTTGTGAGAAGCGATCCTTGTGGGGAGAGCTTCTATCCACTTGGTGAAATAATCTATTTCAGTTAAACTCCATTTGTGTTGACCACTTGAAGCAGGATGAATTTCCCCAATAAATTCTAGGCCCCACTGCTGAAAGGGTCTTGAAGCTAGTACCAAATTCAATGGCAGAGACTTGAGCTACTTCTTCCCAAAGAATTTCTGACATTTGATATAGGCCCTAATTTTTGCACATACATTAGTGAATAGATTAGGCCAGTGGTACCCATCCCTGAGAATTTTGTAGGCAATGGTTTTCAAGAAGTGATGTCCCCCACATAGGCCGTTATGGAAATCCAACATGATATTTTAGGCCTTTGGTGGGTCCAAACATCTCAGAAGCACTCCCATAGGGCCCTTCAAATATAAAACCTTCTTAATAAGGAAATATTTAATTTCTTTGAGCTTCATAGATCTTTCCTTGTTTTTTCCCATACCATCAGGAGGTCGTAATTCTTGCAGAAAATATATAATATCTTTATACCAGGCACATCCTGCCAATGGAGGGTTCTTATCAGACAAATTAACCTGCTGATCTCTTGAGAAAGCATTTATGAATTTAACCTCGAAACATTTTAAATTAGATTCAGTCAACAACTTGGCTAAACCTTGGCCTTTAACTAGCTTGGTGGGTTTTATTTGCAGATCAAATTCAAGGATTCTGGCAATCCATTTGCTCCTTCTCCCATCTATGTCAGGTTGAATGAGAATGTCCTTCATAGAAGCTGAAGGAACATACACAATTATCTTTGAATGTAGAACATAGAATCTAAAAGATTTAATAGATGTCACCAAGGCATAATCCTGCTTCTCCATGATGTCATATGGGAAACAAGCTGCTCTGACCCTGCATCATTCTTTTGTAGTAAAATAGCAGCCAATGTATCAAATGAAACAAAGGAGAAAATATGAAAATCCTTGGAATAATCAGTATTGACTAGCATAGGTACTTCAGTCAGTGCCTTTTTGATTTGATTGAAGGATTCTCTGGATTCGATCGTCCATTTTACTTCATTCCCTTCCTGAGCATGGTGGTGATATGCTTCACCAATTCAACAAAATTTGAAACAAACCTTCTCAGAAAATTGATTTTTCTAAGGAAGGACTGAACTTCTTTCTTGGATCTAGGAAGTGATAAGGGTTGAATAGCTTCCACCCTACTTGAATCAACCCTGACCTCCTCAGTTGATACGATGTGTCCCAACAATTTTCCTTCCTGCATGAAAAATAAAGACTTCTTGGGATTTAGGAGAGACCAAACCTTTTTCATTTCGAGAAGACCTTTCTCAAATGTTGAGAATGTTATTTATCATATTTGGAGAAGATTTTTATTTCATCCATATAGATGACCACAAATTTGTCTCTTTCTCCAATGAATGTGATGTGCATGGCTCGCTAGAATGTTTCTCCTGCATTCATCAATCCAAAGGGAATTTTGGCATACATGTATGTTCCCCAAGGAGTGGTGAAGGTTTTATTTTCTTTATCTTCAGGTGGGACAAATATATGGTTGTAGCCATAAAATCCATCAATCATGGAAATTTTGGATGCACCTGTCACCTTCTGCAATATGTGCTCCATCTTTGGCAAAGGGTAATTGTCCTTCTTAGAGCTTATGTTCATATTTTTGAAATCAACACACAGTCTGATTTCTCCATTTTTCTTTCTCACTAGGACCAAGTTTTCCACCCATTCAGAGTATCTCAGAGGGACAATGATTTGGGCTTCCAACAACTTCTTTACCTCTCTATCCATAATAGGCAATAGTATATGATTTATTTGTCTTAATTTCTTCCTAAATGGTTTGGACTCCTCTTTCAATTGGATCTTATGCTCAATGAAGGTTGTGTCATATGTCCTGAGGTATTTGTAGGTCTAGGAAAACACGTAAGAAAATTATGTTAATAGCTCAGTATACTCGTCTCTATACTCCCTTTACATGATACTTAACAACTTGACGAATTTCAGATCCTCCTCTGTGCCAATATTTCACTCAGCTACATCAAAATCCTCAATTGGGCCTTTAAACTTTACTTCCACATCATTTCCATTGAACAATCTTTCTAAAGGAACTAGTCCCTTTGGAATGTGGTTGCTAGGCAACTAAAAAATGTGGTGATTAGCAATTTTATTCCAAAATAATTCGGGGGGAGGGTCACCTTCGGAATCATGGTCCCGATCAATGTGTAATTCAGAGAACTCATCAACTGACTCAAGAAATCTTTTGATTTCAAGATCATCCTCAAACACCTTCCAATGCTTTATATTGTCAGGTACAGAGGGCCTATATCTAATCTCAACATCATACCTGAGCTTAGGTGGTAGTGGGATGTTGAACTGGCTTGCTGAGATGGCCAGAGAATCAACCATGAAATTTTCCTCCCTTGGAATAAATGAAATATTGAAGGCTAAAACAAAATTGTCAATTAGGTCCCACACCTCATTACTATAAGTCCTTAGCCTAGGGTTCTTGGTTTCATAAACATTTCTGACCTGATGAAAAATTAGTTCAACATCTCCAAATACTGCTAGTTATTCAATCCCCATGTCCTTCCCAGCCCTTAAAACCAAAAAAAGAGCCTCATACTCTACCACATTGTTGGTAACTTCAAATTCTAGTTTATAGGACAAAGGTATGGCTTCTTGACAAGGTGACATAAGAACCACTCTAGCACTAGCACCTTCCCTGGAATAGGCTCCGTCAAAGAACATATTCCACACAAAAGTAGTTGGAGGAGGTATTTCACGAAAAGAAATGGGTTTCTTTATGATTTCAAGAGGGGATTCAAGAGTATCAGTGAGTTGTAACAAACTAGATTCCAAATCAATGTCGAGTGCAAAGATAGGATGATTGGTGGGGTCTTCTTCATAAATAACAATGTAGGCCAACTGAGCTTCTTTGTACAGTCTCCTATGCTCCCCTCCAAACACTAGAATGGCAGTATATGTGAGGTCCATCTACAAGGCTCCACCAAGTTTTTTTATCCAAGATCTTGACAAGAGCATGACAAAATTGGGGGGAACATCATCCACCATGATATCCATGACCACATTCTTCATGGGAAGATGAAACAAGGTCATGACCAGATATTTGATGACCCCAAGACATTGTACTCTGCTTGAATCAAAAGAATACAAATCATGATAAGCCTTAGTGATTTCCAACCCAAGTTATTCCATGATAGTTTTGGGCATAACATTATGAGATGCCCCTAAATCCATCAAATAGTTATGAAACTCCTTATCATGTATGTTCAGTGATCTATAGAAGGGAGGGGATGAATCATATCTATATTCTACCATAGGACCTAAGATGATTCTTGGCTTTTCATCTTGAAGATTTACCGAGTCTGTAGAATGGCAAGATGGCTCAAACTAGAACAGATTAGAGAGGGCCCTTTTGAAATCTTCATGCTTGACTAGTTCTAAAAGGGGCACAATGATTCTGATCTTTTGAATTTTGTGCTCAAAGCTAAAGGAGGAAAGGGGCTTCAAAACTTCTCTCACTTATAGGACAGGGTCTTCGGGTATAGGTGAGGGGTTCTGAGATTTATTTTATTTTTTGTTGTTTGTTTCATCTTTAGTAGGATTCTCTGCTCTGGAAGGTTGATCGGGGATGTAAGACTTCCCTTATTTATTCTTAGACCTGAGGTTGTATTTAGTGGGACTACTATTGGCCTTCTCACCCTTACTTAGATCATTTATTTGACTATTCATGAGGGATTCCTTGCATGCAAATTGAGTCAAATGTGGCAATGGGGAGGTGTCTCCAAGACAATGGATTTCAAGATCAATATCTTCTTCCTCCCTCTCTTCATCATCAACTAGGTTATTTTGGAGAGCTGTTTGGATTTTTTGATCATCTCTCTCTCTGTTTCTGGGCTCTCTCGGGAGTATTTGAGGGGCATGTTTGGTCTTCTTAAGTTGGCTCTATTATCAACATTTTGAGGATTTATGTATGTCTGCGTCCCCTCTACTTCCAATATTTCCATCCTAGTTGAAAGTGATTTTAGTAACTTGGTTACTTCATCCATTTGAGGGGGGGAAGCAGAGGAACCAGAGGTGGAGGCTTTAGATATTCCCCTTGGTACGTCCCTATTAGCCTTATTCCTGAGTTGGTTTGTTGCCAATACATTAGACACTACTTCCAGGGCTCATATTTCATATGAGACAAGGAAGTAACTCTTCTCTCTCTCAACAAGAGGTAGAAATCAAGGTCAAAAGCACTAGCATAGGTAATCTTGGCAAAGGATTCTGTAGGCTTTATCTCAGCAGGGATCTTATTGTACATCTTGTTGAAGCTTTTGGAGAAGTCAGAGGCAGATTCTCCCTCCTCTTTCTTTAGAGATCCAAACTTTGTAATATAGTACATAAAGTCTTTTTTGTCCCCCCATTGTCTCAATAAAAATTCATCCAAAGCTTCAATCCCAATAATGGATCCAGGGGTCAATCCCCTAAACCATTTCCTAACCTCACCATCAAGGCTCTGGACAAAAACTCTCATCCACATGTCTTCATTTTCAATATTTAGATTGTCTGCATAACTGTAGAAGGAAAGGAGATGTCCTTCAACAGTTATGTCTTCTTCTCCTGTGAGTGTGGGAATGTATTTCGGGTAGTCTCTAGCAGGGAGTGTTATCACTAAAATTTCGTCCGCAAATGGTTACATGAATCTAACATCTTCAAACAACTATGAGTTCACCCATGGACTAAAATTACCAAAAAAGCATTTCCAAAATGTCCAAAACTATACAACCAGTTATAAAATCAAGATGCGCTATGACTACACAGGGCACGCGTGCACATGTGCCATCAAGAAATGTAGGAAAAGTGCACATGTGTATGATGTGCAACTATGGACGCTAAAATCCACGCACACCTAAGAACGATGCATTTATGACGTTGGTCAGCCTCCCACCCACTTCTGGTTCAACTTCCAAGTCTATTTGACATCCAAATCTTGGCTAGATCTGGTTGGGTGGCTGGTCAAAGACCTAAAGGTACCCTAAACAACCCCTTTTCACACTAAAAGTTGGTTACACAATACCTCAAAGTGGTGCTATAAAACAGGGCCATGGGTGCACTACATTTTCAAGGAATTCATTTGCAAGGTTATGTTGCTATTATTCTCTTATGGAAACCTCTTTTCTTATTAAGAGAATACTAGCACCATTCCATTTGGGCAATCCACATCACCTTTTGAGTGGGTTAGATTGGGATTCTTTCACCATTTCTTTCAAGTTTCCAAGTTGTAAGAAGAGATCAATCTTGGGAGTCCAAGATCCCTCCCTTGGAGGAAGAAGGGACCCAAAGTCCCCTTTCTCTTTGGTGTTTTATTTTCACTAATATTATCATTTCCATTGGTGTCATGGGTATTGTTTGTTTCTTGTTCTTATGTCCGTATGCATAATAGTTTAGTTGTTTTTTCCTTTCCTAGTTTAATTATTAGCTTAGGCTTTTATGTTTATTCTTCTAACCCTTTCCTTTACTGCTGTCTTTTTTAGCTAACACAACTAAGCTTGTAAGCACCTTTGTTTTGCTCATTTAGGTGTCAAAAGAGGCACAACAAATTGGCAACTCCATTGGGGAAAGGTATCAATTTCCTACCTCATTTGGGTTATTTTATCTATTCTCTTTACTTAATTAATCTTTAGGTACCATAACTGGCCCAAGCCGACCTGCAAAACATCAAATTCAAAGCTGAGTTGAGAGAATTTAATCCAGGATTTTCTTCATGGTCATGTGACAGTTGTGTGCGGGTTTATTGGCCCACAGTCACGCATCGTGTGCATGTGCACCAAAAACACTGCATTACTCTATGCCTTCTGCGCACCTACACTCAAAAATCTTTTTAAGTTCGCGCATTGGTGCTCAGAGGACCTTTGTCTAGTATGAAACCCGCAAACCTGTGAAAAAAGTAGACATTGTAAGATTTTTATGATCTGTTGAAGGCCCATAAACCTTCTTAAATATGATTCCATGCATGTTGTAATCTGCACCACACTTACATTCCCTCTCATATAAAGGGATTAGTCAAAACACATAGGCACTTAGGGGTTACAAATCATTATTTTTCCTCTTTTTTCTTTTTATTTCACCACATGGATGGCTTGCTTTGACTAAAAGTTGGAATCATTATACATCACTTGCATTGGGACTAGAAATTGGATATCAAACGTTGAGCATGCTCTTCTCTCGCGCTCCAAAGTGATCTTGAGAATCAGAAAGAGGTTGAAAGACAATTTCATCTCCCTTAAAAAAAAGATAAAATCTTTAGGAGAGGACAATAGCCCCCTCGGGACTCCTCTTAGTTTATTTTTCAAACACATCTCAAGATTGTAACGAGACCATACATGCTCACATGCTACAAATATAGGATAGTGTTGAAATTTACTTTCTTAGATTAAATCACTAGGGAAGTTTAAAGGTTTTGTAACGGGCCCATACATGCCCACATGATCACTATCTAGGATAGTTTCAAATATTTCTTAGATTAAATCACATTAGGGAGTTAAAGGAATAGTAAAGGACCCACATGTCCACATGCTAGCTTCCTAGGGACTTTTGAATTTCGCAAGGTTGTACCAATGACATTTAGTTAAATAGCTAATCAAAGACTTGTAAGGACCAAGCAGAGTCCACATGCAGCAAGGTGACACCTAATTCATTAAAAAATTGGCACACTTTCACTCATTCAAACACAAAATTCACTTCTCACTAACAAATTTTTCATCTCGAAACGTGGAGGTTGAAGTAAGTTTCCTCCAAAGGAATTCTGAAACACCCCACCCTTTTCTTGACGAAACTATCCACTCCCACTTAATTTCAAAGAGATTGACTCACACCCCCAATCTCTCAAACAACAACATCTAAATTTTTTCTAAAATCTCACTAAGTTTTCCTCCACAGAAGGTGCCAGAAGAAATCTTTTAGTCTAGGTAGGATTTTGGGGATAGGCTTCCAAATAACTCCCCGTTATCTGGTTCTCACATTTTCAAAACAATAGAAGTTGTCAAATAGGGAACTTTAAATCCTCCAAGTCAAGTGTTCCTAACACCATAAGGCAGGTAGATACCCATGAAGGGTTGAAGGTCAAGGTCTAGTTGTTCTGTGCATCCCCCCTTGAGGCACCCACCTCTTGGATGGGATCCAGTCCGTGACCCATTTCTTAGGCCAAAAATCTAAATGTTTCACTTTGATCGAGGTACCTAGTGACCAAAGTTTAGGACATATACCCAGGTGGCAATTGTGGGCTGCAATTTCACCTTGATCAGATTTTGTGTGGCTATTGGGAAATATCTCCAGTTCTTTCAGGATATGCCCCCTCTACCCCTCATTATAATTGATTTCTTCATCCTTCACTAGTTTCTCTTTCAGTGGCTTTAGACCCCACTATCGAGTGCTACTGGAAGGTCCAGTGCTATTTTGAGAGGAAGGATGTTATTTCTTTTAGGACACGAGAATTTGTTTTCTTTGTTCCCCCACATGGACAAAATCCACCTATCCACATATATGCTTCTTTATCAAAACAATTTATGTATGATGCCCTTTTGACTACATTTGATTTGGACATATATCGTGTAAAGTTCAAAATAAAAATAAAAATTGCAGCAAAGGCTCTTGTTTGTTTTATTGCTCTCACCACCATTCGCACACATTCACTCAGCTAGTCGGACATCATAGGGGACCCACAGAACCCCCATCATTATAGACACTTGTTAAATATCCCTCCTATTCTAGGGGGAGTTCCTAGTCTTGCCAACTCATCGACTCCACCTTCTTACACTCCTGTGAGTGCCACTATCTGGGGATCAACTTTGGTTGGTTCCACCTTACTTGGGTCCAATTCCAAAGGTGAACCATCCACTCACTCTCCTTTAAAAGGAAGTGGGAGGCCAACTTCTTCTCAAGGAGGAAGTACAAACCCACCTAGCCCCCTCCAAGGGTCAGGTACTCAGACCACTCACACTATGGCCAGAATTAATCCTCTGCCACCTCCCCATATGCCATATTTAGCCTCCCTCAACATACTAGATCTGACTAAACTCACCAATGATCCAATATTTCACAACCCTACATGGCCTGCAATGCCTACCAAACTCCCTTCAAACATCCCCAAGTTTGAAGGAAAAGCAAGAGATGATCCTGCCAACCATATCATGACATTTCACCTATGGTTTTCTTCGAACAACATCATGGAAGATTCCATCTAATTGAGGTTATTTCAATGTACACTCACTATCCCATCTACCAAATGGTACGTCGAAGAAAAATCGAGGTCCCACATGACTTTTGAATCCTTGCCAAAGCATTTTTTACCTTCTTTCAATTACCTGTTTGTCATGACAATGTCCTTGAACTACTCTCAGATTTCAAACAAACCGCCTCTACACATATTGCCGACCACATCCACGAATGGTGTCAGTGGTGTAGCCTCTACAAAGCTGACACTACCCCCAACAATGTCTCAATTGGTTCCTCAAATCACTTGTTTCCCTCCTTGCCAAAGATGTGGCTGCCACCTTCCCCCAGACAGAAGAAGAAGCCATTAGCAAGACCCAATAGTTTTAACTCTTCTACTCCCAGTTTGGATACCTATGCATGGTACTCCCAGACGCCCGAAAACCCATGCCATTTGGCCAAGACAAACATGGGATGTCTCACTCAGAAAACAGATTGATTGGTAACACTACACACCACAACCCACCGCCTCAACAACCACCCATGTATGGTTCACCTCAATATCCGTCAGCATATGGATATTGCAACCTACACCACCACAGTTGGGACAGTATCCCAATATAGGCACCTCTTCCGATCACACTATCCTCCTTACCAGTGAGGAAGAATTCCTTCTACAAACATGTAGTTGTCAGTATAGCACACCCCCTGAATCCACTCCCACTACCTCAGAAGAAATTCTACTCACAACAGGACCTCCTCTCATAATTCCCCGCCCTCATACTGAAACCTCCCTTCGTATTCCTTGCATCCCATTGCGCAGGAATGCCCACAATCCTCAAGCTAGGGAATCTCATAATTACAGTATGGTCGATGACTTGGCACAATCCTCGGCTGCCACCTTAGTCTTAGAGGTCATTCAAACTTTCCCCACCTAGTGGAAGTCCTTACTTTCTTCCCTGGGAGAAGTCGACCCGGATGATACCCAACTCATCACATTTGACCTTGATAGCGGAGAACCTCGCCTCCTTGCTCTTATTGCTTTTCAAATCCCTGTAAAAATTTGGAACATTACGGTTCACCGATGCATCATTGATGAAGACTCATCCACCTATATCATGTCCAAATCCGTATGGTAGAAACTTGGTTCCCCCGAACTCATACCATCTACCATTATCTTAAGAGTCTATGTTGGCGGACCCTCATCCCCCAAAGGAATCTTCCAAAATGTACCCATCGAGCTTGGGGGCAAAATCATTTTGATTGACATTGAGGTTATCGACGCCCCTCTCGACTACAATATCTTGTTTGGTCGTAGCTACATGTATGCTATGAAGGTTCTCACCTCTTCTGTATTCCGAACCATGATCTTTCCCCATAATGGAAAGATCATTACCATCGATCAAGTATCACATTATGAGCCTAACCCTTCATCCAACATCGATAACATCCTCCCTTTTATCCACACTAATCCCGATGCCTATCCACTCATTGAGATGGGCCTCAAAATCTTCAAAGACCCATCCTTGCTAGGGACCTACCATGGAGCACCACCGCTCCCTCATCCCTCCACACAATTATGTGTCGTATCCTCCAACGGAACGACAACTGAAACTAACCCCCCTCCCACCGTGTCCTCTTTCATCCCTGACTTCCCACTAGTCACAGAAATTCTCCCTTAGGAATCCCCTGGAACTAATTCAGCTCAACCCGTTCCTAATCTTCCCCAGGGACAAATACTAGTTTGGGAAACAGTCCCCAAGCCCTTACCCAAATCCCTTTCTTTTACCCCCCACTAGGAGTACAATCTTTCCAGGTCACTGCAATGCTTACCCTTCCTAATATGCTACTGGAAATCCCATTTTGGTATTTACATCCACCTAAGCTGGTTCCTTAACCATCCCTCCCTCCCCAAACAAAAGGAATCCCAATGGAGATCTCCATACTCACTCCCACCATACCCCCTACACCCCCACTCACTAACCCCCCTACTACATATAGGGGCAGGTGAAAGAAGAAGGAGCCCATAGCTCCACTTCCCCCATGCGTCCAACCTCCTTGTGCACTATGCGAGAAAGACGAACACCCCACCAAAAAATGCCCATCTCTCCCCGAGTTATGTAATCTCATCCAACTCCCTCAAACACCACCACCGCTCGTTTCTTCCTCTAGTATTTCTGCTATCTCACATAACACAAGTAACAAAGGACTATGAACCAAATTCACATGCATCGTCTATTCAGAATATGGCCATTACACACACCACTGTCCAACATTACCTCAACTCCGATAGACACTAACAACTATATGATAGATCTTTCAGCAAACACCCACCTCAACTCCTATCACCGACATCCATTATGTCACAACCTCAGTCAACGAACACATGAGATGTCCTTTCTCTCTATTCAAATCACTTGACCATTTCACATATCAATGTCCTATGATCATTGAATACAGGTGTCGTCAATTGGCCCCTATTCAAAATCATACCCCCCCCCCTCCTCCAACAGGCCCGATAAATATCCTTACCCCATCAATTGATATGGTTCATATCTTCCCACCAGATCCTGAGGCACTCCCTTCTCCCCCCTGGTTCTTAGATGATTTATCTGAAGAGTTACCCCCAAATCCACCCATTTCTCCAATTCAATTCCCCACAAACATTCTATGCCCGACTACCATTTTTAACCCACAATATCTGGATATTTGGTTTATGTCAAGTGAACCATTGCAATCCCCCTCCATCAATCCCCCTACATCTTTATCATAAGGAGATAACGCCACAGTGACAGTCACTGAGATCACTCCTCGTGATCCCCTATATTCACGCCAGTTTCATTGTGATGAAGATATCCTTGAGGAGTTAACTACCCCCGATTACCCATGGGATGCGCTCCACAACAGAGCACTCTTTCTTTCATATGAAGCCTTCACGCCTCCTAACCAACACCCCATATGGTTCATATCTTCCCACTAGATCCTGAGGCACTCCCTTCTCCCCCTTGGTTCTTAGATGATTTATCTGAAGAGTTACCCCCAAATCCCCCCATTTCTCCAATTCATTTCCCCACAAAAATTCTATGCCCGACTACCATTTTTAACCCACAATATATGGATATTTGGTTTATGTCAAGTGAACCATCGCAATCCCCCTCCATCAATCCCCCTATGTCTTTATCATAAGGAGATAACGCCATAGTGACAGTCACTGAGATCACTCCTCGTGATCCCCTATATTCATGCCAATTTCATTGTGATGAAGATATCCTTGAGGAGTTAACTACCCCCTATTACCCATGGGATGCACTCCACCATAGAGAACTCTTTCTTTCATAGGAAGCCTTCATGCCTCCTAACCAACACCCCATATATGCAGTCGAAACAAAATATTTTCTCCCATCAGGGCATATAGATTGGTTCAATAACCCTATCCCTGCCCCTGATGCTTTCAAGGAAGGAAATATGGCCAATATATCCCCAACCATCAAAATAGATATTTCCATCAAATATGGAATTTTCGAGGAAATCACCATTGGCGCTGCATGTTCTCCAGAATAACTCACCACCTACAAAGCTCTCTTCCAAGAATATCGAGATATTTTTGCCTAGTCATACATAGAGATGCCTGGCCTTGATCCCTCTATTGTCGAACATCGATGTAACGACCCTTAATTATTAATATGTTTTAATTTAATAAATAATCCAAAAAAAAAAAAGTATTGAATAAGGGGTGGATAATATAATATAATGTTTAAATTAATTTGATTAATTTGATTAATTTATAATATAATATAATTAATTTGATTATTAATTAATTAACTAATTAATAAAGTATTAATAATGGGTGGATAATAAAATTTAATGTTTAAATGGGGTTACGTATCCAACAAGGGATAACGTAACCAATACATAAAGATAAGTAATAAATGAATGGATAAGGAATTAATAAAGGGATAAGGTATTTGGTGGGGTGAGTTAATGGAGGAAGGGTGGTGAAGGAGGAATAAGGGAAGTGGAGAAGGATTATGGAGGGGATTATTCATTCTACAAGAGGGGGAAGAGCTTGGAGGATTGGTGAGAGTTAAATCTACAGTGGAATTTACAGTGCACCGGGGGGCTGCAGAGGTTTTGGGCTCGGAGGGCTAGGACATCCATTTATGTCCTAGGGCTAGGCATTACTAGTCGGCAGGGAGGTTGGTTTTGGGGTGTCCTAAAGGAGCAAGATAAGGAGCAAGCTGCGGATAACATCAGAGTGAGGTATGTAAATTCAAATTCATGGATTGTTACTTAGAATTTTTACTTATTGCCAAATTCTACTTGCATAAGTGTTAGAGTAAGTGTTGAGATAATTTGAAAATTTTAAAAAGTTTACTTCTTTGTAAAGTTTATAGAAATTACAGAAATTACAGTAATTTGGTAGAAATTTAAATGTTAATTCAAATCTGGTCATTACATTTGGTATCAGAGCCTTGGTTCAAATCTGGAACCGAGGGCCTAAATAAGGAGTAGTTTTTTTTTTATTTGTTTATACATTCTTTTGAGAAAAAACTCTAGCCACGCTTGACCTGCACATAAAATATAAAAACATTAATAAAAATAAAAATAAAACAAATAAATGCAAAACAAATTTACCAGAGTTTGAACAAAGTAAGTAAAACAAGCTACATAGGATTGACAAATTTCAAGAATTTGAATATTATGAGATGACAAATTGCTTGAAAAAAAAAAAACATATGCAATGCAAATAGAGATATTAACAGTTGTCTGCCTTTAAGCATGCGTTTATATGGACAATACCAACGCTTCCTTTATATATATATATATATATATATATATATGCATTACTTGCGATGTAAAAGAAATTGACAACAAAGCATAAATGTCAACACTGTAAATGAAAGTTTTTACCGTAGTATTTTTCCATTATTCAATGCGCATTTGTTTAGGATACCAGGGTTTCGTTTAGGGTTTCTTGCTCTTTTAAAAAGTTTGTGAGTATTAGTAAACTCTAGGAACATAATCATTAGACAAGAAGGTATATGGGTGTGTACTACCAGAAACGAGAACCAACCCAGCCTCGGCCTTCACCCAAGAGCCTAACACACCCAGC
>JZKD02S0261512.1:386346-406191 GCA_000966675.3 Picea glauca
AGGGGTGGATAATATAATATAATGTTTAAATTAATTTGATTAATTTGATTAATTTATAATATAATATAATTAATTTGATTATTAATTAATTAAATAATTAATAAAGTATTAATAATGGGTGGATAATAAAATTTAATGTTTAATTGGGGTTACGTATCCCACAAGGGATAACGTAACCAATACGTAAAGATAAGTAATAAATGAATGGATAAGGCATTCATAAAGGGATAAGGTATTTGGTGGGGGGAGTTAATGGAGGAAGGGCGGTGAAGGAGGAATAAGGGAAGTGGAGAAGGATTATGGAGGGGATTATTCATTCTATGAGAGGGGGAAGAGCTTGGAGGATTGGTGAGAGTGAAATCTACAGTGGAATTTACAGTGCACCGGGGGGCTGCAAAGGTTTTGGGCTCGGAGGGCTAGGACATCCATTGATGTCCTAGGGCTAGGCGTTACTATTCGGCAGGGAGGTTGGTTTTGGGGTGTCCTAAAGGAGAAAGATAAGGAGCAAGCTGAAGATAGCATCAGAGTGAGGTATGTAAATTCAAATTCATGGATTGTTACTTAGAATTTTTACTTATTGCCAAATTCTACTTGCGTAAGTGTTAGCGTAAGTGTTGAGATAATTTGAAAATTTTAAAAATTTTACTTCTTTGTAAAGTTTATAGAAATTACAGAAATTACAGTAATTTGGTAGAAATTTAAACGTTAATTCAAATCTGGTCATTACAATCACATAGACACCTAGCCTAATATCACACCCGTCCACCAAAAACAACGACTGTTACACCCATCCAAAGAAGCGGCCATCAAATCCAAGATTGACAAACTATGCACTGTAGGGTTCATTTACCGCATAGCCTATACATCATGGGTATCCAACCCTCTCCCTGTTAACAAAATATAGGGCACTATCTGCGTCTATACGGACTTCTGCGACCTTAATCATGCCTGTCCCAAAGACAACTTTCCAACACCCTTCATCGACCAAATAATCGATGATTGCACAGGCCATGAGGCTTTGTCCTTCATGGACAGTTTCTCTGGTTACAACCAAATCCAAATTCACCCCGCTGATCAGTACAAAACCACATTCACAACCCCTTGGGGCACCTTTGCATATCGTGTCATGCCATTCGGCCTCAAGAATTCCGATGCCACATTCCAATGGGCCATGACATACATTTTTCATGATTTGGATAATATCATCCTCACGTACTTAGATGAACTCACCGCTCGATCTAAGAAATGCACTCAACATCTTGATGATCTATGAATCATCTTCCACAGGTGTCTTCAGTACAATATTCTCTTAAACCCCCTCAAGTGCATATTCTATGTCACTATTGGGCGTCCTCTTAGGTTCATAGTTTCCCAATGTGGCATTACTGTAGACCCCCTCAAAGTCCAATCCATCACACAAATTCCAATCGCACGGAATTTACGCCAACTACAAAGCCTTCAAGGCAAAGACAACTTTTTATGACGCTTTGTCCCAAATTACGCTACTCGCACACATGGCTTCCTTCTCTTACTTTGTCATGACATCCCATTTAAATGGGATAAACATGCCCAAACCTCTTTTGACGATCTCAAAGAGGCTCTCTCCAACACCTCATTGATTAGTCCACCTAACTATAACTGCGATTATCTACTCTATATATCATCTTCAGGCATTTCAGTAGCAGGATTTCTCGTCCAAATAGGGGATGATACCCATGAGCATGTGATTTACTACATTAGTAAAAACCTTTCAGGAACACCCTTGAATTACAATCATGAAGAAAAGCTATCCCTCGTAGTTGTCCTCGCAGTTCAGAAACCGTGCCATTAAATCCTGCTTCGAACTAAAAAATTTATCTCAGATTCCAACCCCATGCAATACTTTCTCAATCGTCGACAAATTAACGGTAAATTTGCTCGATGGATCATCATCCTTTAGGAATACGATCTCGAATTTTCAAAACCCAAGAGCAAGAAATATCTCATCCTCGCTGGACTTATCACGACTTTTCCTTCTGACACTACCAGTCCACCAGTCAATACCAACCTCCCTGATGAAAATCTTTATTTTGTCCCCTCAGATGACCCTTGTTATGGTGATGTTCTTGTCTATCTCTAAACACAAAAATTCAGAAATCACCTCTCCAGAGATGACTGTCGACATATTCGTCACCAGGAACCTTACTACCTCCTCATAAGGGACATCTTATATCGACAAGGAGTCAACACCATACTCCTTCGATGCTTAACTATTGACGAGGCCAACAAAATCTTGAACGATTTCCACCACAGAAATTGTGGAGGCCATCTCTCAAGGTTGTCCACCGCTCAGAAAATCATCTGCCCAGGTTACTTTTGGCCTACATTATTTCACGACTGCATCCATGCCGTGAAACAATGTGATAAATGATAGCTTTACGCTAACAAAGCACATGCACCACCTGCTCTTCTACACCCAGTCATCACCGCTGGTCACTTTTGTAAATGGGGCATTGACTTCATGACTTGCAACCCTACATCCAACAATGGACAAAAATACATAGTCATTGCAGTTGATTACTTTAACAAGTGGGATGAAGCCATGCATACCTTCAACAACACCACTGACACAACAATGCATTTTTTCTTTAACAACGTCATATCCCACTTTGGCATACCACTCCAACCAGTCTCTGATCATGGGAAACATTTTGAGAATGAGATTTTTATGGAACTCTCATCCCAATTAGGCTTCTCCCATGAGTTTTCCTCACCATACTACCCTCAGTCCAACAGACAGGTCGAAGTAGTTAATAAGGTCTTAAAAACCATGTGGCAACACATGGTTAACAAACATAAAACCAATTGGCATCATACGTTATTTTCCACGCTCTGGGCTTATCGCACAGAAGTCAAAACTACCACTGGTTTCACACCTTTTCATTTAGTCCATGGGGTTGAGGCCACTCTTCCCATTGAGTAGGAAATTCCCACCTTACACACCACTATTGAGCTATTACTCAACACAGCCCCAATAAAGCAATGTTTGTTGAACTTAGAATCCCTGGATGAAGATCGCTGATCTTCATTACAGAACAATGAAGTAGCCAAAAAATGATCAAAGGCCACCTTTGATCACCATGTCAACATTCACTCATTTAACAAATGAGACCTTGTCCTCGCTTATGATATCGCTCACGATACCCTTGTCCATGGAAAATTTGAGTCCCTATGGCATGGACCATACATTATCCAACATTGCCTCACTAAAGGTGCATACATCCTGGCCTCCCCCAAAGGCTATCCTCTCAAGGAACCCGTCAACGGGTTGTACTTAAAGAAATTTTAGGCCTGAGCATAGCTCTATACACTAGGCTCTTTCTTTTTTGTACATATTTTATAGAGTTTTTAGTCTTCTTTTATCCATACCTCCCATCTAATCTATCACTCGTGTTATTGACAGATGCCACCTCCATCGGCCTACCACATCGGTTACGCCGATAGAGCTAGTCGCTGGACACAGAATCTCGCTTCGGCTGCTTGGGCCCTCTATTCACCTTCACATGACCTGCTCCACACCAGTGGCATATGTTTAGGCTTAGCCACCAACAATCAAGCAGAGTACATTGTTTTCATTGGTCTCCTCGTTGAGGCCAATCATCACCATATTCATCACCTTCACATCTTATTATATTCCCAACTTATCGTCCTCCAAATTAACAATGTATACCGCGTCCTTGATCCTTGCCTCTTTTGAAAATACCTATAGGTTAGACTTTTATCTCGACATTTTGATTCCATTACATTTACAAATATCCCAAGACAATTCAATCAAATAGTAGATAACATGGCTAACAGTATACTAGATTGGCATATATCACATCAAGACATCTTCACATAAACATAAACCATCAGAGGTCTGTCACAACATATAGATTAGACATCATCCACTACACCAAAAACCAGAATCATCAACAACAAACACATCACACATGTACACAAAGATCCAAAAATGAATATCCATATATAGATATATATATCAGTCCACATGTCATAAAGTGTCTAAAAAAATAGTACATCGCCCATAGGCAGGTGAATCACCTCATCCCTACCAATACAAAACTGGATGTCACAACTATACAAAATGGGCTCACTAGTCTATATCAGATACATAACTACAAATCTAGTATCCCTCAGGGCACCTCTAGTGCTCCAGCACTAGGTCCTCCCTCTGGTGGAGGTACCCCACTAGCTCCAGGTCCCCCAGGTCTCTGAGGAAACCATAAAATCATTACAGATCCCGTTACAGGTACTCTACGAATCAAGGTCCGTGACTCCACTGACAACCCAATACACTGCTCTAGGATCCCCTCATCCTAGATCTGCACCCACATTCTCTCGGAAAATCCTTATAGAACTGCCTCTAATCAACGGAGAAAATAATCAAAATCTCCCAGGGTCATCATAACGATGCCTTTGGGTTGCTCTGTCATCATCACTGGGCCTCACCCCAACATCCTCTCGACATCGCCTCTCCCCTGCTCACAACTCTCCCTGTGGTGGTCTCACAAGCCCTTGGCAAGCTAGCGCTTGGATCAGCTCAACCTCTCATCCACGTGGTCCCACATCTACACAAACAAACACACAATAGCATCAACATCCATACAAATATCAACCATATGCTATACTATCTAAAAAACAAATCAACAAAACCAGTAAACACCACATCATACCTCGGCAATCGAATACCTCTCCTGGAGGTAATATCATCTCAGGATCATCACGAAAATCTATCCCACTGTATGGAAATTGTAATATGATCTGTGGAATCTGACACCACACCTGTGTAGCCTCAGCTATGAAGTAATGGCCACCCTCCCCACCCCCACGATGAACCAAAATTGTCGACCACTACCACAATCACGTCTCTCGCACTCCCGGTGGGTCTAACAAAACTCTCGGGTGCAACATCGACACCCTCACTAGAAACCAAGCCACCAGGATTGGTCCAAAGGAAAAATCCTCTGAGTTGGCAGCTCAACACCTAGTGAGTTTTCCCACCATCTTGGCATGCAACATCAAGCCCCAGGTGAAATGATCACCCCCTAGTGCCCACTGCATAATCCTCAGTTGGCCACCACCGATACACTGAGCTGCGAGTGACCCGTACACTCTCACAACCATTACTGCCATGAAACCAAGTACCGGGGCGTCCATCGCACCAATTCTCACCACTGAACCAGACATAAAATCTTCTCCTGAACAATATGTTTGGGCAAGGGTAGCCAACTACCCCTCTCCAACTACCACCAGCTTGGCCAGCAGCAGGGTTCCTCGAAAAGGGAGCCCAGTCAGAAAATAGACATCCTCCTCAGCAGAGAATGTCAAGTGCTCTCCATGCACAATAAAACACTACAACTTTGGACTCCACATCAAGATCAAGAATTTTAGTATATACTCTTGTGCCCTCAATAGTGGGCACTCAAAAACTTCAGCAGCCCACAGGCCGCCAAAGCACCATGAACCACCGGCTCCTCATCCCTCACGAACTCCCTCAGTTGGACCTAGTCCCTCTCTCTCCAATGGATCGGCATCATCCCCAATGATCACCTGCATCCACATATACAGTACTCGATCAACCATCACAAAAACACCAAATCCCCCACCCCCACCCCCAAAAAAAGAGAGAGGGACATAAGCTTTCTCACCCTCAGCTTTGCCTCAAAGGTGCGGTTGTTTTCCCCATAGGTGTGCACACATGCACACCTGTTTACCCCATAGGGGTGCATGTATGCATGCCTGTTAATCCCACAGGTGCGCATTTGGTGTGTGCCTGTTCACTACAAAGTTGTGCACTCATTCCCAACTGTCAGCAACACAGCCATGCACATATGCGCGGCTGTGTTTCGGATAGGCACAAACCCCATGGGTGCCCGTTTTCCCAAATAGCATGCCCCCTTGCATGGCTATGCTCATTATAGCCACACATTTGTGCACGGGTCACCATTGATTTCCCACACACTTGGGGGGCCAAAACCCTAAAAATTCACCATACGACCATCCATATAGTCCTACCCAAAAATTGACACCTAACTACTGTATAGGAGGATGAGACCACTAACCTGACTCTCGCACTTCTTGGATCAACTTCCTCACACTCCTAGAATCTCTGAATCTGCTCTACAATCTCCTCTCTCACAACTATAGCAACAAGTACAAATGAGGTGGCAATGTGGGCCCCCTCAGCTATATATAGTCCATTTTTCCAGACTTCCAGACTCAATTTTGGGAGCTCCAAGCGTCCATTTTTCGATCTTTCTTCAGCCACGGGATCAACACCCCATCATATACATCAAGACAATCCCTAGGCCATTTTTCATTCTTATCCTCCAGGGAGCCATTTTTCCATACCCCGTTTAGGTACGCAAGCTCATGTCCAAAATTATCAAATAAATGGTTATATGTTCAATTATCTTCAGATATTGTTCATGTCAGGTATTTGGTTTTCATGTGTACAAGTACTTGGTCATCACACACCAGCACGACCCCTTCAGGTATATAATTGACACTTGCATGTAATCATTCCCTCTGAATCTCAATTGCATCTCCAGTCACACCCTCTGCAATTTTCCTTTAAGGTCCCTATATCGGGATCTGCAGTACCGTCACCTCCACTGCATTTTGGGTACTGTCACCTGGTATCACTCTCCCCCACATGAGTTGTCCCATTCATATCCCCTCTTGTCACTTTGACACTCATGTTGTTTTCAACCTTTAGGGATGGGAGTCTCGATAGTCTTACATCATGTCACGAATTAGCCACATGCTCTTTCTCCTCATTTTTCTATCCTACCCAACAGACTCCCAGGAACTTCCTCATGGTTTTGTTTTGACTGCACTCCTACAGCATCATTTACCATCCATTTCATCCACCGTAGGTTTTCCCATCTTCAGATTTCCCTCCATACATTTCCCTACTACAAAAACCTGCCTATGGGACCCCAACCCCCCACTTATTTTTTAACCAACTTGCACCATCCTCAAGACAAGCCATCTCACACTGGGGTAGCCATTTCTATATCTACATTATTATCCTCACTGGTTTCTTAATTCTTTTTGTAATTAAGCCATTGTTTCCATCATTTTACATATCTTTTTGTCATCACCTTTTGGCAAACGCAACCCATCTCACCCTTGGTTGGAGAATTCCTTATCACCTACCCTTCTTGACATTGTCCATAAACTTTGAGTATCCCACAGGCCACCTACCTCTTCTCTCTAAGTTTGTTCACTTTGTCCTGCCTATGACACAACTTATCCCATGTCTCATTGTCCCCTTGACACTCGACCTACTTGAACGGTTGCAGCCACTTATAATTCACATATATTCCCAAGCAAGGGTCATCTTGAGTCTCCATGCATCTTGACTTCATTCATGTACCTCCTCAGTTCCTAACCTCACCTAGTAGATTTCACAAAGCCCTTTTGAGTCGCGTCTCCCTTTTTGGTCGACATCAAAAAAGTTTCCAAAAGGGAAACAATATCTTGACTCTCATTACCTTTACAATGAGAAGTCTTGGATGGCACAGGGAGAACCATAATTGCTCTCTACTTTCATTGACCCCCATAACATTCGACGTCAACACTTTCTCATGTTATGGTGGGTCTTACTTTGCGACTACTACAGTTGTTTTTATATTTTCCGAAGACCTCTGAACTTTTTTGGGCTATCAATGCCCACAGAACCTATGATACTTCTTATAGGTGTCATTGCCTACTATTTAGAGTATTGTTCCTCATTAGAATTGCCCTCTTACTTTATCAAAACCTCCCCCGAGGGCACCGCAGTTGTCTACATCAACACAACAGTTTCAGTTACTGTACAACAACCCTTTTTGAGTTACATGACACAAGCATGGGGCATGCCCACCTCGTTTGTACACAATTTATTATCCACACCTTGTGAAAGGTTGGGTCCTACAGGTTCCCTTATCCCTCCAACGGGTCACTCTTGATACTCTCACTATCACTCTTTCTTACAACGATACTCTCAGTAGAATAAACATTGATGAATTTCGACTATCTATATGCTCCTAACCTCATCCATCAGGGGGCATCTGTTATCACTAAAATTTTGTCCGTAAATGGTTACAGGAATCCAGCATCTTCAAATAGCTACGAGTTCACGCATGGACCAAAATTACCAAAAAATCATTTCCAAAAGGTCCAAAACTATACAACCAATTATAAAATCAAGATGCACTATGACTACACAAGGTGCGTGTGCACATGCGCCATCAAGAAATGAAGGAAAAGTGCACATGCACATGATGCATGACTATGGACGCTAAAAGCCACACACACCTAAGAACGACACATTTATGATGTTGGTCGGCCTCCCACCCACTTTCGGTTCATCTTCCAAGTCGATTTGACGTCCAAATATTGGTTGGATCTGGCTGGGTGGCTGGTCAAAGACCTAAAGGTGCCATAAACAACCCCTTTTAACATTAAAAGTTGGTTACACAATACCTCAAAGTGGTGCTATAAAACAATTCCATGGGTGGACTATATTTTCAAGGAATTCATTTGCAAGGTTATGCTGCTGCTATTCTCTTGTGGAAACCTCTTTTCTTATCAAGAGCATACTAGCACCATTCCATTTGGGCAATCCACATCACCTTTTGAGTGGGTTAGATTGGGATTCTTTCACCATTTCTTTCAAGTTTCCAAGTTGTAAGAAGGGCTCAATATTGGGGGTCCAAGATCCATCCCTTGGAGGAAGAAGGGACCCAAAGTCCCCTTTCTCTTTGGTGTTTTATTTTCATTAATACAATCCTTTCCATTGGTGACATGAGTCTTGTTTTTTTCTTGTTCTTATGTCCTTATGCACAATAGTTTAGTTGTTTTTTCCTTTCCTAGTTTAATTCTTAGCTTAGTCTTTTATGTTTATTATTCTAACCCTTTCCTTTACTATTGTCTTTCTTAGCTAACCCAACTAAGCTTGTAAGCACCTCTTTTTTGCTCATTTAGGTGACAAAAGAGGTGCAATAGGGACAACATTCATGGGTTGAAGTAGGACCAGAGGGGCATATCTCACAGCCACTATGGCATCCATTATGTTTCTAGGAGGATTGGAACCTACCATAGAGATGGTGGGTGGAGGAGAACTAGGAGGGGGAGGGGTTCAAACAAGGGAGACTGGAACTGAGCTTCTAGGAGGAGAGGGAAATAAAAGAGGGTTTGGATAAAAGGCTACAGGGCTTGAAGCAAAACATGATTCCCTATTTTAAGAATATGTAACTCTAGCAGGAGGAGAAGTAATAAAACTAGGAGTGGTAAAATATTTTGAGGTCTAGGGTCTTAACCAAGGTACAACTTCAGGGTAGAGAGGAGTGACAAGTATTTCTCCTTCCAAATCCATACTAGGAGGGGAAAACTCAATAGGAATACTCCCAAACTTTAAACTTTGAGAAACTCCAACAAATGGTATAATAGGAGAATGTGAAGTAGATATCAATGTTTCTAAAGGAGGACAGTGAAAATCATCAGAAATACCTGGTTCAGAAACAAAAGTGCCTTCTCGAGGGGCCTTTCCCTTTTTGAAAAGCTTCTCTAGGTCAGCTTCAGGTGTTGCTAAAGGCAGTTGTGTAGTAGACCTCATGTGTCTACTTATAGAAGCCACAACTGAAATAGTGGAGTCGTTAGTGGATTTGCATCAATGGAGTCACCATAGTGGATTTTATAGGTGCACAGTTGCAATCTTCTATGTACTAAGTTATGTTTTACCTTCAGAACTAGTAATCTTTGTCGTTCAATCCTAGGGAAAATATTCAATTTTTCCCCCAACAATGGCGCCAGAAATGTTAGCACCAGAAGTCACCTCTGGATTGCGGCAGAGGTAAGCCCAGTACCCATCAGTTTTATGTCACAGGTTGGTTATACGAGGGTAAAATGGGTGCAGTCTCAAGAAAATATCATCTTAACTCAGAAAAAATGGACTAATATGCACAAGCAGGTGAAGTCTTGGTTTAATTTCAGTCAGTAGGTTGTGGTAATGGTGAGTAGGAGGAATACTTTGGTGAGAAAATGTAGAGGTCTTCCAAAGACATCAGGTCTTCCAGCGAGTTAGGAGGAAAAACTTAGACACAAGATATTCTTGAATCCAAGTCTCAAAGGAAATGAAAGAAATTATAATAGCACTATGATCGAACTTGCATCATAATGCAATCACAATAATTCAAGTGAATTAGTCAATCATGAACTCTTTCAGTATTAGAGGAAAATAAGAGGGAGCAAGGAAGATGATTTTCATTAAACAAGAAATCTTAGATTACAAAGAATAACCAAAGAACAAGAGTGTTCATTAAAAATTTACAAATCGGGAGCTCTTCTCTACCATCGACCATAACAAAATATCAAAACTGAGTATTTATACTCAGAACAATTCGCCACCATGAGAGATGTGACCTGGCTATTAAATTCAAAGCTTCGCATATTCATTTTCCTCTGTAAGATTTCACTTTCATTCACTTGTCAGACACAAGATCATATCAGTATGGGATTCATAAGAAAATCCATGGCATGGGAACTTCCAACTGACGTTATGCCCTCCACGACCATCTTTCAATGTTTTGCATTTAAGTGGTGAAACGAGGTTTCAACCACCTCCCCATTTTCATTAACTACTTTCATCGGGATCAGGGTGAGGCTTGACACCCATGAATGTTCCAGGTGAGCTCGCAACTCCTTCGAGTCAACTCCAATGCCGCGAGGTCATACAGATATTTCTCTGTGACCAACTCAGGTTCTTTGATCTTTTGCGCATCTTCTTTTCATCACCCCACACAACCTCAAGCTATGACCCTATGCTTATTGCATATGAAATTTCAGGATTTCACATTTCAGAAGTCTTCAGTCCCCTTGATTTCAAATGTTTCGATGATTGATCCCATGAAATGACCCATCTTGATCAATGGTAAAAAATTATTTGAATTTGATAGCCATGTTCATTTTGGGATATCAAATGTCGCGACTCTTCAAGACTCTACTATCCTACTTTTCCTGACTCACGAAATCACGAAAAGTTGATCCATTGGTCCAAATCTATCCTTTGAACAACGACCCCAATCTTATCGCGATTTTGTATTTTGTGAGTTTTGATGACTTTCTCCTTGACCGCTCCATATCGTGAAACCACAAAATGCTAATCTTATGCCACACGTCCTTCCCCGTACCAAGGACTAGGATTTACCTTGTGATTTCAGACCTCTGTTTGTTGCTAAACTTGGTGCAACTGTATGATCTTGATCACCTGATGGTCTTCGATCTGATCTGTCTGATGGATCTCCTCCATTGAAATTTGATCTTTGTCACTCGCTTGATTTGAGTTGATATTAGACTGCTTCAAGTGTCGTTCTTGGTTCTCACGAATGGGTCCTATGTAGTTTACTTGAATGATTGGCTGAGGGCTTGGGAAAACAAAAAGAATCAACGATAGAGGTAAAGAGAGAGAAGCAATCAATTTTATGGAAAACATAAAGTATTATGGCCGATGCTTCTCAGGAAATATGATAAGGAAAAATAGGTCGATTTAATAGATGAAGGAAAACATAATACAACTATAAGCTGAGAATAAAAACCTATAATTAGGACTGCCAATGGAGGAAGAATAAGCAAAATTACAGACCTAGGTGGAAACCACAACCCACAAGACTTTAACAAGTTTATGTGCTAACACTTCCCACCATATAAATGAATGCGTGAGGGGAAATGGATCAGAAGGGAGGATTCTTATCTATGGAGCAATCTATTCATCATTTATTTTTCATTAAAAGTAAGCCTACAATAAAAGGGTGAATTCTTATACCAATGGTAATATGGAAAAAAAAAAAAATTCTTTTTTTAAATACAAAAATTCAAAAAAACAAAATTAAACATATGAAAATAACATAAATTTATGGTAAAACTGTTAACTAATACACATTCAACCTACAAACTCAATGCTATAGTCCATTGGCAGGGACTAGTAAGGACATAATGTCAATATTTCAACCTAAAGTAAATCAATTTAGATTGTACATCAATAATTTGATGTGTATACAATTTGTTTGTTGGGTTATGGGATTGTTGGGTACTGGTTAAGAATGCAAAAGATTGCACCATCAAAAGAAAGGACTTTCCTCTATGGCCATAACACCATCTCCAACAAGATCAATACTGGAACAAGGCTAACAACAAAAAGATGCAATATACAAGAAAACATATATATTAGGAACATAAATATATATAAACAACGAATTGACTATTACACACGACATTGATCCTTCTTGGAAAGGTCCATAATTCCTAAGGGTAGAACTTATGCTCTGATACCATATCTAATGGCGTAGTTGGCCATTGGATCTCTAATACATAAATTAATTATGTGGATTGAAATACATAAATTATAACCATTAACCAATAAAAACTAACTGCATATGATCATATAATTCATGAGATATAAGAATGACGAGGAGGTTACCTGATAACTGAAGACCTTGACTTATTTTAACACCCATTAATCCCTTGTTCTCCAAGTTTTCATCCTGCGAACCGCAAAAAAAATATCGGAGATGACTCTCCACCCAACCAACCCCTCAATTTATGCAACTGAGAGCCCTCGATCCCTGAATAAAGTATATATGCCAATGCCAAATCATTACTTCCCGAGAATTCTTCCAAGCCCAAAATTAGAAATTCCTTCCAACATTTTCATCTTCTATTAAATAGAAATTCTTGGTTCATCCATACAAAAGAGACCTCATGCATAAGCTTCCCTTGTCATCATGTAAAATTTCATTAACTTATCTTCTCTTATTTATTTATATTTATTTACGTTATATTCTTGTACTATTTATTATTATTAACCCATATTACTATTATTATTTTATTATTATTAATATTATTACTATCAATACATGGAATTACATGGCTGTGTCATTATCTTTAGTCGAGATAGATTATAGAGAAATCTTTCAAGTTGTTGCAAATTCTGATCCCACTCCTTCTTGGATGAAAGAAGTGGATCAACTTACAGAGATTGTTTAGGCCCCAAATTCGTTTAATTCACTTGATTGTATTGATACTATTTTACCTTTCAAAGAAGATATTGTTGAGGCAATGATAGGGCCGGAATGACATTGGGATGACTTTCATCATTGATCATATTTTCTTCTAGAACTTAGTCATGTGCAAAAAGGAGAATTTAGATTAACTTTGAATTGAGGTGTTGATCTCCCCATGAACCCTTGTTAGAAAAAGAGAATCGTGGAGCAATAAAATAAAAAAAATATGGAAATAAAACAAAGAATGTACACAATACAATAGAGACATAGATATGTGGTATTCACCCAATGTGGGCTACGTCCACCAGAGAAATTTTCAGGTCCTTCCTTTATTATCATCTAGCAAATGAAGGGATATAATGTACAACATACCTGTTCTAACTTCCTCTTCTTTCTCTCATAGTCTCCTCTCTCAGAAGACAATATTCACACGCTCACACGGCTGCAATAAAATTCCCTAATATATAAATGAAGGTTTCCTTCTAGGGAAAAAATACCTACCATAACTTATACCATTAGATATGCAACCTTATAATGAGCAGTCAAGATTGACTACAAAATTACAATATTTTACAAGGAAAATTTTCCCAAAATTTTGCTCTGAGGGCACTGCCCCAAATCCTCCACTGGGGGGGATCCATAAAGTGTTGTCTCCCCCCCTCCATGGACCCCCCTTTCTCCATATGTGGGAGGGAAATTCCACCACACCCACCCACGTCAGGAAATGGGGTCCAAACACAATTGAAAACAATACCTTTGAATCAAGAAGAGAATCAGGCTCCACAACCGACAATCTCCAACTTAGAGACTAATAAAACAAAATCCATAGTTGTCGTACCTGTTGGAATTTGGTCTACCTTGGACCTGACAAATTCAACATATTCAACTTCATGCTTGAATTCCAACTAGAACTAAGCAAGAACTTAGTTTTTCTATAGTTACTACATGTGTTAACATGTCTGCAGGATTCCAACTAGTATATATCTTTTCCAACTTCAATTTTCCATCTTCCAAAATAGATCGTATGAAATGGTACTTGATTTGTATATTCTTAGTATTATAATGGAAGGATGATTTCTTTGCAATATGAATGGAACTTTGGTTGTCACAGTACAACTTGTTATTCTCCTGCTTCTTTTCCAATTCCTTCATAAACCTCCATAACCAAATCATCTCTTTACTATCTGGTGTAGCATCATCATACTATGCTATTGTTGTTCAAAGTGAAACAATTTTTTGCAGTTTTGAAATCTAAATTATTGTTGTTCCACCTACAGTAAAATCATACCCTATGGTTCTCCCCATGCTATATTTATCACCTGCCATATCTGAATTAACATATTCATGTAGAAGAGTTTCCAAACCTACAAAATATAATGCATAAGTAGTAGTACCTCTCAAATACCTAAGAATCCACTTTATTGCCTCCCAATGTTCTTTACCTGGATTTTTCATATAACTTCTCACAACTCCCACTCCATGTGAAATATTTGGTCTTATGCACACCATAGCATACATCAAGTTGTCAATTGTTGATGAATAAGGGACCCTGTACATGTATTCTATATGATATTATGTCTTAGGACACATTTCCTTGGTCAATTTGAAATGATTGGCCAAAGGTGCACTAACTAGTTTTGAATTTTGAATTCTAAACCTCTCCAACACCTTCTCTATGTACTCATCCTAAGATAATGTCAGTTTTTTATTTTTACTATCTCTTGTTATTCTCATGCCAAGGATTTTCTTTGCATCACCCAAATCCTTCATCACAAATGAATTAGCTAATTTATGTTTGAGCACATTTATATCATGCATGTTATACCCTATGACGACAACCCCCCCCCTTCTCTCCTAGGGATTCCACTACCTCCTAGTCTTGGATCTTCAAAATCTCTGAACCCTATTGGTTCTTTGAGCCTCCAATAGACCCTAAGAAATTTATACACTCACAGGTCCACTTGATGTTGCATGAAATTTTGGACTACTTGCAACTCCACTCTCTGATGCTTGGCGACACCAATTCATGAGTACTAGTCTTGCACTTGACTCTCTCCACTATGTGACCACATGATATGAAATTGAACAACCCTTTCCCACTTCAGGCTCCTACAATACTACAATATCCTCTTATGTTTCCTTCCGAAACAACTTTCTCTGAATTCACGAATCTTTTCCACATGTCTTCCTAGATCTAAAGGTACATCTTAAGCTCTAGGTTTCACGACTTCATGAAAATTTACTTACTCCAAACTTACTCCTCCCGAATATCTAATTCCCATATTCTTTAACCTTTTGTCGAGTGTCTCCTTTCAGTCAACGATCAAGATTCACCTTGTGAGTTGGTGACTTCGGCGATCCCACCTTTCAATTCTTCGAAGTGTCCCAAATTTCGACCTCTGAAATACCTCACGAATGATCTTTGTGCAACTCCTCCCAGATTTGATGGTTTGGAATGATCCCAATCCCCCCTGGACAGATCTTGTTTTTCTTAATTTGGGAAACCTCAAAGGATTTCTTCCTTAGAATATTTCTTGTCATTCTACCTCCTGAGATTGTTCTTTCTGAACTCTTATCTCCTTAGAATACTTATTTTGACACTTAGTTAAAACTTAGCCTGTCCATTCCTTGCAACAGGTTCTCTTCTGAAATCCAACCACTCTGTGGGAAACTTCAGCTACTCCTTCTGAACTTATGAGTTAGAAGACTCATCCATGCACTCCTTGCGGAGAACTTTCTTCAAGATATCTCTCCATTGCTTTCTGGGTCAAACTAGATTTTGTCATTCACAGCTTGTGGACACTATGCACTCCTTTCACATCTAAGTCCATGTTTTATCTTATGAGCTTGCGAGTCGAGATAGTCTCTTTCAATGCACTCCTTTTGGACACTATGCACACTTGCACTTTCTCGTAGAAGAGAAGCAATTGAAACTTAATTAAAACCTTACAAATTCATACATCTAGCCATCTAAATGCATGCAAAAATATAAGAACAAGAAATAATAGAGAATTCCTAATAAACAGAAAGTCTAACATTCATTCATTAAGATAGATGCATCAACACCATACATTTGGGGAAACTCTTCTCTTTTATATTCATTAAACTAAAAAAAATACATATGTTCAAACAATGCTTCTCGGTAGCTCTCAGCTCTCAGCTACAATGGCGATAACTCTCGATAACTACAATGTCAACAACCTCGAATGGGAAACAATACAAAGATTTATAGAAGAGGGTTCTTCGAGTTATTCCCTCTAATGACTCTAAAGCTATCCTATCGAATTAAAATCTATCAACTACTAATGTTTATTACAATAAATATTTGTGACAGACATATTAGATCGAACACATCGAATATGTATTGAAATCATCTACATTAAAATAAATACATTCTCTGATGTCTTCATGAACCATCCAACTCTACAACATTTAAGATGCTCTTTAATTACAATTATTTTCAAAATATTTGCGTGATACGTATTCTTCAAAACTTAAATTTCTTCAAAATGTGCGCTAATGTGCCTTGCTGGTGATGCTCTTGCATCATACTCCTCTGGCTAAAAAATTCATGGACTCGTTTCCATGAGATCCTACACTGACCTTCCATGCTTTTGGATATCTTATTCATTTACCCAACTGGAATCTTCTTCTGGTCATCCTTTCCACTTGACTAGATATTGAAAATATGTTTTCCTTCTGGTCTTCTTACCAATTCCCCGATCTATGATTTGCTCCATCTGTGGATTTTCTTCTACATACATCTTCTTTTTGCACCGGATATCCTTCTGATCTTTGGATCCTCTGATTCCATATTCCCTATACTGATATCATCATGCAATGTTGAATATGGGAGATATAACCACATCTTCTGGAAGCTCTATTTCATAAGCATTCTCACCAAATTTTCTTAGGATTTTGCATGGTCCTATCTTCTTCAACTTTAGTTTATTATATATTCCGCTCGGGAACCTCTCCTTCCTAATATGTGCTAGAACTTGATCTCCAACTTCAAATTGAATTTTCCTTCTATGTTGATCAGCTCTGCATTTGTATTCACTACTTCTCTTCTTCAATTGCTCCTTGATCTCATTATGAAGATCCTACATTTCTGCAGTGAAGTCTTCAACTCCAACACTCCTAAATTCACTCTGCTCCAAATCTATTAAATCTGACACTCTTCTTAGATTAATTCCATAAACTATTTGAAATGGAATTTTTCTGGTACTTTTATTCACCGAGTCATTGTATGAAAATTCTTCTTGTGCTAGAATCTTATCCCACTAGCTATGATGTTCAGTGACCAAAATCCTCAACAAATCTCCTAAAATTTGATTCACCACTTCAGTATCTCCATCTGTTTGAGGGTGATATGCATAACTAAAGGATAGTTTTTTCCCCATCTTCTTCCACAATGTCCTCCAGAAATTACCAACAAATTTTGTATCCCTGTCTTAAACAATACACCTTGGCAATCCATGGAGTCTAACAACTTCTTTGAAAAACAAGTTAGCAACCTGCGTTGCATCACTAGTCTTATGGCATGGGATAAAGTGATCCATCTTTGAAAATATGTACACTACCAAAAATATGGAATCACTTTCTCTTTGTGTCCTCGACAATCCTAACACAAAATACATGCATATTACATCCCAAGGCCTCTTTGGAATAGGCAATGGTTGATGCAACCCAGTATTGTACTTTTTCCCCTTCACATATCGGAAAATATTACATATGTTTAGAAACCTTTTCACCTCTGATCTCATATCTAGCGAATAATATGAAATGTTTAATTATGCAAACATTTTTTCATGGTTGAAATATATGGCTAGACCTTCACTATGCTTTTCCTTCAACAAATTCTCCCTCATCGAACACGTTGGTATGCACAACTGACATCATTTGAACAACAACCCATCCTAAATCAAATATTTGGACCATTGGCTCTTGTCTCTAAGTACAGAGTTCGCACATGTTTCATATGCTTCCTTTAAATCTAGATCATTATGATACATTTCCTTAAGGTGGTCAAACCCCAAGGTCTTCACTTGGAATTCCTGCAAAATTAGACATCTCCTACTCAATGCATCAACAACCTTGTTAGCATTACCAGAAATATGTTTAATGAAAAAAGTGAATTTTTTCATAAACTCTATTCACTTGGCATGTCTCTATTTCAACTTCTCTAGTTTAGTTATGAATTGTAAAGCTTGATTATCACTATACAAAACAAACTCCCTCGAAACAAGATAGTGCATGTACTTCTTCAAGGATTGAATTATGGAATATAATTCCTTATCATATGTAGAGTATTTTCTCTTGGTATCGTTCATATTCTCAATGAATTATGCAACAGGCCTATTATGTTGGCTCAATACTGCTCCAATTGCAACTCCACTCGCATCACATCTCACCTAAAATGTCTTCCCGAAATCTAGTAATACCAGAATCGGTTGTTTCGTTATCTTATCCTTCAATATTTTGAAGCTCTTCTCAACTTTGTTTGTCCATTCGAAATACTTATGTATTTTCTTCATTGTATCCATAATTTGTGCACCAATCTCACTAAAATTTTTGATAAACTTATGGTAACAACTTGATAATCCATGGAAGATTCTTACCTCAAATATACTCCTCGACAACGACCATTCTCTAGTTTCTTCCACCTTTTCGGGATCCATCTTCAATTCATTTGAAGAGATCACAAAAACCAAATAAATGAGATCTATTTTCATGAAAGAGGACTTCTTTAAATTTATCAACAACTTCTCATGCTGTAACCTCTTCATCACTAATGTTAGATTTCTCAGATGCTCCTCTTCAGTTTTACTGAAGACCAGTATATCATTCATATATACGATCAAAACCTTCCCAATAAAATCTCTTAGCACTTCATTCATCAATCTCATAAAAGTACACGGGGAATTCATTAAGCCAAATGGCATAACAAGACATTCACATAATCCCTCGTTTTCCTTAAAGGTTGTTTTCCACTCATCACCTTCTCTCATCCTTATCTGGTGATATACACTTTTAAAATCTATTTTTGAAAAACAGTTTGATCCAATTAAATAATCCATCAAGTCATCCATCCTTGGCAATGGAAATCTATAACTAATGGTGATATTATTTATGGCCCTTGAGTCTGTACACATTTTCCATACTCCATCCTTCTTCGGACTCAATACAGTTGGTACTACGCATGGACTCAATCTTTCTCTAACCAAAATTTTGTCTAACATATATTGAACCTGTCTTTTCACCTCCTCATTCTCTTGAGGTGTCAGTCTGTACACTGCTTTGTTTGGAAGGATTGATCCTGGTATCAAGTCAATGTGATGGTTGATACTTCTGATAGGTGGTAATGATATCAACAACTCATCCACTATTATGTCATCAAATTTTTCTAACACCTCCTAAATTTCCTCAGGAAAATCCCCCATAGAATTAATTGTAAGGATAAATTCTGGCATCCTCACTACCACAAACTACATCTCCTTTTATTTCTTAAATTCACTCAGGAGTTCCTTCCCACTCATGAGAATTATACTCATTGTAATGGCTCTAAATTAATTTAAGTAACCATTAAATTAAAACACTACAGTAAAGTTTAAAAATTACTTAATCTAGCACATTCCAAATCTAATTTTTCATAGTAATAAAATTTAATAACAATTTACATCAAAACAATTCATAACTCTAACCTGAACCTGATGTTGCCGCTTGGTTCCTTAACTTGCTTCCTTAGCTTGCTCCTTAG
>JZKD02S0261512.1:415969-433496 GCA_000966675.3 Picea glauca
ATTTAAGTAACCATTAAATTACAACACTACAGTAAAGTTTAAAAATTACTTAATCTAGCACATTCGAAATCTAATTTTTCATAGTAATAAAATTTAATAACAATTTACATCAAAATAATTCATAACTCTAACCTGAACCTGATGTTGCCGCTTGCTTCCTTAGCTTGCTCCTTAGGACACCACCCAAAACCAACCTCCCTGCCGACTAGTAGCGCCTAGCCCTAGGATATCAATGGATATCCTAGCCCTCCGAGCCCAAAACCTCCAGCAGCCCCCCGGTGCACTGTAAATTCCACTCTGTCAATGCTCAGCTCTCCCCCAAAATCCCTTCTCGTAGAATAAAAAATGAATCCTCTTCTAAACTCCTTTTCCCCCCCTTATTCCTCCTTCACTGCCTTCCYTGCATTAACTCCCCCACCTAATACCTTATCCCATTCTTAAAGACCTYATCCCATTATTAAATGCCTTATCCCATTCATTAATATGTTTCCATTTACGGGAACGTAACTTAAATTAGTATTATATTTTTATTATTAACCATTAATTTAATACTTAATTAATTAATTAATTAATTAATAATTAAATCAATCATTAACCCTCATGAACACTATTTAATAATATCCTATTAGAAATGTTATTTTATGATATAAATACAGTTTAGCTAATCTTTTAGGATTATTATTAAATTAATTATGCTTAATAATCAAGGGTCGTTACACTCATGCTATATTTTTCCTTCACTTTCTTCTCTTCAATCGACAACAACATATGTCTCCTACCATTCTTCTCCAAGGTATAAGTATTTCTTATCCCATATGGATGACATTCCTGTCATACAACCATGGTATTCTCAACAAAACATGGCATACATCCATGGGAATCACATCACATAGAATTTCATCTCTATATCCTCCTATTTTAAATTCAACTAGGAATTTTTTAGTGACTGTTACCTGATGACCCTTCTGCAACCATGAGAATTTATACAGTTTTGGGTGTACAGTCATCTCCAGTTCCAATTTCTCCACCATCTCTGTGGATATTAAATTATCAGTGCTCCCACTATCAAATATCACCTTGCATACTTTGTCTTTAGTCTTGCAAGTTGTTCTGAACAAATTGTTCCTCTACACCAGATTTTCAACTTCTAGTTGTGGTTTTAAGAGAACTTTCTTCATCATCAAATATCTCCCATATTCTACACCTTCTACCTCAACATCTCGCTTATGCGCTTTCGAAATGTGAGATTCACCCCCTTATTTCCTTCTCTCGGGACATTCCCAAGACATGTATCCTACCTTTCCATAGGAATAACACCTTATCTCACCTTCTCTACCTCTTCCTCTTCCTCTAGGAAAAAATTTTCTACCACCAATTTGCCTCCCTCGGGAACTTCCTCCTCTTTGAGAGTGACTATGTGGTTTCTCTGACTCACCTTTGGGATTTTGTGTCTTGTCATGGGAAATTCCTTTACCTTTGTTCAAGATTCTTCCTTTATTTTGTTGACTATGTTTTTTGGCCAATTTCTCCTCTTCTTTCATTGCAATATGGTACGCATCCTCCATTGTCCTTACTGTCATCATGCTGATCTTGTCTTGGATTTCATATATCACGTTGTTGATGTACTTGAAAACTTTTTCCTTATCTCTCTCTTTTTGTCCAACCCTGATGTTTAGTCTGTAGAACTCCTCTATGTATTCTTTCGCAGTCATTCCTTTCTGTCTAAGGTTCTGCAATCCCTTGAATAGATCTATTTGGTACTCCTTGGGTATGAATTTATCCTTTATCTTGGCTACCATTCGATCCCAACTCTTGATATTTTTCTTGCCTTTGCTTTTCCTTTCAGCCCGCAGTTCATCCCACCATAGTGTTGCATGTCCTTTCAACCCGGTGATAGAATGATTTACCTTTTTCTCCTCATCAACATATTCATAGTCGAAATACTTGTCCATTTCTCATATCCAATCAAGCAATTATTTGACGTCCAAATTTCCCTCAAAAATTGGGATGTCTATACTCGCTCTAGCTCCCAACTTAACAGCCGCTTTCAGTAAGTGCTCTTCCACAACATCCTCTACTACAGATTCTTCAATTTCCACTTCTTCATTTTCTGCATCACTAACGTCTCTAGCATTAGGTGCTCTCCTTTGTGTTGTTTCCCTGGCATCCAACCTTGCACATAATTCTCGCATCTCCCTTTCCATAGATTTTTTTTCTACGGGTGGTTCTACATGTCTCCTAGGCGGCATTGTACGGATGTATATGATATCACCCAATGATATCATCCTACTTCTATGTCTCCTTGACTTACATAAGTCAATTATGTATCTTCTATGATACCACTCTTGATGGAAAACCCCCCCTTCTCTCCTAGGGATTCTACAACCTCTCGATCTTATATCTTCAAACTCTTTGAACCGAATTGGTTCTTTGGGCCTCCAACAAAACCTGAACAATTTATACACTCACAGTTTGCCTTGATGTCACATGCAATTTTGGACTACCTGCAAATCTTCTCTCTGACGCTTGGTGAAACCGATTTGTCAGTACTAATCTTGCGCTATATTCTTTCTCCTCCATGTGACCATGAGATATGGCCTCATCCAACCCTTAACCACTTCATGGTATGACAATACCACAATCTCTTCTTCTATTTCCTTCTAAAATAGCTTTCTCCAAATTCACGGATCTTTTCCATGTGTCTCCCTGGATATGATGGTCCAACTTAAGCTTCGGGTTTCACGACTTTGTGAAAATTTACTTACTCCACACTTACTCCTCCTGAATCTCTAATTCCTATATTATTTAACCTTCTATCATCTGTCTCCTCGTAGCCAACGATCAAGATTCACCTCATGAGTTCACAACTTAGGATATCCCACCTTCCAATGCTTTGAGGTGTCCTGAACTCCAACCTCCAAAATACATCATGACAGATATTCATGCAACTCCTCCCATATCTGACAATTTGGAATGATCCCAGTGCCCCTAGGCTGATCTTGTTTTGCTGAATATGGAAAACCTCAAAGGATTCCTTCATTAGAATATTTCTTTCTATTCTCCCTCTTGAGCTTCTTCTTTCTAAACTCTTATCTCCTTAGAATACTTATTTCAACACTTAGTCAAACCTCATACTGTGCATGCCTTGCAACATGTTCTCTTCTGAAATACAACCACTCTATGGGAAAATTCAACTACTCCTTCTAAACTTCTGAGTCAGAAGACTCGACCATGCACTCCTTGCAGGCAATTTTCTATAAGTTATCTCTCCAGGACTTTCTGGGTCAAATTTGATTCTGTCACACACACCTGGTAGACACTATGCACTCCTTGCACATCTAGGTTCACATTATCTCTTATGAGCTTGTGAGTCGAGATAGACTCTGTCAATGCACTCCTTGTGGACACTATGCACACTTGCACTTGCTCGTAGAAGAGAAACAATTCAAACTTATTTAAAACCTTACAGATTCATACATCTATCCATGTAAATGAAAGCAAAAATACAAGAACATGAAATAACAGAGAATTCCTAATAAACAAAAATTCTACCATTCATTCGTTAATATAGACACATAAACACCATACATTTGGGACAATGCTCCTCTATTATATTCATTAAACTAAAAAAAAAACATATTTTCAAACACTACTTCGTGGTAGCTCTCAACTCTCAGCTACAATGGCAATAACACTTGATAACTACAGTGTCAACAACCTCTACTAGGAAACAATACAAATATTTGTAGAAGAGGGTTTTTCGATTTATTCCCTCCAATGACTCTAAAGCTATCCTATCAAATTAAATTCTATAAAATACTAATATTTATTACAATAAATATGTGTGACAGACAAATCAGATCGAACACATTGAATCTGTACTGTACTCATATACATTAAAATAAATACACCCTTTGATGTCTTCATGAACCATCCAACTCTACAACATTTAATTTGTTCTTTAATTAGAATTCTTTTCAAAATATTTGTGTGATACACATTCTTCAAAATTTAAATTTCTTCAAAGTGTGCGCTAGTTCTCATAGATGTCCTCCACTTGTTCCTTGTTGGCGATTCTCCTACATCACCCTACAACATGCATGGCACCTACATACAATAGAAAGATAAAATAGATCCTATTTTCTATCCTCTTAAAATAAACACAGTGATCATAATTACATCTACTATAACCTTGTTCTGTCATAAACCTATCATACTTCAAATACCACTACCTTGGAGATTTCTTTAGGCCATACAGGCTCTTCTTCAACCTACATACCAAATTCTACTTTCCTTTAACCTCATACCCCTATGTTTTCTCTATATAATATCTTCCTCCAAATCCCCATGGAGAAAATTTGTTTTTACATCTAACTGTTCAAAATGTAAATCTTGTACTACCACAAGAATTAAAATATTCATAATTGAAGTCATTTTAACAATAGGAGAAAATATTTCATAAAAATCTATACCTTTCTTCTGTGCAAACCAATTTACAACAAGTCTATCCGTGAATCACTTTTTGCCTCCATCTTCTTCCTTCAACTTGTAAACCCATTTATACTGCAATGCTCTTTTTCCTGCAAGAAACTTAAACAAGTCCAAATTTTGGTTATTTACAACGGAATATATTTCCTCTTTCATGCCTTGCTCCCACTTTTTTTTCGTGTCTACCTGTATTAACTCTTCATAACTTTCTAGTTCACCAGAATCAATCAAGAATAAATAATACAATGAAGGAGAGTATCGTTCAAGGGGTCTACTTAACTTGGTAGATCTTATAACAACACCTGCATGATTTTGAGGTACATTGTATTCTTATTGTTGTACATTTTTCTTTTCTGGTACCTTTGGAATTTCATTTTCTTTGATTTCATCAAGCACTGTGTATTTTGTGTTTTTCTTTTCCTGTTTCTTTCCCTGCAATTAATCTCTATGATGAAATACAAAGAGGGGGTGGTGAATTAGTATGAGAACAATTAGTACTTTTAATCACAATATAAAATCCTCAATAAATATTATGAACATTCAAAATATCATCAACACCATAAACATCACATAAACACAATACACCAAAATTTTACATGTAAACCCAATGTAGGAAAAAAACATAGAATGTTTGTATTATTTATGAAATAGTACATTCATCAAAATCACCATCTTCCTATTTCTCTAGCTACAACTAGAAGGAGTCTCAAACCCCTGTTTACAGGCTACAACCTAAAGGAGGCTCCAACTCCCTAATTTATTTGGCTCGAAGTGGAAGGAGGCTACAACCCCTTTTCCTTGCCCCATCCAACCACCCTGAAATATAAATTTGGACCAATTTGTCACTACCTTTGTCATTGATAACCTATTTCTGTTGATGTATTTGATATTTCTATCGTTGTTACTAATATCAATATCTCATCAATACTGCAACAAAAATACCTGGATTCACAAGAGATTTCTCCAAACCAAATTCTTTTGAATCACTAAGACATAGATGTTCCTGATTTATTAAGAATATCCACCCTAACACACACAAGAATACATACCTTAAACATGTAGCTAATCTAGGTTTTAGATCCTTGATATTCACAATTGTTTCCTCACAGGTCCTCAACTTTATGCATTTTCTTCTCATACGTATCTATGATTTTCCTCACTGTAGATCACAGATGTCCGCTCTTTTCCTCCTAAAACTTGTAGATATATATACTCAAAGAATCTTTTCCTGAAACCTCTTATTCATTCTCTCAGCTCCTACAAACTTCTTACTTCACTGGACTTATCTACCTTCGACTCACTGCCTCAGATATCCAACATGTATTCTCAGAAGTGATACAAATAAGTGATTTTCCAATTGACTCTTCTCTATGTTTTATTGAGGATCTCATGATGACATGCAACTACCATGCAACTCATGATGACATGAAAATCACATGCAACTTGTTATCTTCTTATTATAGCTACTTTGACATGCAACTGACATGCAACTTGATATCTTTTGTTAAAGCTACTTTATTTCGACATGCAATTTGTTCAAGGGTTGACATCAATGAAAAATAATCTTTCGACGGGTAAACCTTAGACAATTAATCTTTTTTGACAATTAATAAATCCTTGCAATAAATAATCTTTCAACATTTAATTAATATTTCAATAATCTCCCCCTTTGGCATTGACAGAAACACTTAGACACAAAAATGGAAACACTCATGCTCATGCTCATTCCCCCTATCTTCATTCCTTTTCCTTTCCTTTCCATTTTTGTGTCTAAGTGTTTCCATCAATCCAAAAGAGGGAGATTGTTGAAATATTAATTAAATGTTGAAAGATTAATTATTCCAAGAATTAATTAATTGTCGAAAGTTTAGTTGTTTGAAGATTTGTTTTCATTGATGTCAACCATTGAACAAGTTGCATGTCAAAGTAATGTAGTTGTAAACAAAAGATAACAAGTTGCATGTCAGTTGCATGTGAAAGTAACTATAAATAGAATATAACAAGTTGCACATGAGTTACATGTCATCATGAGTTGTATGGTAGTTGCATGTCATGATTATATCCTCATTAAAACAAAAAGAAGAGTCAATTGGAAAATCACTTTTGTGTATCACCTTAACACACACAGGAAAAAATTCCTTCAACCTGTAACTGACCTAATTTTTTGATCATTCATCTTCACAACTTTTTCCTCACAGGTTCATGACTTTATTCACTTTCTACTTGTGGGTATCCATGTTATTCCTCACTGCAACCCATGGATGTTCGCGATTTTCCTCCTAAAACCCATGGATATACTCAAGGAATACTTGTCTAAAACCTCTTCTTTGTACTCTCAACTCCTGCAAACTTCTTACTTCATTGGAATTCTCTTCCTTCAACTCACTACCTCAAATATCCAACATGTATTCTCATAAGTGATACACATAAGTAATTTTCCAATTGACTCTTATCTATGTTTTAATGAGGATCTCATGATGACATGCAACTTCCATGCAACTCATGATGACATGAAACTCACATGAAACTCACATTCAACTTGTTATCTTTTTCTTACAATTACTTTGACATGCAACTTGCTTAAGGGTTGACATCAATGACAACCAATATTCCAACAACTAAACTTTTGACAATTAATTAATCCATCCAATAATTAATCTGTAAACATTTAATTAATATTTCAACCATCTAGCCCTTTGACATTGATGGAAACACTTAGACAGAACAATGGAAACACTCATGCTCATGTTGCCTCCCCCTATCTTCATGCCTATTCTCTTTCTTGCCATGCCTCTATTTTTCTCTCCCCCTTTGACATAAATGGAAAAATATGACTTCTCATTGGGGCTTCTCCCCCTGTCTATAATCCTCTGATCTCTACTGATGTTTCTCTTAATGGTGTTTCCTCATGTAAATCTCTGATAAAAAGAATTCAAAAAGAATTCAAGTATTTCAAAAAGCATTCAATGTGGGGCTGAATCTACTCCAAGTTTATGTTAAAGATACTCAAAAGGCTCCCTCGAAAGAGGTTTGGTGAAGATATCTGCAATATCCTTTTTTGTCCTAGCATACTCTACCTTTATGTTCTTCTTTGTAACTTGTTCCCATAGAAATTGAAACTTGATCAGAATGTGTTTCATCTCAGAATGCATGACTAGATTCTTAGAGATACCTATAACATTGGTATTATCACAGAATATCGAAATAGGCTCGTCATGTCCCACCTGTATGTCCTACAAAGTTTGTTTCATCCAAATAACCCGTGTACAACATGTTGTTGCTACAACATACTCTACTTTTATTGTGGACAATGATATTGAAGATTGTTTCTTTCTCAACCAGGATACCAGACAATCACCCAAGTACAAGGCTTCTCCATGCGTACTTATTTTTTCATCAACACTTCCTTCCCAATCTGCATCTGTGTATGCAACTAGAGATAGATCCTTCCATTTTGAATACCATAATCCATATTCTTTTGTTCCTTTGAGATATATAAGTATTCTCTTTACTGCCATAACAAGTGTTTCATTCAGTGTTGCTTGAAATATTTCAACCTATCCAAAATGTTGCATCACATCCAATCTTGATGCGGTCAAATAGAGTAAACTACTAATCATTGATATGTAGATTCTCTGATATACATCCTTGGATATATTATCTTTTCTCAATTTTCAACTGGTCTGCAAGGGAGTACTCACAGGCTTGCAATCTACCATTCCAAAATTCTTTAGCATTTATCTGATATACTTGGTCTGGGAGATGAAAATAGCTATATCTATCTCACATATGTGGAGTTCCAAAAAGAAAGATAACTCACCAAGTAATGAAATTTTGAATTCATTCTTCATGTCTTTAGCAAATTTCTGACTCATCCTATCATCATTATTTCAAAAAATAATGTCATCAACATAAACTTCAATTATCAAAAAATTATTTTGATTTACCTTTATGTAGAGATTGTTGTCTTCATTGCCTCTCCTGAACCCTTGTTTTTGTAGATACCTATCCAGTCTATAATAGCATGATCTAGGGGCTTGTTTGAGTCCATGTAGTGCCTTCTTCAATATGAAAACATAATCTTCATTTTCTGATAGTATAAATCCTTCTAGTTGTTCGATGTAGACTTGTTCTTCTAGTTCACCATTTAGGAAGGATGATTTTACATCCATATGATATAATTTGATTTTATTCAAACATACATAATCCAAGATCAATATGACTGCTTCCATTCTGGAAATTGGGGAAAAAGTTTCACCAAAATATATTACTTCAACTTGAACATATCCCCTGCATACTAACCTTCCTTTATTCTTGGTTACCTGTCCATTCTCGTTCAACTTTTTTCTGAATACCCATTTTGTGCCAATAACATTCTTATCCTTAGGCATTGGAATAAGTTCTCATGTTTCATTCTTCTTTATCTAATCAAGTTCTTCTTCCATATATTTTATCTAGTGTTCATTAGTGTTGGCTTCTTCAAAAATGTTAGGTTCAACTGTGGACAAAAATGCTAAATGTCTTTGTTCTGGTGAGCGTAATTTCCTCTGGGTTTCAACTCTTGCATATTTATTCCCAATGACTTTCTTTGATGGATGATTTTTCTACACTTGCCGGCTAGGAGTTTTGGGAGATATATGAATAATTTACTTGTCATATTCCCCTTGCTCTGCTTCTAGTTTATCTTCTTCTTCTTCCACTTCTGCTTCTTCTACTTCTTCTTTCAAATCCTCTTCTTCAACCTGGTCTGCTAATTAGTTTCTTTGTTCTTTGGTCTTTAGTACACTATCCTTGTCAATCTATACATTGATTCTTTCCACTATTGTGTTGAGTCTCGTATTGAAACACTTGTATGCCTTTCTTTTTCTTGATTACCCGAAAAATATTCCTTTGTCAACTCGGGAGTCAAATTTTCCAATCCTTCCATCTTCTCTTTTGATGTAGCACTTGCTTCCAAACACTCTAAAATGATTCACATTTGTTGGTATTCCCTTCCATATCTCATAAAGAGTCTTATCATTTTTACTTCTGAGCATTCCTCTGTTCAAGATATGAACTATTGTATGACTTTTTGTGCCCAAAATATGTCACCCATCTTGGAATATTTCAACATGGTTCTGGCCATCTCATGTGTTGTCCTATTATTTATTTTAGCAGCTCCATTTTGTTGAGGTGTCTTGTCTATTGAGAATTTATTTTTTATCCCATGTTCTCTACAAAAATCCATGAATTTTTTTAATGTAAAATCTCCACCATTGTCTGATCTCAAACATTTGATTTTCAATTTCGTCTCTATTTCAACCATATATTTGTATATCTTTAAGTGATCGAATGCCTATGACTTCTTCCTGATAAAGAAAACTGTAGTCACTCTTATGTAGTAATCAATTAGTAGCATGAAGTATTGTTCACCATTTAATTTATTTGTTCTCATTGGTCCACATAGATTGGTATGAACAATATCCAATGGTTGTGTAGTTGAGTAATATAACCTCTCAATACACTATCTAGCCAAAACTCAATTGTGCACAACATTTGATTACTTACGATATTCACTTCCTGAATCAAATCGGGGGTCCAATTCCTTGGAGACACTGTGTATAATGTCCCTTTCCTTTTGTCTAACCTCTGTATCCACTCAACCAAAACATTCAGGAAATCAACAAAGAAAATATCATGTAAATATGTAAAAACATACCTTTGTAACCATTTCTCTGATTTGATCCATGGGTTTTTATTTTGATCTTTGGAGAAATCATGTTCCTTTGTCTCTAACCGTTTTCCAATCTCTTATTTATTCAGCCCCCACATTCCCCTCAGTTGTATATCCCAATCCTGACAATAGAACCATCTGTTGGCATGCAATGGGAAGACCGAAAGTTCAATATTATTTCACAAACAAAACTCTTATATACTAGCCCATTCAACATCACCCACAAGCAAGTGAAGTCTCACCCGAGGTATCTATGGGGAGTCCAGGAACCGGGTTTTTGTAGTCATGGAGGAATATGAGGCATTCATTCTAACCATTCTACTTAAAATTCCTTCAGTATACCATACATCATGTGCACATAATCATCTGAACAAGTAACATAATCATATTATCCATTCACACATTATGTGTGCCCAATAAATAGAACAATAAACAAACACATCATACCATAACATAGAGACACGATAGTTTAACATGGTTCACCCAAAATACGCTATGTCCAAAATGATGAGCTTCTTATATTATTATTCAGAATCATCCCTTACAAAAGGTGCACATTGCACTCATATATGATATCTCAACTATACCCCAAAATTCCCTTTTTGTTTGCGCATATAGTGCACACTTGGCCCTCAACTCATACTAAGATTCTTTAATCATGACTCACTCCTCTAATAAAAAAAACCTTACATATTTATTCATTTACAATATAGATTATCCCTTTACAAAGGATAAAAATGCCTAATGGATTCTCACTAACTTCCTCCTTGCTCACACGTTGATCCTCGAAATGCACCAATTGGCTTTCCTTCCTTTGCACGTGTTGCACACAATCTAAAACTGGTCCTAGAATGCCTGTCCCAACAAATCTTTTTTAAAATACTCCTTAATACATATAGTAAAGTTACATTAATTTCCAAAACAAGATCTTATTTTGCATTCCATGTGTTGATTTATGCTACACCATGGTTTTAGGATCTGCAGATCCTAATTTGGTGGAGTAATACCATTAAGGAAAGAAAGATAATTAAAAGGAAAAAAATGAAAATAATATAATGATAAAATAGTGGGGAAAGATAAGAAAGAGTAGAAACAAATTCAATTTGAGAAAAATCCAACAAAGAACAGCAACACAATAGAAAAGAACAAATATTTATAAAAAAATAGAAAGATGGAAAAAATCAAGATCACTTGAGAAGACTACTAATAAATATAATAGCTAAAATAGATCAAATAAAAAGTTAGAAAAGTGTTTCACCAAAAGATTAGAAATACTAAAAACACTCATGCTTTAGTTTTCTTGGTAGTGGAAAGAAAAGGTAGGAGAAAAAAAAAATCCAATATGATTCTTATTGCATTGCCTTTAAAGTTTGGAAAGATTACAAAATGCTAAGAACAACATTTTCCATTCACATTATATATTAATCGAGAGTGTGTAGTTGAATGCCCATCTCCACTAACATGAAAGTGGGTTTATTAAACAGTAAGTGAAAACAATAAAAATTAGGCCGAAATTGAGCTCGATTATGACCTCATTACTTGTTTGAAATTCAATTCATCAACCATATATTTGAATCAATATTGAACCTTTGTCCACATTTCCATTTAACATTTGTTCTTTCTAGATGCCCTCCAGTTAATCTTCTTCATTGCTTGATATTTTCAAATACCTGCTTACCATGCTAAGCAAAAGAAGAGTATTTTTAAATTATGAATGATAAAAGCATCAATAAGTACATCCCAACCCAATTTTCTCATCTATGGTATTCTTTCTGAAAGATAAACTCACACCCTCATTTTTTATCAAAAAGATATGTCTACAAGCTCCATCCCTACAATAGATTAAACCTATGTTTTTATGTACTCTTATTTTTTATATAATACTAAGTCATTAGACAATGATATTCAGTCTCATAAATAATATCATCCCCTCCTTTGTATTGACCAACAAAACCACTATTATCCATAAGCTCAAATCCATGAAGAAGCATCAGATATTGCTGCTCAATATTCTCAGGATCTTTAATGTGTGTATTTGTCATGTGACATTGTACTTCATTGGTTCCACTCCATGTTGACCACAACCACCTACTATAATTTTATAATAACCAAATGTATTGTCACCAAGTGTGAGAGTCTGTTCATGCAACCCTGTGAGCAAGCTTATGCTTGAAATGCAACTAGTATGACATCTGTTAATTCCCTAGATGTAAACATATTACCACCCACCGCAACAACTTTCTCACTTGGAAAAACCAAATAATTTGGTTGAAAGTGAATTGTCATTGATGCAAAACAACCCAATTAAAGAGGAATGACAACACCCATGAGCATACCAATTTACATATTACTACATACCAGTTCCTTCAAACTCAAAAAAATACATTGTACTTTATCTTCATCCATAGTAATCTTTAAATTTTTTATAGACTAACTATCCATGTAGTCTTCCACCACTAATGTATGAGCGGTCCCTGCTTTCTAGTTTTGACCATTTTACACAACTTGAGTGGCCATTGAATTTAGCAATTCCCTCATACTCGCCTCTAGATTTGTCTACACATGCATCATGTTTCAATATGTTTTCCTACAAGGATAATATGACACTTATTCGTAGTTAAATGTGTTCAAATATTACATAGGATATCCTCAATTCTACAGGTGTGGAATCATACATGGAGTGTCAAGAATCATATATGGATAACCATAAGTATGTATTCCATATTCATAATGTTGCACACACCTACCACACTTAGAGGGGGGGTGAATGAGTGTGCGGCTTTTTCCCCCAAAACTTTCCTCTTACACAAAACTCATTAGTTAGCATTCAACATTTTACTCATTACTCATTGTTGTCATTTATAACTAATTAGATGTGAACACATATCAACAATATATCATCAACAAGTCATCACCACAAGAAACATAAAGAACACAAGATGTATGTACAATTTTCTTTTTATTATGGACTACAATCCTTGGGGTTTTTTAGCAACAACTAAATAGAGTACAACTCTACAAGTGCACCAGCTCTATCATGCAAGAATCAATTTACACATTCAACACCAACTAAGATGAGGAAACAATCATCAACAAATATCAATCTACAATTGGTACGCAACCTATCGGTAGTGCAACACGCGTATGTACGTGCCCTTCCAGTAGTACATCTCACGTGTATATGTGCCCAATAAGTACTACAACCTGCGTATACCTTATGAGCTATTAGGGTTTATCCCTCAAGATCAACTCAGATCCTCTACAACCAATTCATCATTCTCTTCTGTCTCTCACTATCCAAACTGACCACTAGCCAGTCACAACACATCCAAGATCTCCAATATTCTACTCATGCTCCACAACCAATCAATATGAATGCTATCTCAATCATGTATAAAAAACTAGTATACCATAGAAATCATGTCACCACTGAATCACAAGAGTACTACTCATTCCATCAACCAACATATACCACATAACAACATCCATGCTAAGAATTCCCTAAGCATTCACAAAAAAACAAGTTATTCTATCCATCAAGACACTAATGTAACCATACCAGTGTCTCAGTAATAGATCTGAGCCCATATAATGCAGATCTAGAACCCGCTTCAGTCTTCAACATATTTTCATCATCTTAGCCACAAATCTCCATGAGTTTATCCACTGTATGCTCCCTATACACTGACAACCTGCGTATTGTACGTACCCTGTACAGAGAAAACACAGACAGCCCGAGTACGCACCAGAAAATAGGGTTTTTCTTTGATTCCAAGAATTTATCTGTCATGATCTCAGACTTGCCAAAAATTTAATGTGTCCATGAGATCCTCCTGATCTCCTCTCACTTAGAATATATCTTCAATCATGCTCAAGATATCCACACCAAAATGGTCTCACAAGAAGCTCTACATCATACTCCAAAATATATTCTCACAAGAAGCTCTCCATTGATCAACAAAATGGATGTTTTGAAAGAGACCATTTCTATCTTATTTATACTTTCATCCTCTAGGTCACTTAACCCATTTCTAGGTTACTTAACCTATTTTCCTTATTTTTAGGGCTAACCACTTTCCATAAACAGAAATTTCTCCATTACCTTTTCATTTAGATATTCCTTCTTGATTTTGTTATCTCACTTTATCATTTAAATGATCTTTCTTGATTTTGTCACTTCTCTTTATTATTTAAATAATCCACCTTGACTTTGTCACTTTACTTTATCATTTAAATAATGATTTCTTCTTTTCAAACACTTTGACTTCTTTGACCTTGTGGGCTTCAAGCCAACATGTGAGGGTCCTCCAACTGCGTAAGGCTATAATTCTCAAATTGTGAGGCATTATGTGACGTTCCACATACCACCAGAAATGGCATGACAAGCACTATCCATCTAGGATAGTTTCACAAACAAATGAATTGATATTCATCTCATTATTCCACATACAAGCATGGGTCCTCTAACCATTCTTCTAGGATAACTCAATCCACAAAGTGTCTTCTTATGAGGGCTTTCACCATAAGGGGACCACTTTAGAGTTCATAGATTTGTGCACCTTATCAATCATGATAAGACAATAATGATTCATCTATATATTTTTCCAATAATGCATCATATACCAATGTAACCACATCGATCCATCTTCATCATGTATCAATGACAACTCATTGGTCCATCTTCATCATATCAATGAAAAATCATTGATCCATCTTCATCTATGCATTCTCATCAATGAAAATTCATATTACATTACATCAATCATCAATCAATCAATCTTTTGANATCAATCAATCACTTGACATCAATCAATCAAACCATTGGCATCAATGACAACATGATCCAACAATCTCCCCCTTTGGCATTGATGGAAATACCAACATTGATGTCAACACCAATTACCAATTATTGATGTCAACATGTAGATAAGGCATTCTCTACATCAATAATCAATGTGACTATCTCTCCCCATCAATAAACATCAATCAGATCAATGTGACTAACTCTCCCCCTTTGAAATCAATGGCAAAGGGCCATTCTCCTCTTGGGGATGGTCCCCTTGTCTGAGTCCCTTTGATCTACCTCTTAATAATCTCTCCTCTTTTTGAACAAGGGATATCACTCTGATGTAATTCTGAAGATACATCGAGCATACTCCCCCTATGACCATTGCTCCCCCTGGAATTATGATTATGTTCACTTTCATCAAATATAAGGCTCCTTTCTAGGTATGAATCTGGAAAATATCTCCTCCTAGAATCATGGGAAGAAGAATGACTCCCCCTATGGGTATGTCTCCCCTATATTCTATACAAGATGAAAAATGTGCTACCATATAATGATCCTAGGACCCGTTCATGCATCAAACTCATGCCACACCAAGTATCATGAAGCAAAAGATATGTCAACAATGAAATAAAGAATCATGAACAAAATATCAACCAAGTACATCCTATGAAAAAATGTGTGTTCATCATGCACAACACCTATTTACATCAACATCATGCAATGTGCCAAAAGATATCATCCATGGAACATGCCAACATGTGTATCTACCAATATGCCAACCATGTGCATCCACCAATATGCAAACCATGTGAATCTACCAATATGCCAACCATGTTCATCTACCAATATGCCAACCATGTGCATCTACCAACATGCCAAACAATGTATCATATCACTCATGATATGTCTCCATCGTGAACCAAGTGCCACAATCATGTATCTCAAACAAATTCCAATTGTTGTGCTAATAAAGTAGTACCAATGGTGTAGTATCATCAAGCATATGCCATCTATGAGTGTACCAAAAATGTACATTAACATGCACCAATACCACAAAATGATGAATCCCATATATGTATGCCAAATCTTCCATAAAACATGTGCCAATCAAATTGCTAGTAGGTGCCTCTACCAATATACTAGAAATGTACCAATCATGCATCAATGATGTACAACATGATCAACTCATCAACTCACCAACCACATGTCCCTATGTGTAGCCCATCCATATGTCAAATGCATGCATCAAACCTAAGTAGGATTCCAATACATCATTAAGATATATCACATGACCAAGCTGTTGTAACTTCACTGTCACAACCAACATTGTTTTCAATAGAAAAATGCATCAATCCATACTCATGGGTTAGTGCCATGCACCCAAGATTTTATTTTACATCATCACCTTACATAATCCAATACAGAATCATGAAAACCTGCAGAAAATAGTGTCATAACTTGCAATAAACCATGTCATACCCTGCATCACAGAGTTATATCATCACATCAAGATGCAACCCATGTGCATAGCCTTTTTCCCAAGGTTTTTTCACATATACGTGACTTGCTGCACATAAAGCTCATGTATGTACGTGACCTATACAAGTTCAGCCTATGTATGTATGCGAATGATACCACTTTTACCCGCATATGCCTCAGTAGATGACACTTTTGAACTTCTCTTCAATCTTTCATTCTATTTTGGCTACTCTATCTTCTTCACCCACTTTTGTAGATGTCCCTGCTCCTCAAAACTTGAGCTTTGAGCATCCATATTTTCAAAGATGTCTCCTTTCCTTACTTCATTCCTTCTATTAGCCATGCTATTTAAAGTCCAGATCATGGAATTCCTTCTTGTGTTCCATCACTCCTGGGATTTGTGGCCAAATCCACTATAGTTGTAGCATCTCATGGTGTTACAATGAAAAACAATGTGTCCTACTTGATCACATATCCAACACCTCGTGGTGTTATAAAATCTTCCATTATATCTCCTTTCATAAGATATACATTCAAAAGCTTTGTGACCATATCCATTACATGAATAACAATGCCCGTGAAAAATACTTTCATACCTTTACTTTGGTGTCCCAAGAATAGCTTCTTGATGTCTTCCTTTCTTTTCTCTTTTGAGATTTTCTTTGCCTTGTGTAGATGGTTGTTTTGCAACATTGTCTTTCCTTATTTGATGGACTTACCTCATGCTTATTTGAGGTTCTTGTTTCAACATGTGTAGCTTCTTATTTGTATCCAAGTCCTGATTTATCACATGGTGATCTTTGACTTTCCAAGATCTCATCCAAGATATCATCCAAGATTCATGAGCTATTCAAGAATATGTTTGACTTTTCTACCTTCTTTCTAAGGTCAACAATTTTAGCTTCTAACTTACAACATGACTCTTCCTTTTCATTTATATGATTCTTCAATAGTTCCTCTATTCTTTTGGCTTCTTCAATTTGGGTCTTGAGATGGACAATGGTTTCAAAACTTTTGCTAATCTCATCATTTACATTTATATCTTCTTTTCCATTCTT
>JZKD02S0261512.1:443735-455668 GCA_000966675.3 Picea glauca
ATGACAGTGATATCGTAGTTTTTATTGTTGTTAATAACAAATATGGTGCAATAACCTTGACTTACGTACAATAAATTACTCCGAGTTAGTAAATTAAGGTGGTTGTTCATTTAAAGAATGTTGAACTTGGGTTTTGATTGTCGGAGTCCTTTAGTCACGCGCCTTCCGTAAGGGGCGTAATTGTTCTTCTTATTTTGTTATACTTGATTGTGGTCAATTTTACTTTGTCGCTTAATGTTTGCGTTGTGCACCTTATGCCTGTGGTTGTTTATTGATGCAGTTACTCGTCGTGTGCCTTTAGTCTTCTTGTGATGAATATCATGGTCGCGTCTTGTCGGTTGTCCAAGGTGTCGCAGAGTTAGCGTGTTGTTACTTCTACACGCGCGCACACACTTAAGAAAATAAAAAAAAAAAAAAAATTGCACCTATTATTAGAATGGTTGTCGTAACGAGGCGGTTTGTTACAATATATCAACAATATATCATCAAAAAGTCATCACCACAAGGAACACAAAGAACACAAGATGTATGTACAATTTTCTTTTTATTACGGAATACAATCCTTGGGGTTTTTCTGCAACAACTGAATATAATACAACTCTACAAGAGCACCAACTCTATCATGCAAGACTTAGCGTACGCACTCAACACCAATTGATATGAGGCAACAATCCTCAAAAGATATGAATCTGCAATAGGTACACAACCTATTGGTAGTGAAACATGTGTATGTACGCACTCTACCAATAGTACAGTCCACGTGTATACATGCCCAAGCAGTACTACAACCTGTGTATACCTTCTAAGCTATTAGGGTTTATCCCTCAAGATCAACTCAGATCCTCTGCAACCAATTCATCATTCACTTTTGTCCCTCACTGTCCAAACAGACCACCATCCAGTCACAACACATCCAAGCTCTCCAACAGTCTACTCATGCTCCAAAACCAATCAATATGAATGCTATATCAATCATGTATCAACAACTAGTATACCATAGCAATCATGTCACCACTGAATCATAAGAGTAATGCTCATTCCATCAACCAACATAGACCACATCACAGCAGCCATACCAAGAATTCCCTAAGAATTCACAACACAACAAGTTATTCTATTCATCAAGACACTAATGTAACCATACCAATGTCTCAGTGATAGATATGAGCCCATAGAATGCAGATCTAGAACCTGCTTCAGTCTTCAACAACTTGTCATCAGCTCAACCACAAATATCCATGATTTTATCCAATGTATGCTCCCTATACAATGACAACCCACATATTGTACGCACCATGTACACAGATAGCTTGCGTATACGTTCCCTATACACATACAACCCGCGTACTCACTAGAAAATAGGGTTTTTCTATGATTCCAATAATTTCGCTGTCATGATCTCAGACTTGCCGAAACTTCAATGCGTCCATCAGATCCTCCCAATATCCTCTCACTCAGAATAGATCTTCAATCATTCTGAAGATATCCACACAAAAATGCTCTCACAAGAAGCTCTACATCAATACTCCAAAATATATTCTCACAAGAAGCTCTCCAGTGATCCACAAAATGGATGTTTTGCAAGAGACCATTGCTATCTGTTGGCAGCCATTTCGCATTTTTATCCTATCCTTATAAGCTGCCTACACAAGTGTTTTGGAACCCTTGATTCACATTGCAATCTTTTGAATAAAACAACACTATTATCTTGCGCATTCACACACTTTCCTTTTGTTTTTGTTTTCACGACTGCAAGCGTGAAAACCTTGAGTTGTAAGTCGTGTCAATAGCATTAAAATTGCCACTGGATTATTTTGGTTACTCTTGTTTATGTGTTCATTTCTCTCAATGATGGTCACACAGTTGGAAAGACACCAAATTTTTTACCCACTTTGCTTTTTCTATTAATATGACCTCATTTTATTAAGTTTGTGATGCAATGATATTATAAAGATTGTGATCGAGTCCTTGATTCAATGGTGTTTTGATGTTCTATTGTTTTTGATCGAATTCAATGGTTTCATCACAACGCATTTACATTATGATCAGACTTATGGTGCGATGGTTTCATACAATGCATAATTTTTATGGTCATTCAAAATATAGCTTTGTTTTAAATCATACAAACACTATTGGCTGTGCAATTATTCGGTTCGACTTATCATAGTTTTCAATAGTTGTTTGATTCGCATTACTTTTAACACACACCAATAGTCAATCACCATATGCGCCGTCGGTTGTACTTTTGGATATGATTGTTTTACATGGGTTTATTTCCTTCCACCACCCTCGCACACTTAGGCATTAATGTCTGCCTTGTATCTCGGGTTACCTCTGTTGGTTTTGGGCAAACCTGTGAGCTTGCGGTCCTGCGTATACCCTATCCAAATCCTCACTATTTACCCTGCTCACTGTGTGCTCTCTCCTGGCTCCTGTAGGGTGAATTTAACCCCCATTGTGTTCAGAGTCTATTATGGTTTGATAGTGCCAAAGGAGACTGCTTAGTTTAACCTCGTATTGCCTCCCAGAGACACGTTTTTGCGTGAGCGATTCTGGGCAAACGGTTTTGAATCCGATCAAACCCTTGAAAACCCAGAACCGAAATTAGCCCCTTTACCTTCTTAGTAGGCGATTTCCTCAGAAATTGGTTTATTACAGATTTATAGCTCGTGTTTTACGGGTCAATTTTCATATCCTCTCTGTGGTTGTAAGGTGCATTTTGGGTCTGTGTGCATTTGCCGGAATGTTTATTACGTCTCCAGACCTGGGCCTTAGAACCCCTTCCACCCGTCCACCCTTCTGCCTCAACCTCCTATTGAAACCATTGATCAATCCAAAGATTTATCAAGCAGTCTGTCAGCAAGTTGAAAGACAACAGGCTCTGTTCTCTTTAAGATGTTGAGGCAGCTACAACCTTTTGTTAACTCAAAGATAGCCTGACTGGATCATTTTTCTACTGCCCAGGTATGTATTTCAACATCGATTTTTAATTATTTGGTTTGAATTAGCTGATTGTGTTTGCCCCGAATTATTTATGTTTGTTTGAATAGATTCAAAAACGATTCTGTTTTTTTTTTAATGGATGATTTCGTTTTGAATTATGATTGCATTGGATCTGTACAAAAGATTTTGTTAGGATCAGCATATACTATTTTGTTTGAATGGATTCATTTGTTAAAATCTAATATAGCTATGTTTTGATTGACCCAATTTAACATGATTTTATTGTTCTTCAATTAGTATAAACGATTGAATTGATTTTGAGTTAGTTTGATTTAGTTCTGTTTGGTTTGATTCAGAAACAATGTTGTGTGCCTTGAATTAGCATAATTATTTGTGTATGAGTTGGATCAATATCAAAGACAGGTTTGATATGGCTCTGTTAGTTTTGGATTTAAAAAGCGATTCTGTTGAGTGTTGGATTGACATATTATGTCTATATTGAATTCGTACCAGAGATTTATTTGATATTCATTTATAGTCTGTTTCAATTGAAATAGATTCAATTATGATTTCGTTTGTTCTCAATTAGCATAGAAGTTTTGGTTTGTTGTGATGTAAATGATTTGCTTTGTTTTCAATTAGCAATTAAATATTTGTTTAATAGTTCGAATATATTTCTGTTAGTTTTGGATTGATTTAAAACGATTATGTTTGCAAATAAGACCAGCTATAGAATCATGAGATTCTGTAGCTAGTCTTAAAATTGAGATTTTTGTTAATTTTACCAATAAAACATTATCTAAACTTGTGTATTCTTGTCCACTTTCAGGTGCATACGAATTTCAATGGCAAATTGGATATGATGTGGCAGTTTAGAACATGTTTTTTATTATGTAGTTTTGTTTCAAGTTGTTAGTCATAGGCAGAAATAGAGACCTGGGAGATTGTTCCTAGATTTTTTGTAAACTGTTTTTGATAATTCCCACAGGGATGTTTTACCCTGTGGCTTTTATATACTCATTAATTTTTGTAAGGAACCCATCACTGTTGGGAGAAGAAATACTTTGGACTTATGAGGATACAAACTGGGATGAAAGTGGATGTTTTGTAACAGCTTTAGCTTTCAATATATCAAACTTTTATTTCAATTTTTCTTCATATCATTTTGCAATCAATTATCGACCACTTTAGATATCAAGACTTATTACAGGTTAATGCGTTGTGATTTAAATTCTATCCATGTCTTATGTATCTCAGTTTTAATACAACAATTACTCTGTTTCGATTTAATGAATAAAGGTTTATCTTCTTCGTTAAATGAATCATTTTGTACAAATATTCGCATACGGGTTTATCTAATTGTGATGGTTTGTAAATTATAATATTGTTGTCGTTTTATGTCTTGTTTGTTCTGTCATTGATATTCAAAAGAGCACTACTGCTTCGTGTTTACAAGAAGCTTGTGGAAAATGTGGTGTGGGTTTCCTCCCATCGAACAACTGAATCAAGTACTTTGCATAGAACAAATTGGAAAGCGTTATTATAGGTTAGTTTATTATTGTTATTTAAGCAGTTTAGATAGATATATATAGTTCAGATTTATAGTTAGGATTATCATTTTAATTTCTCAGCTAAGATAGTTTTCGTTTTATTTCTTTCTCATAAAATTATAAAAATCAAAAACCAATAGTTTTGCTGTCATAGGACAATTTACAAATGATTTTTGCGGGTTTTCATTTAAAATCTGTAATCTGTAAATATTGTATATTTGTGATTAATATTTAATTGTGTTCATAGCTGAACATTTAATTAAGTAGAATTATTGTTTTATGATATGAGTTAATAAATTGTATGTATTTGTTTTAGATTTGTATATAGTTTTGTTGTAGCTGTTTTTCCCACTTAGATTAGTTTTTCTTAGTTTAGCTTTTCTTTCATTTTTCTAGGACTTAGATCGGCCAACGGATCCGCTAAACCCGTCGGGGTGGATCATCCCAAACGGCTTGGGTTATTTAGAGAACCCTGGACTGGATCTACTCCTCTAGTTGACGAGCGTTCATTTTCGCACGTCAACACTATCTTATTTATACTTTCATCCTCTAGGTCACTTAACCCATTTTTAGGTCACTTAACCCATTTCTAGGTTACTTAACCTATTTTCCTTATTTTTAGGGTTAACCACTTTCGATAAATATAAAGTTCTCCATTACTTTTTCATTTAAATATTCCTTCTTGATTTTGTCATCTCACATTATCATTTAAATAATCTTTCTTAATTTTGTCACTTCTCTTTATTATTTAAATAATCCACCTTGGATTTGTCACTTTACTTTATCATTTAAATAATGATTCCTTCTTTTCAAGCACTTTGACTTCTTTGACCTTGTGGGCTTCAAGCCAACATGTGAGGGTCCTCCAACTTTGTAAGGCCATAAATCTCAAACCGTGAAGAGTTATGTGATGTTCCACATACCACCCAAAATGGTATGACAAGCACTATCCATATAGGATAGTTTCACCAACAACTTCATTGATCTTCGTCTCATTATTCCACATACAAGCATGGGTCCTCCAACCATTCTTCTAGGATAACTCAATCCTCAAAGCGTCTTCCCATGAGGGATTTCACCATAAGGGGACCACTTTAGAGTTCATCCATTTGTGCACCTTATCAATCATGATAAGACAACAATGAGTCATCTATACATTTTTCCAACAATGCATCATATACCAATGAAACCAGATCGATCCGTCTTCACCATGTATCAATGACAACTCATTGATCAATCTTCATCATATTAATGTCAACTCATTAATCCATCTTCATCTATGCATTCTCATCAAGGAAAATTCATATTACATTACATCAATCATCAATCAATCAATCTTTTGACATCAATCAATCACTTGACATCAATCAATGGAATCAACCAATCAAACCATTGGCATCAATGTCAACATGATCCAACACATAATACATCTATGATTGAAGTATCTCGATGATTAGGACTTCTTCTTTGAAAATTCCCTACTCTATTAATTTAACAACCTTGATTAAAGCTTCTTATTACCATATAGATTTTGGAAATGGGGGCATGCTACCAAGTGTTGTTCTACCATTTCTGCATGTTGTCCCCTACTTTGAAAAAAAAAATGTTTCCTATCCTTAAATGCTTGTGTTATAACCATTAGATAAGACAAATGGATTTTGTTAGCATGTGGATAATTTGTCACCATAGCATCACCATATTTCAAATTCTCACCCCAAACTTTTAATTTCCATTAGGTGAACCCAAGTGGATAGGTACATGTGTTGTTGAATACTGCACATGATTAAATCAAGATGATACTTAATGTTGATGGAAATGGATGTTCTTTAAAGTTTATGACCCTTATGTTCTGCAATCACCATAATGTAGTTTTCCATTCACATCACTTGGGTTCGTGGTACATGTGTTAAGTGATACTCCATATGTATGGGTTCAATTTCCTCGTAATAGGTCATAGGATAATTTTTTTGAAATCCTTGGGAAGGTACACATAGTTACAAGTATGACCAATGGAGATGGGCTATTTTATCATTTTAGGTTTTTATTTTCTTTCCTTTCAATTATATTTCCTTCCTTAATGGTACTACTCCACTAAATTAGGATGGGTAGATATAAGAATGAACAAACACAACAACTAAGGTCGATACTCCTATATTCAATAATATTCTAGAAGAGGCTTCAATTCTTTTTTGTTGAAGGGATTCACAACCTTTGCCAATTCACCAAATAAACCCTTTACAACCCTTTCAATTTCCACTTCTCCACCCAAAACAAGCATAACTCTTTCCTCTGCCTCTATTACTTTTTCATACACAGGCGAAGGCTTCACAATAGTTAGTTCAAATATCTTTTGTCTAGAATGGTTGACTATCTGAATCCAATCCTTGAAACATTTCGTCACAAAAAAAGGTAAACACTCTCTTTTTCTTCATAACAATGCATTGGTGGAAATAGGTGTGCCCATCCTAATCCATTCTATTGGATATGTAGGAAACTTATCATACTTAGAAATCTTTTACTGGATGACCTCTAGTATTCTTTTGATTCTTCCTCATAATTGGTAGGATGCATCAAGAGAAGCTTAATAAATTGGCAATTGGACTCGTAGGAACCTCCATATGAACATCCTCAAAGGTTCCACCCATTAATGGAGAGTCCTAAGTTCCTTTTTTAACTTCCCTCTTCCATATTATCTTCTCCCAAATATTATCAATAAGAGATAGTCATAAGATTTTCTAGGGAACCCATAAGAGAATGAGTTGAAAACAACATTTCAGCTAAAGGAACCACATGAATTTCTCTTTAAATATCTATTGATAGATTCGAGTCTCTATATTAAACTAATAATTAAATATGGAATTGTACTTCTATGTTGCATTGAATACATCAGAAAAACTTGCCTACATTAAATTTTTTATGTGAGACTAGTCAATTCTTGCAACAATACACACAAAAACCCTTATAATGTTAAGCCTTACAAAAAAAATCTTTTCCCCACTAAAATGTTGAAGGATACCTAATTTAGGAGATGGGTTTTGCTCAAATAGATTCAAATCAATCACAACTAATGTATAATCAAATATACAAAATTTAGTGGGACAAGGGAGCCACAAAAGAAAGTCTCTTATCCAAAACTTTCTTAAAGTACTACAAATTTATCATATTGCAGTAGGTTAAAATTGCACCCAAAAGATGATGAAGTAGTACTCACCATTCAATGACTTAAACCTTTACAAAAATAATATAGAAAGAAAAACCAAGAACATAGTATCCTAAGTTCATCACAATTATCAACAGTATAACAAGGATTATGTTCTCAGGACCTTTCCTTCCTTGATTTTCATAGAAAAAATAGGAAGAATTGAATCTGAAGAGAGATTGGGAGAAGCTGCTAAGACAAATATGTTTTTTGATGTAGCGAGGTGGTTGTCCAAAGAGTTAAAAGTAATTCAATGCAAATAACATAAGATTAGATGCCTTGTTTGTGCTTATGTAGATGAGTGTACTGCTCATGCTTGCAGGTCAAATACCTTTAATCTAATTGGAACAAATCTAACTCCTTCCATTATGCAAATGAACAAATGCACTACTTAATCAATTTCCTTGCTGGTGACACTATTCACTTGTAAATAACCATAAATCTCTTGGACCATTCTACTATTTTGTCATATTGACCAAAAAAACTTACCCTTATGTACACTTCACCTCGAGGTCCATCTCCATCAATCATACTTGTAACCATGTGTACTTTCTCAAAGATTTCAGCAAAATTATCCCATAGCCTCTAACCGAGAAATTGAAACCATGTATATGGAGTATCTCTTAACCCATAAACCTCAAACCCAAATGATGTGAATGTTCCCATCATAAATTTTATGTTCTCTTTATGTAATTCCATAACCATGCATAACCTTTTCACTAGTGCAAACCCAAATTCTAAATATTTCAATCATTCAAATGTTAGTGGAAGTTACTAAAGGCAAATATTTCACTACGTGTCTAAAGCTCATTTCTACCACAAAGTGTCCAACTCGTGTACAATGGATGCAGAATGTCTTAAAAAAAAATGGAACATTTGAGACCAACTAGAAGTAAGGAACCAATAAAAATGGCCAAGACAAAGGAAGGGACTTTGGGTTAAACCTTGTAGTCCGAGAGCATCAACTAGACAATACAATTATAGAAAAAAAACATTTTTACAACATCCGAAGTGCTTTACACATAGGTATAAAGTAGAATCACATTTCATTCAACGTGGAAACCGTCCATTTCTTTATTAACGTGTCACAGACATTCTACAAATTAATCTTTAAAAAGCCTAAGAGGTTTAACAACTTACCATATTCTCCCGCAACAATGTTGAATGGATAAAACTTATATCCAATGAAGAAAAATCCTTCCTGTATTTTCAAGTTCCTCCTCACCGGATCATATACTTACCACGACATTTGGGGTTCTCCCAGTTTTTTGAACTCACTGATGTCCTGAGGAAAAGCATGAATCAAAACCGAAAGAAAAGCATCTATCCGTGGAAGAAAGGATATCTAAATCTATCCGTTGAAAAAAAAACATCTATCCGTTGGAAGAAAGGATATATAAATCTCAAATCTCAAACAATTTCAACATTTACCTTCTCCTTACTCCTTTATCCATGCTCTGGTGTGGTGCGGCTGTGTGTTTGGGTTTCTGGGTCTGAGTGGAATATGAGTCTCTGTGATCTGTGTGTGTTCGGTTGTCCGAGTCTGTGTCCGTGTGTTGTTTAATGTCCGTGTCTGAGTCAGTGCGTGATAGAAGAGGCTGGGCTGGACTGAAATAGAGGCAATGCATTTCGGCTGGCTGGACTGGAATGGAGGCAAACGAGCTTCAGGGGAATCGAGGATACAGTTGAGATCAATTCTCTCTCTCAATGATTGCGGGGCTTCAAGTCCAGGTGCATTCTTTATTATTCCTTCATATTTCTGCTCTCAGATTCTGTTATTTTCTTGGGCGTTGCAATCAGGGGCGGATTCTGTTGTTAAGTGTTGTAATGTGGGATGAGTTTTATTATTTCACCTGAGCTATGCTTTTCTGCCAGAAGCCGTGAATGCGTTTCTGTCTATATTTTCCACCTTGCAGTGAGGGTTGGGTTCTTCTCTCAGCGAGCTGGCCATCTGAGATCTGCTCTGTTCTGCTCTCAGAAGCCCTAGAAAACCTTATGCATCAATGGTTTAAATTTTTTGGACTTTGCATAACATTAGAGACACAAACCTTTTGCATCATGGTTTAGATTTTTTGAAATTTTTTTACCATAGTAGACTTTCAAAGTCCTTCATCAGTAAACACAGTGGATTGGATTCTGTTCTTAGCTGGGCTTAAACCGAATCAGATCACGCCGCATTTTTCTCTACTCGCGCCGCAACCTCTGCCTGCATATTCATTAACCAGATCACATTGCACTCCCACCTCTACTTATGCTCCCTTATTAATTTACTTTCTCTTACTTTCTCCCTTGGTGTAGTTTGTTTAATTTATTCTGCCTGTGTTATATTTAGATTTTGGGTTTGTTCGTTGCGATCAACTTCTTTGTCCACAACCACTTCGCTCGTAACAATTCATTTCATACGTATTAATTTATTTATATGATATTCGTGGCACAAACTGTGTGTATCATGGTTTAATTTTTTTTTTAAATATTGCAAAGACGTTTATGAAATCTGGCCTGTTTCAGTTTGCTCTTCTCAATGTTCATCTCCGATGAACATTTTTATGAACGTAGTTTTAATGTTTTGTATTAGGTTTTTTCACACTTTTCCTAGGAATATGTCTATATTAATATTATTTAGATGCTGAAGTTTTCTGTTAGTCCTTTGGAATCAACTTTATGTTCCATGAACATATTTCTGGTAAAGCTGCTAAGTGTATGATTTGTTATATAAATTCTATATAGATTTATACTTTTAAAATCTGTAAGATTTTTATATTAATAAGTTATTTTAGTTATTTTTATATTAGTTATAAATAATGAAAATATATTATATTCATTATAAAAAAATATTGATATAAAAAGTAATGATATTATAATGATGATCACTTATGTATTAAAAACTAATTTTATTTTTAATTTAATATTAATTATATAAACAATTAATTATTATAATGGTATGGTATGAAAGAATAATATTTTATTTATTTTATTATTATAATTGTTTGATATCAAAGAATAATATTTGTTTATTTTGATTTTGAACTATTTAAATTAGAACAATATGTATATTTATTATTTATGATAATATAAAAAACAAATTGGAATATTTTTTATTTAAGTTTTATATTTTATTAAAATGAGATTTCATTATATAATAAAATTTTTATTATTATATTTCATCATGTAAATTTTGTCAATGATATATGTGGAAATTTTATAAAATAATTGAAAGTATTGAAATTTTTAATAATTTATAATTAATTAATGGTAACTTTGATTTAGTGTTTTTAAATATATATAAAATATTCATGATATTTTTGATTGATCTATTTATATTTATATGTTATAAATTTTAAAATTAATAATAATATTATTATGGCATGACTAGCTGTTTTAAAAAATGGTTTTTACATTAATCATTATTTTTTTGTTATTCAAAATCTATTTACATTTATTATAAATATTTGTAATTAAAATGTGGATAAATATTTATTTATTTTTATAATTTTTTTTATACTTAAAATGTTTAAATATATTTATATTTGTTATTTAATTAATTTTATATGTAAAAAATTATATACTATTTTTTGCATAGATAAAATATTTTATTATGTTTTAATATAAATAATTTGTGAATATGGATATCATCAATACTTCTCAATATGTAGAAAACTGAATTTTCTATATTTTAAATATTATTATTTTCTAAATTTTTATGCTAGTTATATTTTATGTAAATGTTTTTCTTTTGAGAATTTTCTAAATTTTAGATAAATTCAATATTTTCTAAATTTATATGTTAGTTATTTTAGATGTAAACTTTTCTCCTTTTGAGTATGGGGATGTACATTTATAGATTATATATATTTTTATATGATTGTATTTTATTTTGTTAGTTTGTTGAAGTTGATAGTTGAAAAAGTGGTAATGGGGTGTAAAGGAATGCACACACATAGGAGCATATGTGTATTCCTAGAAACACACACTTTCTCAATCTTATAGCCCTAGTGCTCATCGAATCACCACGTACACTTTTTCACTCGTATTTTTTTTTAGGAATTCTTGTGTATTCTCAAGAAAGAGTGCACACATGCTAAAGAATTCTTGCATGTTTCTAAGAAACACATGCTTAAGAACATGCATGCATTCTTGAGAAGAAGTGTGCATGCACTTTACAACATCTGCACCTTCCTTGGTAGGAGTTCTTGCATGCTCTTGTTCTGAGAGAGAGAGAGAGAGAGAGAGAGAGAGAGAGA
>JZKD02S0261512.1:459654-471340 GCA_000966675.3 Picea glauca
GGAAAATAGGGGGAGTGTAAATATATATAGGGAGGGAGAGAGGGGTAGAAATAGAGAGAGAGAGAGAGGGATAAGGGAGGTAGAGAGAAGGGTAGAGAGAGATAGAGAGAGATAAGGGAGGTAGAGAGAGTGGAAGAGAGGTAGAGAGTGATAAGAAGAGAGATAGGGAGAGGGGGACATACAAAGTGAGAAATAAATTGAGTGAGCGAGGGAAAGAGAAAGAGGCTTGGGGGAAAGAGGAATGTAGAGGGAGGGAGGGAGAGAGGGGTAGAATGAGATAGAGGGATGGAGTGAGTGAGTGAGTGAGTGATATGGTTTGGGAGGGAGGGAGAGGCAGGGAGGGGAAGGTAAAGAGATATAGGGGGGAGTAAGGGAGAGATATAAGGAAAAAATGATAGAGGGAGAGAGTGGAAAATGGGGGGACAGGGAGACATATTGAGCAAGAAAGAGGGAGAAACAGAGGGGTATAGAGAAAAGGAGGGATGGAGAGAGAGAGGGAGGGAAGAGGGGGGAAAAGAGAGATAATTAGGGAGAAAGATATGGAGAATGGTAAAGAGAGAAAGGGGGGAAGAGTGGGAGAGAGATAGAAGGAAGCAGGTGTTGGGGCTCAGAAATGTCATGTTTTCATCCACCTTTCCCTTCATTATTCTTGACATTTCATCTCCCCATTAACCTTTCATGATATCATTTCATAAATATACTTGGGTTTCACCTTATTATTCTCCACTTTATTCATTTTAGTATTAAAATGGGAATGTGTGATTAAATATTATAAAATCAACATGTTTTCATATATATCTCAAAAATGTGTGAGCTTTGTAATGTGTAGGAATATGTGATGGATTAATTCAAAAGGAATTCTCGAATACTTCCTACACCATTTCAATATTCGAGGAGATAATTCAAGGAGAATATCATGGAGATTTGGTTGGCATATCTTATCCAAGATATATGAGAGATATGTGAGGATTTGAAGGGATTATATTTTGAAATAATGGAAAATAGTTGAGATAAAAGTGGATCTCTAATTATTAGATGGTTATCTTATCTTCAAGGCTCTCATGTATAAAAGAGAGTGCTCTCTCTTCATGAGGTAGTATTCAAGTAGTAATCATTTAGTGGTAGTAGAAATTGAGTAATTAGGATGATAAAGAGAGTAGTCATTAGGATTTGAAAGAAAGGGATTCTTAGCTTTGATTCATAGTTTTGGTTTTCATGCTTTCATTATTCTGTTATGAAGATTGATTTGATTATTGTAATGTAAGATTGCTTCATTGGTGTGAGATCACATATGTCTTTGTGTCATTCAACTCTCCAATGTTGTATCTGCGTTTCCTTCATGAAGTTCTCCATTCCTATATTAGTTTCATTTACACAATTTCATTTCAGTCGTAGGTTGTAGCAATTCAATTCCAGGTCGTGTGTCTGAATTTCATGCATTAGATTAATGATTCAATTTTAGTTGTAGCTTAAAAATTAGATTAGATTAGTCTCGCTTCAATATTGCATATACTTTGCGTGTGCTTCGTCAGTTTATGAACCTCGGGTTGAAAAATTAGATAGTTGGGCAAGTACTACAATGCAATTAATTCAACATTATTTCGGCCCAATATAACGAATGTCATTCCCTTGTTACCATTGTTGTTCCCTTCACAAGAAGTGTCATTGATTTGAATAGAACAAATGTCATTCCATTTATTATTGGTGTTCCTTTACAGGTGTCACATATCTAGAGAATGGGTATTGAAAATAGAAGGTAAGAACCTACGTAGGAAACAAGTAAAATGTGTTGATTAAGGTTGGTTGTCATTGATGTCAACCCTTGAAGAAAGCCCTGTATCACAAAGGTTAGGTAATGGACCCAAGATTTCTTGATGTAAATATGTCTCGTTATTATATTTTCATGGTTGATAATAATTAGAAATGGATGAACTCCAAAGTTGTCCCCTTATGTTGAATGCCCTCATGGGAAGATGCTTTGCAGATTGAGTTATCCTATAAGTATGGTTAGAAAACCCATGCGTATTTGTGGAATAATGAGATGAAGTTCAGTGAATTTTTCATTGAAAATATCCTAGATTGATAATGCTTTCCATTCCATTTTCAATGGTATGTGGAATGTCACATAACTCCTCACAGTTAGAGAGTTATGGCCATGAGAAGTTGGAGAACCCAAGTTTGGATAAGGGACCCAAATTTGTTTAATGGATAAAGGTATGAGTTTTCATATATTTTTACGTAATAATATTCTATATGGATAGTACATATCATTTCATTTCTATTGGTATGTAAAATGTCACATAACTCCTCATGGTTTGAGAGTTATGGTTGTACGAAGTTGGAGGACCCTCACATGTCATCTAGAAGCCCCAAAAGGTCAAAGTAGTGAAAGTGGTTTAAGAGATTTTAAAAGGTAAATAATAATGTGAAGTGATGATTGTACTATAACTCAAAGTGAATACAAAATAAATTAATTCAATAATAAATCTAATGGATAAATTAGAAGTGGGTTAACCCTAAAATAAGGAAAGTGGGCAAAGTGACCTAGAAGATGTTTTTAAGGAAGCTACTTGGAGAGTATAAATAAGAGGCAAGGCTCTCTCATTTAAGACACACTTGAGAATATTGAATATATAAAGGTGTATGAGGTAACAAAAGGATATATAATCCAAATTTCTGAGGAAAATGAAGAAAAAAAGGTTGAAATTCAAGGAAGGATCAATTATTTTGATGATGCTTTCTAAGGTATGCTTTTTTCAGGTCATCTCACCATTTTCACAAAAAAATAAATTTCTAGAATGATTTAGACTGTGAAATTTCTATTCCATTGAGGAAACATATCCAATTATCCTTGGTAAACAATTTATCTTGTGGGTTTTTGTATTTTTGGAGTTACACTCCGTGGAAAATAGGGTTTGTGGCTAGTCCTGAAACTAGACAAAAACAAGTGTTTCGGGTAAAAACGTCATAACTTCTTCATAACAGATCCAAATTTAGTAAGAAAAAATGTGTTGGTTAGATTAGAGTCTTTAGTATGTTTTTAATATTTTCAGATCAATTAAACAAATATTTCATGCGGGGAATGCTCTACAAGGTCGCTCTCTAGAATAAGACAAAATTCATCAAGGTGTGCCATTTTTGCCATAACTCCTTTTCTAAGAGGTGTCAAGTAGTGAAACCTAAATGAATTGCATAAAACACACTCAATAACATTGTGTATCAGTTTTAGATCTTTATTCATTACAGGTAGGAAGTTATGATCATTTCAAGTTAGGGTTGCTGACTAATCCAAAACTAGTCGTTTGAGACTAAAGAAACGTTTGATGAAAATGATAGTCTCTTGTTGTTAAAATTAAGGAAGGCTTACAGGTATGTGATCATATACACCAGGTCTATTAAAAATTTACAAATCATATTTGGATGATGAAATTGATGAGGGATTTTGGTTGAGGTACAAGTTGGGTACATGGTTGAGACAAGTAGTTGATGCGTTGGCACATACATGAGGTGTATAGTTGATGATGTTGGTACATATTGATAAGTCATAGTTGATGAGTACTTGAAACATGATTGGTACATACTTGTTACATGGTTGGTTGCACTTATTTATGGTACAAGTTGATTACAGATTGTTTGGTACAGGTTGGTGCATGGTTGATGCACTTGTTTATGGTACAGGTTGATTATAGGTTGAGGTACAGGTTGATGCATGGTTAATGCATGGTTTAGGTTTATTGGTACATTTTTACAGCGGTATATCTCACAGTGATAGTGTGACAACAGTTCCATCATTCTACTTCTACTTCAGGGCAGTTGGACGGGTCAAAGACAAGTGGTTGTAGCCACCTTCTGGTTGTAGCCGGAGAACATAGGGGGTTGTAGCCTCCTTTTGGTTGTACCCAGAGAATTGGAGAGTTGGAGCTTCCCTCAGGTTGTAGCCTGAAAAACTAGGGGGTTGGAGCCTCCTTCCAGTTGCAGCTAGAAAACAAAGGAAGTTAGTGCTTCCAATGAATGTAATTCTTCAAGACATATAAGAAAAAACATTATGTGGTTTTTTACCGCTTTGGATTTCCACGTAAAACACTGGTGTACTGTGTATGTGTACGATTGTTCATTTGTTCATTGCTTATTTACTCTGTAGTTACTAGATGATAATGCTACATTGATATAACACTTGGATTATATGGTTAAAAATGATTAAATTTCTCTCTTACTTATTCACCCCCCCTCTAAGTAATCCAACAATTGGTATCAGAGTAGGTTCCTTCAGGAATTAATTTAACCGTTGGAAGGAGATCATGGATTATTCTAAGAATGGAGTACAAATGTTTAATGGTCAGAATGGTTTTAAGTATGATATGTGGAGCATACGGATGAAAGTATTTTTACAGGAACATGGACATTATATTTGGCTATCAGTTGTTATAGGACATGATAGCTCAAGAAGGGAAAATATTGCAACCAAGAAGGAATTGAGGAAGAATAAAAAGATAGCAATGGATTTCATTTGGGAAGGATTACATAATCCGGTAAGAGAAAAGTTTGGTAAATGTTCATCAGGAAAAGAACTTTGGGATAAGTTAGATGACATATATTCTTCACCCATCACAAATTCAAAAAATGACAAAGAATATGCAAATAGAAATCAAGAAGAATTATGTTCACCATGTCAAGCAGATTCAGAATATGAAGAGTACATAATCACCAGAGTTATGGTGTTTTGTTTTAATTGTGGAAAACGTGGACATCTTGAAATAGAATGCCATGAAGCAAATGGGACAGAAAAACTAATTGAAAAGGAAGACAATTATGAATAAGAATTGATTAGTGCTTTAGATGAACTAAGAGAAGAAAACAATTCACTCAAGGTAGAATTGATGAAACAAAAGGAAAGTGTTCAAATTTTTTATGAATCCCAACAGGTCATCAAGAACTTAAGAATCCAGCTGGAAGAACCCAGAAAGATCGAAGAAAATATTGAATATCAAAAGCAATGTTTGGAAACCAACATACAAGCACAGAAGGAAGAAGAAGAAATGAGAGAGAAGATATTGACAAATCATCTTAAGGAAATGACTAATGATCTAAACCATCTTGAGGCAGAGTTTGGTCAAGAAGAGAAAGGACTTGAAGAAGAAATAATCACATTAAAAATTTAGCTTGAAGAAGCGAAAAGAATAGAATAAGTCATGAAGTCTCAGATAATGAAGAAAGAATAAGAGGTTGAGAATCTTGGAGAATAAGTTGTCACATTGAGAAGTAAAATCCTCAAGGTCAACAAGAACGTTGAAGAGACAAAAACATCCACATCAGTTATAGAGAACAAAGATAAACACTCCAGGTTGATAGAAAAGAAGAATGCAGAAAATAGAAAGAGTTATGAAGAAGTACTCAAAGGAAGGAATCATGGTCAACTAGAATCTAACAAAACTATTGAAGATACATCTTTAAGAAGACCATCCATGTTTAATCCACAAAGAAGATTCAATCATGATCATGATCATTCAAGACAAAAATTCAGAAGGACTACACCACAAAGAAGATAATTCACTCCCAGGTATGCAAATTTATTTTATGGTCATTGTTTTTATTTTACTAACTTTGAACATAAGGTTGCAGATTGTAGGGAATATAAAAGAAATGTTCAAGAAATAAGTTCCTATGTGGCCGCACGTAACATTGAGTGTTACAAATTTCATAACTATGGATATATAGCCAGTGATTGTAGAATCATGATCAATACTTCCATGAAAGATAATACTGATATTAGATATAAGAAAGTATGGATAACAAAATAGGAAGAACAGGTGAACAAAGACCAAGTACTAGAGATCGCAAGATTGACAATAAAACGAGATGAAAAAAATTCTACAGAGAAAAAGAAAGATGTTAGATATAGAAAGGTTTGGAAAATAACTAAAAGACAAGAAGGGAAAGTAAATAAGGAACAAGTTCAAGAGATTGTACTTCCAATTATTGTAGTGAAAGATGAATCCATAGACAGAAAGAAAGAAGTCAGAGTTTAGAGAGATAATGAATCTACCAATGAAGATGATGATGAATACACATCATAGTAGGAATTCTTCTGAGCCATCCGACTTAGAAACTCCCAAGTAATATGAATATTAGACAGGGGGAGTCTATGCAATAGTTGTGACAGACCAAAGAGTCATCCTTCGAGTAACTTGCATAGTTTGAGAAGACATATTTAGAGCAATCAGTTAGTAGAAGTACAGTTTGATAGTATAATGATAAATGGGTTAGAATTATGGACAATTGTGCAAGTAGAGTCTTGGATAGTATGGACAGATACGGATTCATAAGAACACTTAATAGGTTTTTGTATATATATGATAGTGGATGAGATCATGGATTCATAGATTGGTTCAGAGAGTGGTTTAGAGACAAAGGAACATTATCATAATGGATGATAATTACATAGGAAATGGTTCAAACAATGCTAATGGATTACAAATTGAAAGATATTTTTTGGACACATGCAATGCATACAAAAATTCACATTCAAAATAGATTAATGCTCATAAACAACACTGACAAAACTCCCTACGAACTATGGAAAGGAAGACCAGCAAATGTGAAGCACTTCAAAGTTTTTGGAAGAAAATGCTACATCAAAAGAGAAGATGGCAGAATGGGAAAGTTTGACTCTTGTGTGGACAAAGGAGTACTTGTTGGTTACTCAAGTACAAGGAAATCATACAAGTTTTACAATCTAATATTGAGCAAAATTGTGGAAAGCATCAATGTAACAATTAATGAAACAGGAAGACCATAGTCAAAGGAAGTAGAAAATGAATCAATGGAACAACCTTCTGAAGAAGAAACAAAAGATGAAAAATAAGTAGAAGAGGAAGATGAAGAGAATATGACATAAACAAAAGAGCAAGTTCAACAAGTGTCTCTAAAGACACCCAATAAACAAGTACAGAAGAATCATCATTTAGATCAGATTATCGGAAACAAGGATGCAGGAGTTGAGACTAGAAGAATAATTTGTTCACTAGAACAAACACACCTAGCACTCTTATCTACAATTGAACCAAATTGTTTTGAAGAAGCTAACAACGATGAATTTTGTAATAAAGCCATGGCTGAAGAATTGGATCAAATAGAGAAACATGACACTTGGGAATTGGTTCCAAGACCAAAGAATAAGAATGTGATAGACACAAAATGGGTTTTTAGAAATAAATTAAAAGAAGATGGAAAATTTACAAGGAACAAAGCTATATTTGTATGTAAAGGATATGTACAGATTGAAGGAACCGACTTTGAAGAGACATTTTCCCCAGTTTCCATAATGGAAGCAATCTATTTTCTTTTAGCCTATGAATGCTCCAAAAATGTTAAAGTATATTAGATGGACATAAAATCAACTTTTCTGAATGGGGAACTTGAAGAAGAAGTCTACAATGAACAACTGGATAAGTATTTGCAGCAGGCAGGGTTCATAAAAGGAAGTGCAGACAACAACCTCTACATCAAGGTAAGTCAAGGTAATATTTTATTAATTGAAGATTATGTTGATGATATTATTTTTGGTAGTGATGATGACAGGTTAAGCTAGAAATTTGCAAAAGATACGCATAATGAATCTGAAATGTCGTTACTTGGAGAACTATCCTTCATTTTGGGACTTCATATACATCAAAGCAACCAAGGAATCTTTATTTCTCAAACCAAGTTTATCAGAGAAATGTTAAAGAGGTTCAAAATAGAAGACTGCAAACCATTTATCACTCCCATGCAAACCAGTTGCAAGTTGAGCAAAGATGATGATTCAAAGTCTATAGATCAGAGGCAATACAGGTCAATGATTGACAACCTACTATATGTGACAACATCTAGACCAAATGTAATGCAGGCAGTTGGACAAGTGGCATGATTTCAAGTAGCACCAAAGGAGTCACATGTGTTAGAAATGAAGAGGATTTTCAGATATCTCAAAGGAACATAAGAGTTTGGATTATGGTATCCAAAAGGAAAGGATCTATCACTTATTGCCTACACAGATTCATATTGGGTAGGTTGTATTGATGACCGATGAAGAACCAATGGAGCAGTGTTCTACTTGGGTGAGTGTTTAGTATCATGGATAAGCAAGAAATGGTCATCAATAACCTTATCTACAGCCGAGGTAGAGTATATTGTAGCAACATCATGTTGTACATAGGTTCTTTGGATGAAACAAACTCTGATAGATATACAGGTTGAGTATGATGAGCCCATTCCAATATATTGTGATAATACAAACACCATCAGTATATCGAAGAACCTGGTGATGAACTCCAAGATGAAGAACATTCCAATCAAGTATCACTTTCTATGGGAGCAGGTTGCATAAAACAACACCAGAGTTGAGTATGTGGGCACAAAAGAACAAGTGGCAGACATCTTTACAAAACCATTTCCACAGGAAGCCTTTGAATATCTTCGCCAGACACTTGGATTTATTTCTACTAAAAAATGAATGCTTTTTTGAATTATTATATTATATGTCTTATATGTACATGAGGAAGCACCATAAGAGGACAGTTCAATCAGGGGGAGCAACCCCGGATGGAAAGATACCTTTGTCATTGATGACAAAGGAGGAGAGATTTATCAGATGCACATGACAGAGGCATGGTTCCATAGGGATCAGATTTTTCAAATGCATAGGACAGGGGCATGGTTCCAGGGGGATCATATTTATCAAATGCATAGGATAGAGGCATGGTTCCAGGGGGAGCATGAGCGATATGATTTCAGTATTTCATCATAGTATTTCCATCAATTCCAAAGGGGGATATTGTTGATTAAGGTTGGTTGTAATTGATGTCAACCCTTGAAGAAAGCCCCGTAGCACAAATGTTGGGTAATGGACCCAAGATTGCTTAATGTAAGTATGAATCGTCATTTTATTGTCATTGTTGATAATAATTAGAAATGGATGAACTCCAAAGTGGTCCCCTTATGGTGAAGGCCCTCATGGAAAGACGCTTTGCGGATTCAGTTATCCTATAAGTATGGTTAGAGAACCCATGTGTATTTGTGGAATAATGAGATGAAGGTCATTGAATTTGTCAGTGAAATTATCCTATATTGATAATTCTTTTCATGCAATTTTTGGTGGTATGTAGAACATCACATAACTCCTCATGGTTAGAGAGTTATGGCCATGAGAAGTTGAAGAACCCAGGTTTAGGTAATGGACCCAAATTTGTTTGATGGATAATGGTATGAGTTTTGATATTTTTTAGGCAATAATAATCTATATGGATAGTACATGTCATGCCATTTCTGGTGGTATGCGGAATGTCACATAAATCCTCATGGTTTGAGAGCTATGGTCATACGAAGTTGGAGGTCACTCACATGTCATCTAGAAGCCCCAAAAGGTCAAAGTACTCAAAGTGGCTTAAGAGATTTTAAAAGGTAAATAATAAAGTGAACTAATGAGTGTACTATAATTCAAAGTGAATACGAAATAAATTAATTCAATAATAAATCTAATGGAAAAATTAGAACTGGGTTAACACAAAAATAAGGAAAGTGGGCAAAGTGACCTAGAAGATGTTTTTAAGAAAGCTACTTGGAGAGTATAAATAAGAGGTAAGGCTCTCTCATTTAATATAAACTTGGTAATATTGAATACCTATAGGTTTCTGAGGTAACCAAAGGATATATAATCTGAATTTCTGAGGAAAATGAAGAAAAGAAAGCCATAATTCAAGGAAGGATAAATTCTTTTGATGATGCTTTGTAAGGTTTGGTTTTTTTGAGGTCATCTCACCATTTTTGCAATAAATTTTTTCCTAGAATGATTCAAACCGTGAAATTGATATTCCATTGAGGAAACATATCCAAGTATATGTGGTAAAAATTCATCTTTTGGTTCATTTTATTTTTGGAGTTACACTCCATGGAAAATAAGGTTTGTGGCTAGTCCTGAAACTAGTCAAAAACAAGTGTTTTGGGTTAAAACGTCATAACTTCTTCATAATAGATCCAGATTTAGTAAGACCAAATGTTTTGGTTAGAGTACATTCTTTAGTATGTTTTGGAGCAGTTTCATATAAATTCAACAAATATTTTGCGTGGGGCACACTCTACAAGGTCGCTCTCTAGAATACGCCAGAATTCATCAAGGTGTGCCATTTTTTCCATAACTACTTTTCTGAGAGGTTCTAAGTAGTGACACCTAGAAGAATTGCACAAAACATAGTAAATAAAATTCTGTATCAGTTTGAGATATTTATTCATTACAGGTACAAAGTTATGATTATTTCAAGTTAGGGTTGTTGACTAATCCAAAACTAGTCTTGTGAGACTAAAGAAACGTTTGATGAAAATGCTAGTCTCTTGTTGTTAAAGTTAAGGAAGGTTTGATGGTATGTGATCATATACAATAGGTACATTATAGAGTTACAAATCATATTTTGATGATGAAATTGATGAGTTCTTTTGGTTGAGGTACAAGTTGGGTACATGGTTGAGACAAGTAGTTGATGAGTTGACACACACATGAGGTGTATAGTTGATGATGTTAGTACATATTGATGAGTCATAGTTGATGAGTACTAGTAAAATGACTGGTACATACTTAGTACATGGTTGGTTTCACTTTTTTATGGTACAGGTTGATTACATATTGTTTGGTATAGGTTGGTGCATGGTTGATGCACTTGTTTATGGTACAAGTTGATTACAGGTTGAGGTACAGGTTGATGCATGGTTTAGGTTTATTGGTACATGTTTAAAGTGGTATATATAACAATGATAGTGTGACATTGGTTCCATCATTCTACTTCTACTTCAGGGCGGTTGGAAGGGGCAAGGACATGTGGTTCTAGCCACCTTCCGGTTTTAGCCAGAGAAAATAGGGGGTTGTAGCCTCCTTCTAGTTGTAGCCAGAGAATTGGGGAGTTCGATCTTCCCTCAAGTTGTAGCCTGAGAAACTATGGGATTGGAGCCTCCTTCTAGTTGCAACTAGAAAACAAAGGAAGTTGTTGCTTCCAATGAATGTAATTCTTCAAGACATATAAGAAAAAACATTCTGCGGTTTTCTCCCGCTTTGGGTTTCCACGTAAAACACTGATGTACTGTGTATGTGTATGATTGTTCATTTGGTCATTGCTTATTTACTCTACAGTTATTGGATGATAATGCTACATTGATATAACACTTGGATTTTATGGTTAAAAATGATTAAATTTCTCTATTACTGATTCACCCCCCCTCTTAGTAATCTAACAATAAATGCTTGTGCCAACGCCTACCTTCGATTGATGCATAGAGGTTGTTTTTAAGACATATTTAGATCCAAACAACATGGAGAGAGGTGGATAGGGGGGAGAGTGAAGAGCATGGGGAGACAAAAAGTGAGTGAGCAAGTGAGGGAGGGAGAGAGAGAAATAGAGAGAGAGGTTGGATAGAGATAGGAATATAGGGAAATGGATGGAGAGAATGGCAGAGTGAGAGAGGGAGAAAGATATTGAGAAAGAGATAGGTTGGGGGGAGAAAAGAGAGAGGGAGAGAGAAAGAGAAAGGGAGGGTATATAGAGTGAGGGGTAGAGAGGGGTATATGTAGGAGAGAGAGATGGGATAGGGAGAGAAGGGAAAAGAGGGGGAAAGATGTAGGTGGAGAGGGAGATGGGAATATATATATATATATATATATATA
>JZKD02S0261512.1:472550-502169 GCA_000966675.3 Picea glauca
GTAAGCTAGGATGGATTAGGTGAAATACCCCTAGGAAAAACCCCGATTGTACATAAAAATGTAAATGTTTTATAGGCTGCTAAGCCATGTTGCTATAGGACATAACACTTATGTGATTATTAGGCTGTGGAGCCTGGATGCGAAAGGCTAGTGAGCCTATTTTTTTAATATGTAAACACTCATATTATTAATGAAAACACATCGCTACATGCATATCGATCAACAATTGAGTATGGGGGGATAAACTCCACTAGAAAGGGAAAGGGGGGGTAAGAGTCTAGGAAGGTGCTAAGCTACAAGGCTTAATCCCATTGGAATATTATAATATTATTCCTTAAAGCTAAAGTAATGGATATTTTTATATATCCTATGTCTCAGAAGTACAGACAATTGAGTCCCTTGGAGTGTCAAGTGTCCTAAAAGACACATGCATATATATATATATATATATTTGTGGATATAGTGAGAAGGAGGGGATTATTTGGATTAGGCATGATCATGAGGATGGGTTGTTCCTTCACAGAGGCAGTTGTGAGTCGTATCGGATAGTACTAGACTATGACAAAGAAATTTTACTTGTAATGTAAGAATGGGAGTTTGATTGAAGAATCAGTTGCTTGGTCGTATTACGGAAGAAGCGGTTTGTCAGGCCCATGATAATTCTCTAAGAGAGAGACTACTAAGAGTTTTTCCCTCGGGCATTGGGAAATAACTACAGGGCTCTAAGAATTCTTTTCCATCCTGTTGTTGAAGATCCAAAAGGGAAATGGGGCAGCCAAGGGACTATTGAGTAGAGAAGGGGAACACTACCTGGGGTGGAACATGCATGTGGGGAATGAGATATCGTAGGCTAGTTTCAACAATTAGAACCTTGGAAAAAACAATTTATGCTTCTTATTAGACCTTCGACTGGCTTAGTTTTCCCTTTTCCCTAGTATACTTTATCCCCAACTTGGGGGTGACCCGCTTATGAGAGTTATGATCAGTGCGGTATAAGGATGGGAGGAACGTGGAAGTTCTTCATGTAGTTGGTGTTTATTTTCTTGAGATAAGTGTCTTTTATGTCCTTATTTAAATTTCTGTGTGTATGCAATTATGGGTTTTCTATCATGGAATCTCTATTGTTAAATTATATATGAATTGTTATTCTTGCATACGTGTTGTTATTATTTCCTACTTAACTCTTTTGATATGCATAACTTATTATTTAATTTAATGGTATCATATTTTGTAAGTATGTGGGGAGTGCTTTTAGCTTAGCGCTAGGAACATTACCAGAACATGTTGATGAGTCTCGGTTGATGGGTACTTTACAATTTGGGTATCAGATTTGTTAAAGGGTGAGGAAATTTTAAGTGGCATGTTTCCAACCTAGGTCTAAGGATGGGGATGTAAAAAATTGGTAGCAGAGAAATTTTTTTTTAGTGTTTTCGGTAATGGGTATGTCACAATTTGATATGAGATCCTAGGTTGCAACACTAAGTCTGCATGGGCCATTTAGCAAAGCACTGAAGTGAAATTTCAGAGGCTATAATCAAATTGTATGACAAAATGTCAGAAATAGTTCATTTCATTTTGTTTAAAAAAATGCTACGGTGTTTCCATGGTGAAACTAGGAGAAACCGAGTGAAATTGGGCCAAAATCCCCAATTATTGTTGTTAAAATTCCTAAGGAATTTGGGAAAATTGGTCGAAGGATGAGTTTTTCTGGACGTTAATCTTTGTCTGAGAAAATTTAGAACTGTAAATGGTTGAACTTGAAGTCAGTATAAGGCCATGGCCAACTGAATGAAATTAAATAATTTGATGGTTACAAAGTGACCATGGTAAAATGGATTGAAATTGGGCAAAAGCCCTAATTTTCTGTAGCTAAATATTGGAAAATTTGAAGAAAAAGAGTCGAATATGAAATCAACATACAAACATTTATGTACCATTCTTGAATTCATTGTATTAATCTTATTCAAAAATATATAATGATGTACCAAGAAGGAATTCCATTTTTGAGAAAATTTAAGCCTTTTTTGAATTTCTAGAAAAATGGGCGAAATTGGAAAAATTTTGGTATTTTTCCATATGATGATGTCATCATGATGTGGAGGGGCCATGTGTTAGCTGACGTCGTGGATGATGATGTGTAATTACATGGTGTAAAGTACACAAAGGTAGGGAGGTGGAAATAATCTAGGTGTTGGATCATTGCTTTCATGAGTTCGCGAATCCACAAGTCCGAGAGTTTGAAAGTCCGAAGAAGTGGAAAATGACTAAGTATTGGGACTATTATGAGTCTTCGAGTCCATGAAGATTGAAACTTGGATAAGTATTGATAATTTTCCAATGGACTTATGCAAGGAAGGTTACAAGTCCATGATTATGTGAGTTCCCGAGTTTGAAAGTCCAAAGAAGTGGAAAATTGACTAAGCGTTGAAACTTAGTATGAGTCTATGAGTCCGTGAAGATGGAAGGCTAAGTGATGAGAATTAGTATGATTTCATGAGTCCATAAATATGGAAAAATGGCTAAGTGTTGATACTTTTTGGATGGACTTATGTAAGAAAGGTTACAAATGCATGAGTATGTGAGTCCAAAAGTCTAAAGAAGTGGAAAATTAACTAAGTGTTGAGCCTTAGTATGAGTCTATGAGTCTGCAAAGATGGAAAAATGGCCAAGTTATGAGACTTAGTATGAGGCCATAAGTCCACAAAGATAGAAATGGTTCAGTATGGGAAATCTTTGGGAGAACTTATGAAATGGAGAGCTATGAATCAATGAGTTTGTGATTCTGCAAGTGTGAAAAGAGGAAAATGGTTAAGTATGGAAACTCTTTAGGTGAACATATGAAATGGAGATCTATGTTTCCATGAGTCTTTGATTCTGTGAGTCCGTAAGTCTGAAAAGAGGAAAATGGTTAAGCATGGGAACTCTTCAGGTGGACTTATGGAAGGGAGAGCTATGCTTCCATGATTGTGTGATTTCGTGAGTCTGGAAGTCCAAAAATAGGAAAATGGTTAAGTATGGGAAGTCTTCAAGTAGAATTATGAAAGGGAAAGATATGTCTGCATGATTCCATGAGTCTATGAGTCTGAAAGTATAAAAATAGGAAAATAGTTAAGTATGAGAATTCTTCGGATGAACTTATGAAAGGGAGAGTTATGCTTCCCTAAGTTCATGAGTCCATGATTCTGTGAGTCTTCATAAATGAAAATGGTCTAAGTATTGAGAATTTTTGGGTGGATTCATGGAAGAAATAATCCTAATACATTATTGGAACATAATCATATGAAATTTTTATGTAATTGTAAGTTTTTAAGCCTAATAAATTTTGTTGGCTACACATATTGGAGAGCTAACAACATTTAGATAAGAAAGGGATCAACAGAAAGCTCAAAATAATGAAAGATGCACATAGTGTTTACAACCATGAAGATAATATCATAGTGGTGTATGTTGATATAAGAAATGAAGGTACAAATTCAAATGGACATGGAAAAGGCAAGGACAAAAGCATGAACTTGGTAGAGACCATCAACAATTTGAAAAATGATGTACATAATTATAAAGTTGATAATGAGAGGCTTATGAAATCCAAGGAGAAACAAGAAGACTTTAACATTAGGTTAATGCAGAGCTTGTATAGAATAGATAAGAATATGGATAAGGAGACTGGGTCAATCATATTATGGAATCATAGGTCTCATGATGAGAGGGTAAGAACAAGAAGTGTTGGTAGTCATCACTATCACTCTTCAAGGAATTTAACTAAGAGAGAACACAGAAGCTCCATTACACCCCCTATTAGGTGATCCATTACACCCCCTATTAGGAAGTATAAGAAAAGGTATGGGGTGGATGATCTATAATGGGAAATGAAAAAAATCAAGCCTCCTACACTTGATGGTGAGCACATGAAGGATGAGGATGAAGAGATGATGTAGACCCCCTACTTCAGTGGGGTCCTCAACCTCCCAGTCATTGGATCATTCCTTCTTCTGAGCCAAAATGGCTCTTTGGTTCCCTGTTGGGGCCCTTCGAATAGATCCACAGGTCCCCTAATTCTCTGACATAGGCCTTAACAAAGTTCTGCATGGGCACTCACTTTCGATGCCCTTCGTCATTTCTGAACCAGCACAAAGTATGACACTGGCTCCTTTCATGATCAGCCCCATTCTCTCTCATGATCCTCGGTTGTAACCATAGCCTTAAATTGAAAAGGGCTTTCGGATTTCGTAATTCAGGATTTCTCGAGGGAGAAAACCTCGACTCTCCAATCACCAAATGTCGAAAAATGGATTAACAATGATTAGCCCCTACTCAAATCTCGGTCTAAGTGAACATTTTTCGTAACCTCGTGCTTAAGACAAAAGGTGCTACAGGATTTTGTGTTTTGGCGATGTGGAAGGATTGACTCCTTGTCCCTCCAACTCTATGTTGCCAAAATTTCGATGGATCTTAACCCATGTTAGCTCCTCCCTTGAGTCCCATCCATAAGACTTTGTCTCGTGACCATGTGCCAATCCCCTTGGTGCTTCAACTTTCACAATTTGGGGAATCACGATGCAGTGACTCTCCCACTCCTTCACTTTCGAAATACCAAACCCCGAAAGGGCCTAACGACTCCTTAGCTCCTCCTTTGAACCTTCTCCATGTGACCTGACGTCACGACCATGACCTACAGCCAAAAGGTGGTTCAACTTTCACGATCTAGGGTTTTGAAATGCAACGTCCATACTCATCCTTTCAAATCCTTGATGACGAAATGTTTCATTCTCCTCCCTGAGAGATATATGGTCCAGATTTACTTTGAACTGAAAATCATGATCTTGATGGATCAAAGCCTCAAAATCCTTCGAATTTTTCTCCAAAAATCAGATCACTCACCACGCGTCCTCCATAATTGACGGTTCTCGTTCTTTCACGATTTCCCTTTTGTGATTCCTGGGATGAGTGTCAACTGACTCTCCCCTCTGTTTTCCCAGATTCTAAACCTCGGTGGATTTCAGATCTTCTCCACGTGTCCTCTGAGATGGATGGTCTTGGTTCCTTCAGGGCTTCTCTCTTTTGGTCCTACGAGGTTTAAAACTCGTGTATATTTTCTATATCCGATGGCTCACGGAAAATCAAAACTTCTCCCTTGAAATTTCTCCATTTTTTGTTTAGATCTCTTATCCTTGGCACTATTTCTGTGTGTCTGGATGTAGATTTGGACAGTCCGGATTTTCCTCTTCTGCCAATCCAATGGCAGCGGTTTCTCCTTCCTGAGCTTCCGCTTCTTCCTTTCCCTTGGAAGATTTTCGACGCTTGATGTTCTTGGCCTTTGATGCTTCTCTTGTGAGCTCGATTCCTTTGGGTCTCATCTGCGTTATAGAAATGATTCCCCTCTTGAGCTTTGTCAACTTAGAAAACCTCGAAAGGGTTTCTCTGTGTGGTTTCTTCTCACGCTTTCTCTTCGAATCTTATGGCCTTAGAACAAGTCCAATCTCACACACTCTTGGTGTTATTGAGATTTCGAATAACTTAGATCCAAAGTATTTCTTTGAAAATAAATGGTTGACTCCCTCTTGGCATTCTTCTTCTCAATGCCCTCCTAGCAGAACTTCACAGAATCCTCAAAAATTTTGTCTTCTCCTTGAACTCGACAAAGAGTTCTTCTTGTGTACTCATTGCACTCGCTCGAAGCCCACCTCACAGAGCTTCTACAAAATCTTTAGTTATTTTGTATTCTCTCTTTCTGTGCCCTCCTCTACACAGTATCACCTCTAAGGTGTTCAACAACCTTGAGGCTTCTCCCTTGAGCCTATGATTCCACTTGTGCACCCTCGTGGCATGTCTCTGTCCAAATTCTGTAGAAATCAGAAGTGCACTCTTGCACTGGCTTACAGAGCCCTCAGTACTATATCATGCAACCTCTTGCATGAAGCCACAAAGAACCCAGACTGAAAATCAAAGAAATCACAGACAAAAAATTATGTCTATCCCTACAGATGAAAACAAACATACATCTACAACATAAAAACACACATAGAAAACATTCAATTGCATAAACACACAAAGACTCATGTGTAGGAAAAACTACTCTTTGTATTAATCTGAATGCCTGTACAGAGGTTACAAAATCTCAGACTACAACAGAGTCTTCGCTCTCCTCTCTCTCTCTCTAACTTCAAAATATAACCAAGATATTTTACATGAGGGGGCTCTTTGAGCTCTTCCCTCCAACTCACCTACTCTCATAAATTACAATGAATTACATTCAATTACATTGAATGGGCCATCTAATCTACATTGGAGTTAGATCCCCTTCTACCTGTCATCCATTAAGGTGAAACCAACTACAACATGCTCGAAGGCATGGCCTCGACTCTACCAGCCTTACAAACATTCAATTTCATTAAATTCAAATTTGAAATTTGAAAGTGGGAGGGTTGCGCCTCTCCTCTCCATTGAACACATGTTGGGTGTGCTGGCTGGTTGGTGCTTGATGACGTGGAGTGATGCTCCTGCATCAAGAGACATAGTTGTTAGGCATGAGAAAGTATTTTCAATTTCATAATTACTCTTCACAACTAGAAGGAATAATTTCCATCTATCATCTTAAGGGAAAAGCATCAATGTGGTGGGATCAATTTGTGTAGGTACAACACATTGATGAGAAGAACGTCACTTACAGGGATTTCAAGAGGTATTTATAGAATAAATACTTGACTAAGAGATACTATGATAAGAAAATGGATGTCTTTGAACTCAAGCTTGGGAGTATGAACATAGATGAATATGAAAGTATGTTTTTAGAGTTGTTGAAGTATGTTTCTTTCATCAGGGAGTAGCAAGTTAATATTCAGAGGTATCTAAGTGGGCTTCCATATTTCATCATTGATAAGATACAATATGACGATCCCAAGATAGTAGAGGAAACTATAAGGAGGGATAAATTCATTTATGAACAACATAGAGAAAGACCAACTTTCCAAAGGACGTGGGAAAACAAAAAGAAAAGTATGATGGAGCATAGGAAGATGAGATCTAAGCCACCATTATTCATAAATAATTCTCAGGGAAAACCAACCTCTAAAGAACCCATAATCGTAGAGGAAATAGGGAAAAGACCAATGAAACCACCTATTCAATGTTTGGGTTGTGTATGAGATCATGTGTTGAGATATTTACTAATAGAGGTGGAAAAGTGAAGACTGCTTACAATGTACAACAATTTGAAATAATGGAGGACATGGGCAGAAGTGTACCAAGGATATGTGTAGCTCTAGATAGAAAGAAAATTGAGTATCAGTCACACATGATTGAAGTGGAAGGTAAAATCAACGACCAAACCATTGTTATTTTAATTGATTCGGGAGCTAGTCATAGATATCTAGATCCTAATATGGTGGAAATATTTCATTTTCCAAGAAGCACGATTGAAAAACCTTGAATGCTACAACTAGCTACATGAACTAAAGAAAAAATATTGAGATGGTTAAGGCATGCCCAATGGACATGAATGGATTGAGCAACATGGGAGATTTGAAAATCATACCTTTAGGTTCCTATGGTTGCCTAATGGGTATGAATTGGTTAGAAAAAAATCATGTTGTCCTAGACTGTTATAATAAGTCATTTACTTGCTTGGAAAATAAAGGGAATTTAAGGATAGTACAAGGAATTCTAGGGGCAGTAAATGTCCAAGAAATTTCAGCCTTGCAACTGAAGAAGAGTTACAGGAAAGGGTGTCAAATATTTGCAGCAAATATGGAAGAAACCCGTAAATTTAAGGTACCAAATATTGAAGATTATGCAGTCCTAAAAGAGTTTGAAGGTGTATTCAAGGAAATACCAGGATTATCATCCAATTGATATATTGACTTCTCCATAAATCTAGTGCTAGGAGAATCTCCAGTATATAAGACCCCTTACAGGATGAGTACACCCGAGCTGAAGGAATTGCAAATGAAAGTAGAATATTTTTTGAAGAAGGGGTAGATATGCCCGAGTGTGTCAGCTTGGGGTGCTCAAATGTTATTTGTGAAGAAAAATGATGGAACTTCGAGACTGTTCATATATTTCAGGAAGTTGAACAAGGTAATTGTGAAGAACACATATCCTTTTCCAAGAATATATGACCTCTTTGATCAACTCAAAGATGCAAAAATATTCTCCAAGATGGATCTCAGGTCAGGCTATCATCATGTAAGAATTAACGAATAAGACATTAGTAAGACTTCCTTTAGAACAAGGTATGGTCATCATGATTTCACAGTAGTTCCATTTGGGTTTTCAAATGCACGAGTTTCCTTCATGTTTTCAATGAAAGAAATTTCTATGGATTACTTCGATAAGTTTGTCATTATCTTACCAGTTAACATTCTTTTATACTCTAAGTCTGAAGAAGAGCATGAGAAAAAATTAAGTATGGTATCAAAAATATTGAGGGAGAATCGGTTGTATGCCAAATTAAGCAAGTGCCCATTCTATCAGAAGAAAATCCGTTATTTGAGTCATATCATTTTAGAGGAAGGAATAACAGTGGATGCAAAAAAGATAAGGGCCATTGAAGGATGGCCAAAACCAAGGAATGTCTCGTAGGTGAGGTCATTCATGGGCCTTGAAGGTTACTATAGGATATTTACTGAGGGATTCTCAAAGATGGCACACCCAATCGCTTCCTTGCAAAAGAAATGTATGAAGTTGGAATAGACATTGGATTGTGAAAGGAGTTTCCAAAACTTGAAGCATTTATTAACAAGTTCTCCCATACTAAGGATTTTTTATCCACACGAATACTTCATCATATGCACTGATGCATGTAAAGAGGGACTGAGTGGATTCCTTAGTCATAATGGGTATGTGGTCTGCTATGAATCTAGGGAATTGAAGGAGCTCAAAAGGAACAATGCTACTCATGATTTGGAATTGTCAGCCATGGTGCATGCCTTGAATATGTGTAGGCACTATCTCATGGGGAAAATATTTTAGGTAAGGATAAACCATAGTGGTATAAAATAATTATTCAAACAACCAACTCTAAATGCCAAGAAAAGTAGGTGGTTAGAGTTCCTCAAAAAATAAAATTGTGATATAAAGAATATCAAAGGTAAAGAGAAAAATGTGGTTAATGAACTCAACAGGAGGGTGCACGAGATGCATGCTACAACCATTAGCATGTACCAATCATATTTGAAAGTAGAATTCTAGAGGCTACAAAATTAGATAAAAAAATACATGGAATTAAGGAAAAACCTTCAGCAAGGTAATTTACAGCAGCAGGTTGAAGACTATAAGCTGGAAAATGATGAAATTATCATTTACAGGGGAATAATTTATGTGTCGAATTTAGGAATTGAAAAACCTCATTTTAAAAGAAATACATAATGTGCATTATGTTGGACACCTAGGTTACCAGAAATCCATTGCACCTATCAAGAGCCAATATTACTGGTTAGGGATGAATAAAGAAGTTGATGATTTTGTTACAAAGTGTTTGGAATGTCAAAAGGTCAAGGCTGAGCATAGACACCCAACTAGTCTACTACAATCATTACCCATTTCTCAATGGAAGTGGGAAGTTGTAACAATGAATTTCATAACCAAGCTTCCCAGAACATCCAAGGAACATGAATCCATCATGGTGGTGGTGGATAAGCTTACTAAAGTTTCCCACTTTGTTCCAGTAAATCTCACACACAAGGAAATAAACATTGTTGATATTTATATGAGGGAAATTTATCAACTGCATGGTGTACCCAAGACCATTGTGACTAACATAGACCTGAAATTTACCTCAAATTTTTTGAAGGAATTATTCAAATAGTTTGGGACCAATCTGAATTTAAGCACCACCTATCATCCATAATCATATGGGGAAAAAGAGAGGGTAAATCAAGTGATTTAAGATATGTTAATAATGTATGTGATGGATAAAGCATCAAAATTGGAGGATTACTTTCACTTGGTGGAATTTTCTTATAACAATGGGTATCAATAATCCCTAAATATGAGGCCATTTGAGGCTATATATGGAAGAAAGTGCAACAGAACAGTAAGTTGGGAAAACCTAGTAGAAATATCAATGGTTGGGCAAGAACTACTTAGGGAACTAGAAGAGATAATGATAAAAATAAAAAAGAATTTAAAGGTCGCCTAGGACAGGCTGAAAAGCTATGTCAATAAGGACAGAACTCACAGAGAATTTAAAGTGGGTGACCATTTATTCTTGAGAGTAAAGGCCAGGATGATCCATAATATATTTGCAGAATGAAATGAATATAGATTATTATCAAAATATGTTGAACATAGAATAACATATATACAGTAAAATTGGTTTCTATTCAATATGTAAATAAGCTGAAATTGTAAAATGCAGTGGAAACAAGCTTGCTAGAATGGTGGTGGCTTATCTCTGAGAAGAGATGTGACAGATGCACTCATTCGTAAGAAGATGATTACGATGAGGCTATGAAGGCATTTTTACAATAAAAAAGAATTTCAAAAACCCTAAACATCCTAAAAACCTAACCCTAGGAGAAGAAGCTCCAAAAGTCATGTGATCCCCATTTGGGTAAGTTAGTACATCAACCTCCCGGGGTCGTAAATTTTGCATATAATCTTTGTTTTAGGCAGAGGATATCCCATTGGAAAGGTCTATCCGAGGACTAAATTTTTTTTTTCTATATATCAAAGGTCATTCTGACTATGGTGAGCCCTAAAAAACACTGTTTAGGGCCTCAAAACTGTCGTGCGAGTCAGGGACTTGAAAACTAGGGAAAAAAATGCCAAACTGGAAAACTGCCAAAATCAGCCAGTTGGATTTGTATTCATGCTAGGTTAGAATAAGGTAGTGTATATTACTAAACTATGATATATGGCTATGCATTCCATCTAATTACCCCCTTTTCATTGATCTAGGTCATGGTTTAGGTCTAAGTCTAGGTCATTATCAAGGTCTAGGTCTAGATATAGGCCTAGGTTGAGATCTAGGCCATGTTCATGGTATAGTTCTAGGTCTTGGTATTACCATGCCTTTACATATTTAGGTGTTTCCATGTATAGGTCTAGGTCCATGGATTTCCATGTCTAGGTCAAGGTCATGCCTTACCTTTCTATGTACTAAAGTTTTTAGAGTGTGTGAGAGTGTGAGTGAGAGAGAGAGAGAAACAAATAGAAGGGGTAGAGAGAGAGTGTGTGCTTGTGTGAGAGGGAGATTGAAGAAGATATATAAGTGGGGTATATAGAGAGTGTGTGTGAGAGTGTGAGAGGGATATAGAGGAAGAAAGAGAAGAGGGGTGGAGAAAGAGTGTGTGATATTGTGAGATAGAGGGAGAGGAAGACAAAGATGAGGTGGAGAGAGAGATTGTGAGAGGGAGATATAGGGAGATAGAGAAGTGGGTAGAGAGAGAGGGAAGGGAGGTAGATATAGGTTAAGAGAGAAAAGGGGTGGAGTGGGGGAGAGAAGGAGGGGGATACAAAGTGAGGGGGGGGAGAGGGGTAGATGTAGGATAGTGAGGGAGAGAGATAGAGAGAGAGATAATAAATATAGTGGGAGGGAGGAGCGTGGATAGGGAGAGAGTGTGAGATAATGTGAGAGGGGGAGAGAGGTATACCTAAAGGGGGGTAGATAGAGATAGTGTGAGAGGGAGGGAGAGGGATACATAGAGGGGGGAGGTAGAGAGAGAGAGAGAGGGGAAGGGGGGGGGGGCAAATGGAGACAAAGAGAGGGGTAGAGAGGGAGTGAGAGGAATGGGGGGAGAGATACAGAAGGGGGTAGAGGGAGGGAAAGTGAGAAATGTGGGGGATTGGGTGAGAGATAAGGAGGGAATATAATGAGTGAGAGAGGGAGGGGGATACAAAGTGAAGGGAAGAGATGGGTATATGAAAGAGATAGAGAAGGGGGGGAGAGGGTGATACATAGAGGTATGGATAAATCCAACAAGAGTGGAAGAGACGTTGAAATTTATATGGACAGAGAGGTAGAGGGAGGTATAAATAAGGGAAAAGAGAAAGAGGGGGAGAGAAATATGGGATAGGGAGTGATGGGAGACTGTGGGGAGGGTAAATTTCTCCACTTTGTGCTTTCATGGTCCTTTATCACACATTTGTGGCACCTATGAAAAGAAAATATAATAGTAATTATAACTAAATATATCCCTTGATTTCAATTCATTTGCATGTCCAAATGGTCATGATTTCAATTCATTGAACTCTACCTTTTTCATATTTTTATATCTTAAAGATTTTTTAAAAATAATTACCACTATAAATCCTACAAGAGGATAGATGTCAACAAATTAGTAAGAGAGAGAAAGAGGGGGAGAGCGAGGGATATAGAGGGAGTAGGATACAATGAGGGAGAGAGGTTTGGGGGATATAGAGTGAGTGGGAGAGAGGTGTAGGTTTCAGAGAGAGAGAGAGAGAGAGAGAGAGAGAGAGAGAGAGAGAGAGAGAGAGAGAGAGAGAGAGGGATTTATAGAGGGATGAAGGAGCTAAAAGGGATGCAATAATTGGGAGTGGAGGTAAGTGTAGGGGAAAGGTGGATGGATATGGGTTGTAAAGGAGGAGGGGTAAGAAGAGGGGTAGATAGATGAGATAAGGGGAGAGAGAGAGGGAAAGGATAAGAAAGAAACAAATATGAAGAAACTAATAAGACAGTGTGCATGTTCCTAGAGTGTCTGTGAACTCCTATAGCACATGCACCTTCCTAGATCATATGTTAATTCTTAGGAATGCATGCACATTAGGTGTAATTCAAATTATCTCGGTTGGAATGAAAAATCTGGCATACATGTATGCTGAGTTGGTTTCGTAGGATTTGGGTTCATGATGACAAACCTAGTGGTTTAGTCTACAAATACATAAAATACTCCATTTTTCTAAATACCTCTCTATATATATCTTTTTTACGTTGTTTTTATATAGACTACACAAATCCATTACTGATGAAACTACAAACACAGATAGATTTGTATATGCAGATTCTATATATTGTTTACTATTTTTAATCTATTTTTTTCTTCACATACATCACAATCCTAAGCTACATACCTCTTTTATTTCTGCTATAAAGTTTTTTCAACTTAACCATTTCTAAAATAAGTTATACATCTGCCTAGAAGAGACCGATGTATACAATATAAAAAAAGAGAACTTTTAGATAATGTTAATACCCTTGTATCCTTCACTAATATAAAGTGTTATAATTTCAAGGATATATTGACTTTCATAATTTAAAAAAAATATACAAAAATAATATTATAAATTTGGAAAAAATACACTGCACTAGAAAAATGGGTTCTCTACAATTGTGAATATTTTTGGAAGGTAATGCCATCATTAAGGTACTCAAAACTTGCATTAATACACACATATACCTTATATTTTCCTAGAAAAATAACATACCACTATTATACAAACTCAAATTTCACATAGTTATTCACAATTTCTACAAATAAAAATTATATATTCGAAAATGTAGCTCAATTTCCTACATGTCAAATTTTTGAACCATATTCAAATTCATTATAAAAGCACCCCAGATAATCCTTCCAAGTTAATATATTGTTGTTTAGTCTAGCCATGTAAGCATTGAGTTGGAAGGCATGTTTGACAAAGAGAAGAAGAATCAAGAAATTTGGCCATGCAATTGCATTGGAAATATCCCTTGATCCATAGCTAGTGATAAACTCCCTTGCATTATGCTTGGTTATTTCAAAAGGGCCACTATGCCAAGAGGAATCCAACACTGCTTAGGATCCATTGACATTATTCAAGACATAGAATCTCATAAGGTGGCCATCGATGAATAAGTATGATGATGCATCTTGTTTTGTGAAAATATCACTTTAGACATTCATTTAACAATGTTCCTTTATTGAATGATCGGTTTATTGCATGTTAATGAACACTTAGTTGGACTCACCCTTTATTCCATGCCTCACTTTATGTCCCTGTCAAGTTAGGTTTCATAATCAATATAGACAATTTTTCATTGAGTACCATCCATGGGTGTTGGGGAGCATTAGGGAGTTTCCCTACAAGGTTTTCCTATGAAAAAAAATGGAAACACTATAATAATTAGACTTCAAATTAAATATGCACTAGTACATATGGGGTCATTATTCAATGAAATATTACGATGATAAGGATAAAATTAATGGTATTGTCGACTATACGTCCAACTTCTGACAAACTTATGAAGAACATTAAAAGATAAATTTTAATAAAAGACAAATTTGAGTTTCATTAAAAGATAAATTTAAAACCGCACTTCTCTGAAATGGGTGAGAGGCCATGAAAGGTCATGGAAAGATTGTGATTTTCCAGCATTGATAGGGGAACTATAAATAACATGGATCTCATTGTCACTACCATGTGGAAATTGGTAAATGGATGAAATAAGGGACCAAAAAAGAAAGACACGGGAGGACAGGGCAAGGTAGAATGGATGGTAAGAACAAGAGGGGGTTTGACCTCCCGATTTTCGGTTTCTATTTGCTAAGTTGAATAAGTTCAGTGCATAAGTAAATTTTGAAACGATGAACATTGAATAACTCAGAGAAAGAGATATTTATTCTATTCCAAAGAAGTATGATCCACTCCCACTCTCCTCTGGTGTTTCCAAATGCCAATTGATACCCAATTTCTACATATTTTAAATTATATTGTTTCTCAAATTTGTATAATACTCCCAAAACGGCGAAGTAAATGATTGTTGCATCAATATTAAATAATATTTAAAAACAAATCCTCGAAACCATTACAAGATACCATAACAAAATAGAAAAACCCATGCCATTTCAACATCAACTAGAATTATTTATCATCTATGTGGACGATAAAGCAAAGAAACATCATTTTTTGTTCATTTTCTTGTCGCTTGACACTTATTGTGGTAGATTGTGTGTTTGTAATTTTCAATGGACCCATGGTTGGGAGTGTTCGTAATTATGGGTTTTATGAGAAGGTTGGGTTATTTGTGTTATGTTAAGCCCTAAATAGTGGCTCATTGCCCCTTAATTGAGCTTATTACATTAGTAATGTTATTTTATTTAAGTTGGCTTGAGTCCATTACTTGTAATTGTACCACCTAGTATCCTATATATACCAAGGAGACATTTTCATTTGGAACCATCTTGTACTTGAACATTTATGTGGTGTATAAGGAGGTTGCCCCCTTGAAGAGGCTTATTATCTGAAATTATCTCTTTTTCAAGGCGTTGTGTACTTATTCTAAGGTTTTTCTATGTTATATTGATATTTGGTTCTTAACATATGGTATCGGAGCTCAAGGTCTTGGGGTTTTGCTGCTACATCTAAGACACCTTGGAATTTTTTCTATAACATTTCAAAAGGAATGGCTTGGACGATATTTATCAAACGGATCAAGGTACATTGGGTTAAAATTTCAACTCTTGAGGCATTATACTTTCGGAGATACAGTATGTGTAAGATAGGGTTCTGGAATCATCATGAATTGAGTCATTGTGGAATTTTCACTATAAAAATATTTATGTAATGTTTCACACCCTAAAATATGGATTATATTCACATAAATTAGTAAGGTACCTGTGGTAAAATATTCAGCTTCTGGGTCATCTTACATTTGTATATACACCTTGTGGAAGATAGGGTATCTGACTAGTCCTATTGACTAGTCTCAAGCAAGTTTTCCGGGTAAAAAAATAATAACTTCTTCCTAGAGTATCCAAATTGAGTGATACTAGTTGAATTGGATAGTGGGCAGTCCATAGTATTTTTGGTACGAGTTTTAGAATTTTATATCAATAATTTTGTGTGGGGAACACTATACAAGTGAGATCTACTAGAAAGGACAAAATTCAGCAAGTTGTGGGGAAGTTACTGTAAATTCCACTTGCAACATCCAATTTTTATCAGACCTGTGGCATTGCAGAGAAGAAATATTAGATAACTACAAAAAATAAATTTTCATACCTAGAAGGGATGAAACTTTGGAGATACAATAGAAGAAAGATTGTCTAGCAGAACCACCTCAAAATCAAGGTTCAAAAGTGATACTTGGCCAACATTCCACCCAAAAAGGGAACTTCTACACCAAATAAGCCTTTGGAGAGTCCTACTTGGACTCTTGATGAAGGTGAAGAAATGCATAGGGACAAATGAATTATGAAAGAAGACAATGAAAAAAGATGAACTACAAGGGATGATGGATTCAACTAAAGCTAAGTTGGAGGCAATAATGGATACTAATATGGATGGTTTAAAAAGGGAGATCATGGAATCATTGAAACATTTTCTAATAGAGAGGACACCTGAAAGTGAAAATGTATCCCATGAAATTCATGATGAGGACAAAAGGAAGATGAATAAAAAATGAAGAAACTCCAACTTTGGGTTGAAGACCAACCACATTCCTAAGATCGATATGATGAATTTTGATGGCAAGGACCCAATCACATGGATACTTCAGATGGAGGAATTCTTTGATCTACATAATGTGCCACATACAAAAAAGGTATGAATTGCTTCTTTATATTTTGAACCCAATCAATTTGTATGGTATCAATGGCTTTGTTGTTGAAAATTACTCGTCACTTGGACAATTTTCATAGATGAAATGATAGAACACAATGAGGATACAAGGAGCAATACCTTCTTTAGCCAATTGATAAATCTCAAGCAAAGGGGTTTAGTTACAGAGCACATTGAGAACTTCCAAAGATTGAATATAAAGGTAACAAATATTCTAGATGAGCACTTGATTGATGTATTCATAGGAACTTTAAAGGATAACATTCAACATAAGGTTCGCCTTTGGGAACCCAAATCATTGGAGTATGCATTTAGGGTGGAAAGAAATGTTGAAAGTAAAAATATGGCTATGGCTACTAGAAGGACCAATCCTAATATCTATAGACAGAATACTGCTCCTTCTTCTAAAATACCTCAACCTACAAGGTTGACACCTCAACAATTGGAGGAAAGAAAAGAAAAAGGTTTATGCTTTAATTGTGACAACAAGTACATTAAGGGACATAAGTGTGGTGAGAATAAATTATTCTACATAGATTGTGAAGAGTAATAATAACAAGAACAAGAACAAGAACCATCTCAAGATGAAAATGTAAAAGCAATCTCGTCTGAAGAGTTGACTCCCACAATATCGTGTAATGCATTGGCTGGAATTATCACTCCTCAAAACCTCAACATTGAAGGATATATCAAAAAGGAAAAGGTAATAGTCCTAATTTATTTTGGTAGTACTCATAATTTCATTCACTATAAATTAACCAAAGCTCTCAATTGCTTTGTATATCTATTTCCAGAGTTTCAAGTAATGTTTGCAGATGGAGGAACTATCAATTGCTCACGAAAATGCAATAAGATCAATCTTACTATGGGGGAATATGTAATGAATAGTTTAATTATTTCTATACCCATGGGTGGTGTTGATGTTGTATTAGGGATCCAATGGTTACAATCATTAGGAACAATGGATTTTAATTTTTAAGAACTTTTCATGAAATTTTCATTCGAAGGAAAAGAAATTGAGTTAAGAGGTATCACAGGGAAAACCAGTAAGGTGATAAGCTCTAATGGCATGAAAGAATTATTGAAAAAGGGGCATCAAAGTGTTATTGTACAACTATGTTCATTAGATGTTCAAACATCTAAGCCATCTATTCCTCTAGATCTCCAAGGGATCATTGATAAGCATTCCAAATTATTTGAAGATATTCCCAAAGGTGTTCCACCCACTCGAAATCATGATCATGATATTCACCTAATTCCTAGGAGTGTTCCTCTTAACATTAGGCTGTACAGATACCCTTATGCCCATAAGAGTGAAATTGAGAACATGGTTGAAGAAATGTTAGAGACTAGCATTATTATACCTAGCCAAATTTCTTACTCTAGACCAGTGGTAATGGTATTCAAGAAAGATGGCTCATGGAGTATGTGTCCTGATTATAGAGATATCAACAAGATCACTATTAAATATAAGTTTCCCATTCCCATCATTGATGAATTGTTAGATAAACTACATGGAGCAATCTATTTCAAAAAGTTGGATCTTTGTTTAGGGTATCATCAGATAAGAATGAAGGAAGAAGATATCCCCAAAAAAGCATTCCAAAATCATGAAGACCATTATGAATTTTTGGTAATGACTTTTGGCCTTACAAATGAACCTTCCACATTCCAAGGGTTGATGAATTCCATTTTCAATCTCTTCCTTCGAAAATTTGTGTTAGTATTTTTTGATGATATACTAATCTATAACAAGTCTTTGGAGGATCATGTGTGACATGTTGACAAGGTGATACAACTACTAAAGGAGAAACAACTATATGCCAAACCATCCAAATGCTTCTTTGGGGTGAAGGAGATAGATTATTTAGTTCATATTGTATCTCATGAAGGTGTCAAGGTAGACCCTAAGAAGATTAAGTCCACGATGGACTGGTCGATTCCCAAAACATTGAAGAATATTAGAAGATTTTCGGGTTTGACATGTTACTACCGCCATTTTTTTCGACACTATGGAAGAATAACAACACCTTTAATGACACTAACTAAGAAGGATGCATTTTCATGGACTCTAGAGAAAACTAAATATTTTGAACAAATTAAAGAGGTGATGTGAAAATCTTCTGCCTTGAACACTCTAGACTTCACAAAAACCTTTATTATGGAATTTGATTCCTCGGGAAATGGAATTGGTGCTATCCTTATGCAAGAAGGAAGGCCCCTAGATTTTGAAAGTCAACCACTCAATGGAAAGGACTTACACAAGCCCATTTATGAGAAGGAAATGATGGCAATACTACATGCATTGAATAAATGGCGTACTTACCTAATAAGTAGGCACTTTAAGGTCAAAACAAATCATGATAGTCTTAAATACTTCCTGGAACAAAGACTATCTTCAGAAGAGAAACAAAAATGGGTGACCAGGGTATTGGGTTATGATTTTGAAATCATCTATAAAAAATGGAAGAAAAATGTTGTGGCAGATGCACTCTTAATAAAGGATGAAGATGTTGAGGCATTTCTCTATGTGATCCTGATCATCCAACTCGATTGGATAATAGAAGCAAGGGATGAATGGAAGAATGAAGAAAAAGTGTGGACTCTCTTTCAAAGGTTGCAATAGGATTCCAATGCATCAGATACATTTACATGGAAAAATGATTCACTGTGGTACAAATATCTCTTATATTTATGTAAGAAATCCCAACTCAAACAAAAGGTAATATTGGAATTGCACACCTCTCTAGTAGGAGGGAACTCAGGATTTTTTAAAACCTATCATAGGGTCAAGAAGTAATTTTTTTGGGATGGCCTTAAAATGAATTTTCAAATGTTTGTCACAGAATTTTTGGTTTGCCAACAAAATAAGGTGGAAACAATTAAGACCCCAGGTATTTTACAACCATTATCCATCCCAAGTCAGCACTAGGAAGAGGTTTCCATGGATTTCATAATAGGGTTACCAAATTTTGAAGGAAAGAGTGTCATCATGGTGATTATTGATAGACTCACCAAGTATGCACACTTTTGTGCACTCTCTCATCCCTTAAAAGCCAATATAGTTGCCACTACCATTCATGGAGACAGTTGAAAAGATACATGGCAACCCAAAGATTATTGTAAGTGACAGAGATCCCATCTTTACTGGACATTTTTGGACATAGTTATTTTCTTGTTTGGATACTCAATTGTCTCATAGCTCATTCTATCATCCTCAATCTGATGGACAAATTGAGATATTGAACAAATTTATGGAAGGATACCTTTGTTTATTAGTCTCTGATAAACAAACACAATGGTTCAAATGGTTACCCTTGGTAGATTTGTGGTATAACACTTCCTTTCATACTACAACAAAAATGACACCATTTATGGCACTCTATGGATACCACCCTCCTTCCATCACTTATTCTCTAAAATAAAAATCTAAGGTTCAAGCAGTGGAAGATCACATCAAGCATCAACAACAAGTTCTACAAATCTTAAAGAACAACTTGACCATGGCACAAAATCACATGAAACAACAAGCAGATCAACATCGTAGTGAAAGAAGTTTTGAAGTAGGGGATTGGGTGTTTTTAAGACTAAAACCATACAAAAAGATGTCTCTTAAGAAATCCAATAAGGATAATAAATTATCACCAAAGTACTATGGCCCTTATAAGGTGTTACAAAAGATTGGTACTATGACATACAAATTAGAGTTACCTGCATCTTCATGAGCACACCCAGTTTTCCATGTTTCATGCTTAAATAAGGTTGTAGGTGACAAGATCTTAGTTCAAACTATATTTCCAAAACTTGATGAGGAAGAAAAAATCATATTGGATCCTGAAGCCATCACTGACACAATAATTAGCTAGTTGAGGAATATATCCATTTCAGAGTATCTCGTTAAATGGAGGAAAGTATCGGCTGAAGATTCCACTTGGGAAGATGAGTCTTTTATATAGAAGCATCAAGAGTTACTCAATTATTGTGGACAACACTTGTCTCAATGGGAGGGGAATTTTAATCCCTAAATAGTGGCTCATTAACCCTTAATTGGGGCTTATTACAATAGTAATGTTATTTTATTTATGTCATCTTGAGTACATTAGTTGTAATTGTAACTCCTAGTCTCCTATATATACCAAGGAGACATTTTCATTTGGAATCATCTTGTACTTGAACATTAATGTGGTGTATAAGGAGGTTTTTGATTTTTTATAAGTTAGGTTAAGCATGTAGTTCATTTAATTTGTCTGCAAACGTTGTATGTCTTCCACCAATCTAGCATGTCTTATGTTTAAACATTTTTGAGTGCCTTTTATCGAATTTATAACATTTAAAGAATCCCCATGAACTTTTAGAACCCGACATCCTTTTTCTATGGCAAAGACAATGAGCAGTTTGAGACTTATCAACTCTACAAAATTATTTGTTCCTGAACCGAGGCTAGAATTCACGACAAGATAGTGTGTGGGAGAAAAGTAGAGGAGTCCTCCCCCTCCATAGAGAGCTTGTGGTGAGGCACCATCAAAAAATCCCCAGGGGGAAGTCCTGTCGAGTACTAACTCTTGTGTTTGTATTATGGGTGGGCTAGTTTTCTATGAGAAGAAAGAGGGAAAGAAAGAAATATTGTTTGCTGCCGAGATCTCAGGGGGAAGAGGTACACATTTTAAGATGAAGGAGTTATGGGCAAGCCAAACGCCCCAAATGACCAAGAGGGGAAGATCTTTTAAGTGTTTTTAATATTTATTATTCCACCAAGAATTCCAGGAATGCTCCAATTCCCTTCCTTCCCACATGCACTATAGATTTAACATCTTGGATATTTCCATCCAGACTTTGTTGATGTAACTACAATTCAAAAAAATATGGGTAGAAGACTCTTCTTTAGATTTGCAAAGAGTACACCATACGGGTCCAACAAAACTCAATTTCTGAAGGTTGTCCCAAGTCAGGACCTTATTTTGAAGGACATTCCACATGAACAGTCGGGTTTTTGTTGGGCTTTTAACTTTCCAAAGTTTACCCCACCACCAAACTGCCTCCTGTATACTCAAATATGAATTGCATTTTAAGTAACCTAGTTTGGGAGAGTAGGAACTAGAGGTGGCAGGGTCCCAAATTATTTCATCCTTAGAGTCTGAAAGTCTGATATGTGTTATGTTTAGGTAGTGGATAAAATGTTCCAATTCTCGAATTTCTTTTTCTCTGATCCCGAAACTGTAGGGATCCTTCCATCCCCGAGCCCAAAGAGTAGAGCGACTAGGGTCCACCAAGGAGCTGAGGAAAAAGATGTCCCTGGAGTGCAATGTACTTCCGAACAATAACTTTAGTCCAAAGAGTAGAAGTATCAATAATACGCCACCCCCCCTTTTCTTCCATTAATTTGGAGAAGAGGAAAATGTTTTTCAATCCCCACCCACCCAAAGCCTTTGGTGTGGTTATTTTCTCCCAGCGAACCCAAGGAATTACAGGTGACTCTGATTTCCCACTCCAAAGAAACTTTGAGGTGAGTTTTCTTGCAGCATTTAGAATTCCTTTAGGGATCCAAGATAGGGACATCCACTAAATAGGGATGGAATCCATGAATGATTTTACCAAGACCAACCTTCCTGCTCATGACAACCACCAATGACTCCAAGTGTTTAGTCTTTTATCCAGTTTTTGCAGGAGCCACTTCCAATCTTATTTTCTATAGTTGTTGGGTTTTAAATTAGAACCCAAGTACTTTACTCCATCATAAAAATCCCTTATTTCAAAAGGAAAGAAAGTATGATGGGCTAGATCTTCTTCTTTTAATAGAAGGAAAGTAGTGAGTGACGATTTTCGTTCATTTATTTGCATCACTGTTGCTTTTGAGAAAAGTGACAGAATGTCCCTTAGAGTCTCATCTTCCCTTCGAGACCCTCCATTGAAAAGAAAGACATTATCCACAAAAAGGAGATGTGTGAGAGACATAACATGTGTGATTTTGATTCCTGAGAGTTCACTTGTAGTCTTACCTTGTGTAAGTTCTCTGCTAAGTCCTTCTGCTACTAAGAGAAAGAAGAGTGGTGACAAGGCGTAACCTTGTTTAAGCCCTCTTTCTGGAGTGAAAAAAGGTGATGTTGATCCATTTATTAAGAATGCAAAGGATGTTGAGGTAAGAAAACTCATGATCCAAGTAATGAAAGGAACTTCAAACCCTAAATGAGTCAATAATAACCAAATATAAAACCAGCTAACTCGATCATAGGCTTTTGAGAGATCTATTTTAAGCACTTCCCCTTTTAATTTCTTGGTCTTCATAATATGTAAACCTTATTGTGCTATTCCTATGGCTTCATGAATCTGGCTCCCTTCCAGAAAACCAAATTGTTGTTTCGAAATATTCTTTGAGAGGATTTTCTTGAACCTTTGGGCTATAATTTTGGATACAATTTTATAAGAACAGTTACAAAGTGAGATGGGTATGAATTCATCTAGTGTCTTTGGATTATTCATTTTTGGGATGAGAGAAACGAAGGTGGAGTTGAGACTCCGAGGGATACATCCTAAAATCCTTGTATTCTCCACCATTTTCAATAGATTTGTTTCTATAATCTCATAGCATCCCAGGAAGAATTCGATGGTCCAACCATATGGGCCTGGACTTTTATCTTTTTGGAAACTATGAAATACTTCTAGGAGCTCTTTTTCTGTAATTTCTTTCATCAAAAAATGATTTTCTTCTTCTTCCAGGAATCTGGGAAAAATTTGTGCCACTTTGACTACTTCCTCTATTGTAGCTTAACTTTCTTCTTTAAAGAGATTCTAGAAGTAGTTTTTTCCTTGTGTTGACATTCCTTCAAAGGAAGTTTCCATGTTTCTGTCTTAATCTTTTAAATGCCAAATAGTATTGAAAAAATTTCTTCCTTTGGCATAGGCTTGAAACAAGTTTTTGTTTTCATCTCCACTTTCCAACCATATAGCTCTACCTTTTAATCTCTTGGTTTCTTCTTTTTCCTTAAGCAATTTTATCCTCTTTTTTTCCAATTGTAGTAATCTGAATTTTGACTTTTTTGTGCTCAAAATGTCCCTTCATTGTCTGAGAATTTTTTTAGATCGAGTTCAATTTCTTTTAGCTCCTTGTCCTCTAGTTTTCTTTTTTGGAATGCCCAAGGTTTTACTTTTTCTTTGATTCTTCTTAAATTTTCAGTAAACTGAAAAGTTATTGATTGTGTTAAATCTTGTCGATAGGGGATCCAGTCCTCCTTGATCATCTTCATAAAGGATTCATCTTCAAGACACGTCTCGTTGAATTTAAAAGGACTGGAAGGAAGGTAGGGTGATGATCTGACAATCCTCCAAAGCCTATCCACTGCTTGATAGTCAGATATTTGTTCATAAGAGAATCATTAATTAGAAAGAGATCAAGCCTTTTTTCCACTCCATCGGATCTGATCCTGTTGTTTTTCCAAGTTGGTTTGAGAAAAAGTGGATCTAGGTCTGTTAGATTGGCTTCTGTAAATTTCTTTTCGAAGTAATCAGCCAGTGGATCAGGTCTTGCACTATCCCCCCAAACTTCAAAGGGACCCAAGGAGAGATTTAAATCCCCCCCTAATATAAGTAGATCATTAAAGAATGATTTTTTTAGGAGTGTTTCCCAGAAAGATTTCTTGTTCAGATAAGTTCCATAGATGTTAAGTAAATGGACTGTCTCTTTTAAAGTAGGGAGAAAAATCATAATCCCAATTCTGGATTCCAAACCCCAAGAGTTCATAACTTGGACCTTTTGAGAGTTCCAACTAGTAGCCAATCCTCCATATCTTCCCATAGCATCTACCGATGTGAAAATACACCCAGGTAGTAAGTGATCCAGGCTTGTTTTTACCTCCTGCCCAACCCCCAAATTCTTTTGAAGAAGCAAAAATGCCAGGTGTTCTGTGTAGACCACCCTTTTTAAGGAAGATTTTTTGTGGGCTCCTGCCAAACCCCTGCAGTTATAGGACATGATATTCAAACTAGAACCTTGCTCCAGGGCTTCGCTTCACTAATTTCGCATTCAATAGATTGTTGGGTTCCGACCAAAAGATCCAATCTGGCCTTTGATTGTGATTTAGAAAGAAGTGATTTTCTCCAACATCCTCCCCTATTGAGAGAGGAAACTTCATCCTTTCCCAGTCCAATTGCGGCTTTTGTATGGTATCTTAATAAATATTGGGTAGACGAAGACTCCGACGACTAAGAGGAGGAGGAATATTTTTCTTCGCGAAGGCAGAGTCGTTTAGGAGGGAGTGGGGCTTCCAAAAGAGGAGGATCAACGGATCTATCTAGTCTGGTTGCGGGACAATTTATGGTGGCAGTGTTAAATCCTTGCAACAACACACACAAAAACCCATATAACATTAAGCCTTGCAAAAAAAATCTCCGCCCCACTACAATGTTGAAGGATACCTAATTTAGGAGATGGGTTTTGCTCAAATAGACTCAAAATAATCCCAACTAATTGTATAATCAATTATACAAAATTTAGTGGGACAAGGTAGCCACAAAACAAGGTCTCTTATCCAAAAATTTCCTAAAGTACTACAAATTTATCATATTGCAGTAGGTTAAAATTGCACCCAAAAGATGATGAAGTAGTATTCACCATTCAATGACTTAAACCCTTTACAAAAATAATATAGAAAGAAAAACCAAGAACATAGTATCCTATGTTCATCACAATTATCAACAATGTAACAAGGATTATGTTCTCATGACCTTTCCTTCCTTGATTTTCATAGAAAAAATAGGAAGAATTGAATCTGAAGAGAGATTGGGAGAAGCTACTAAGACAAATACGTTTTTTGATGTAGCGAGGTGGTCGTCCAAAGAGTTAAAAGTAATTCAATGCATATAACATAAGATTAGATGCCTTGTTTGTGCTTATGTAGATGAGTGTACTGCTCATGCTTGCAGGTCAAATACGTTTAATCTGATTGGAACAATTCTAACTCCTTCCATTCTGCAAATGAACAAATGCACTACTTAATCAATTTCCTTACTAACGCCATTATTCACTTGTAAATAACCATAAATCTCTTGGACTATTCTACTATTTTGTCATATTGACCAAAAAAGACTTACCCTTATGTACACTTCACCTCGAGGTCCATCTCCATCGATCATACTTGTAACCATGTGTACTTTCTCAAAGATTTCAGCAAAATTATCCCACAGCCTCTAACGGAGAAATTGAAACCATATATATGAAGTATCTCTTAACCCATAAACCTCAAACCCAAATGATGTGAATGTTCCCATCATAAATCATATGTTCTCTTTATATAATTCTATAATTCCATAACCATGCATAGCCCTGCAAATCATTTCAATAGTGCAAACCCAAATTCTAAATATTTCAATCACTCAAATGTTAGTGGAAGTTACTAAAGGCAAATATTTCCCTACGTGTCTAAACTTAAAAAAAATCATTTGAGACCAACTAGAAGTAAGGAACCAATAAAAATGGCCAAGACAAAGGAAGGGACTTTGGGTTAAACATTGTAGTCCGAGAGCATCAACTAGACAATACAATTATAGAAAAAAACATTTTTACAACATCCAAAGTGCTTTACACATACGTATAAAGTAGAATCACATTTGAGACCAATAAAAATGGCCAAGACAAAGGAAGGGACTTTGGGTTAAACCTTGTAGTCCAAGAGCATCAACTAGACAATACAATTATAGAAAAAAACAGTTTTTACAACATCCGAAGTGCTTTACACATACGTATAAAGTAGAATCACATTTCGTTAAACGTGGAAACCGTCCATTTCTTTATTAACGTGTCACAGACATATCTACAAATTAATCTTTAAAAAGCCTAAGAGGTTTAACAACTTACTATATTCCCCCGCAACAATGTTGAATGGATAAAACTTATATCCATTGAAGAAAAATCCTTTCTGTATTTTCAAGTTCCTCCTCACAGGATCATATACTTACCACGACATTTGGGGTTCTCCCAGTTTTTTGAACTCACTCATTTCCGGAGGAAAAGCATGAATCAAAACCGAAAGAAAAGAATCTATCCGTGGAAGAAATGATATCTAAATCTATCCGTTGAAAAAAAAAACATCTATCCGTTGGAAGAAAAGATATATAAATCTCAAATCTCAAACAATTTCAACATTTACCTTCTCCTTCCTCCTTTATCCATGCTCTGGTGCGGCTGTGTGTTTGGGTTTCTCGGTCAGAGTATGTTCAGTTGTCCGAGTATTTGTCTGTGTGTTGTTTAATGTCCGTGTCTGAGTCAGTGCGTGATAGAAGATTCTGGGCTGGACTGAAATAGAGGCAATGCATTTCGGCTGGCTGGACTGGAATGGAGGCAAACGAGCTTCAGGGGAATCGCGGATACAGTTGAGATCAATTCTCTCTCTCAATGATTGTGGGGCTTCAAGTGCAGGTGCATTCTTTATTATTCCTTCATATTCCTTCTCTTAGATTCTGTTATTTTATTGGGCGTTGCAATGAGGGGCGGATTCTATTCTTAAGTGTTGTAATGTGGGATGAGTTTTTATTATTTCACCTGAGCTATGCTTTTCTGCCAGAAGCCGTGAATGCGTTTCTGTCTATATTTACCGCCTTGCAGTGAGGGTTGGATTCTTCTCTCAGCGAGCTGGCCATCTGAGATCTGCTCTGTTCTGCTCTCAGAAGCCCTAGAAAACCTTATGCATCAATGGTTTAAATTTTTTGGACTTTGCATAACATTAGAGGCACAAACCTTTTGCATCATGGTTTAGATTTTTTGAAACTTTTTTACCCACATAGACTTTCAAAGTCCTTCATCAATAAACACAGTGGGTTGGATTCTGTTCTTAGCTGGGCTCAAACCGAATCTGATCACGCCACAGGTTTCTCTACTCGCGCCTCCACCTCTGCCTGCTTATTCATTAACCGGATCACATTGCACTCCCACTGTAGGTTTCTCTTCTTTAATTTATCCCGCTGTGTTATGTTTAGATTTTGGGTTTCTGCTTTTATTCGTTGCTATCAACTTCTCTTTGTCCCCAGCCACTTCGTTCGTAGCAATTTATTTCATATGTATTAATTTATTTCATTTGTGGCACAAAGTGTGTGCATCATGGTTTAATTGTTTTTTAAATATTGCAAAGACATTTATGAAATCCCGCCTATTTCGGTTGGCTCTTCGCAATGAACATCTCCGTCGCTCCGATGAACAATTTTATGAACGTAGTTTTAGAGTTTTGTATTAAGTTTTTTCACACTTTTCCTATGAATATATTTATATGAATATTATTTAGATTTTGAAGTTTTCTGTTAAACGGGTTAAGATTTTATATTATTAATTTGTGTATGGTTTGTTGTATAAAATCTATATAGACTTATATTTTTAAAATCTATAAAAGATTTTTATATTAATACGTTATTATTATATTGATCTTAAATAATGAAAATATATTATATTCATTATAAAAAGTATTGATATCATAATTTATATTGGTAATCTCCGCTATATAAACTTTTGTGAAACATTCTTTTCCAGACATTTTAATTCTTAAATGTATTAAAAACTAATTTTATTTTTAATTTAATATTAATTATATAATCAATTAATTATTATAATGGTATGATATTGAAGAATGATATTTTATTTATTTATTTATTATAATTGTTTGATATGAGAGAATAATATTTTTTTATTTGTTTATTTCTATTTTGAATTATTTATTTAAATTAGAACAATATGTATATTTATTATTTATGATAATATAAATGATTTTTTTTTAATTTTTTATTTAATTTTTATGTTCTTTTAAAATAAGATTTAATTATATGATAATTGTTTTTTTTTTCTTGGGTATATTTCATTATGTAAATTATGTCAATGATGTATGTGGAAATTTTATAAAATAATTGAAAGTACTGAAATTTTTAATAATTATTAATATTATAAATTACTGGTAACAATGATTTAGTGTTTTTAAGTATCTATATAATATCTTTGTTATCTTTGATTGATTTGTTTATATGATATAAATTTTAAAATTAATTACTAATATTACTATTATTATTAATTTGTTATGTATTTTCTTATTAGTTTGTGCAAATTTATTATAAATATTTGTAATTAAAATGTGGATAAATATTTATTTATTTTTATAATTTTGTATATTTAAAATGTTTATTTATATTTATATTTTTTATTTAATTAATTTTATATGTCAAAAAATTGTATACAATTTTTTGCATTGGAAAAGTAATTTATTATGTTTTAATTTAACTAATTTGTAAATATTGATATCATCAATAATTCTTAATATGTAGAAAACTGAATTTTCTAAATTTTAAATGTTTTTAGAAAAAATGAATTTTTTTAATTTTAAATGTTATTATTAGAAAAATTGAATTTTCTAAATTTTAAATGTTATTATTTTCTAAATTTTTATGCTAATTAATTTTTTTAATGTAAACCTTTTTCTTTTGAGAACTGAAAAAATATTTTATTATGTTTTAATTTAAATAATTTGTAAATATTTATATGATTAATAATTCTCAAGATGTATAAAACAAAATTTTCTATTTTTCAAATGTTATTATTTTCTAAATTTTTATGCTAATTAATTTTCATGTAAACCTTTTCTTTTTTAGTATTTTCTAAATTTTAGATAAATTCAACATTTTCTAAATTTATATGTAAATTTTTCTCCTTTTGAATATGAGGTACGAGGATGTACATTTATAGCTTATATATTTGTTACATGATTTTATTTTATTCTTTTTGTTTCTTAAAGTTGATGGTCGAAAAGATGGCAATGGGGTGCAAAGGAATGCACACACATAGACACATATGTGTGTTCCTAGAAACACACACACATTCTCAATATTATAGCCTTGGTGCTCATTGAATCACCGTGCACACCTTCCCACTTGGATTTTTTTAGGAATGTTTGTGCATTATCAAGAAAGAGTGAGCACATGCTAAGGAATTCCTACATGTTCCTAAGAAACATATGCTCAAGAACATGCACACTTTCTTGAGTAGAAGTGTCCATGCACTTTACAAAATGTGCCCCCTCCTAGATAGGAGTGATTGCATGCTCTTGTGCCTAGGGAGAGAGAGAGAGAGAGAGAGGCTGGGAGAGAGGGGTGGGAGAGAGA
>JZKD02S0261512.1:526740-537063 GCA_000966675.3 Picea glauca
AATTAAATTTGTATATGAAAAGACAAAATTGATGTGTGGTTTTTTCTTCAATGTTATAAAATGGATCTCATTTAAATGTCTATAATGTGATTAAACTTGTATATTGTAACATTATATATTTCAACAAGAAGTATTCTCATTCAATGGAAGAAAAATGTTATGTTGGTCTTGGGATTAGGATTTAGGATTGGAGATTAGGCTTGGGGTTTGGATTTAGGATTTAAGCTTCATGCCTATTCTTAGGATTAGGATTTAGGCTTAGGCTCGCGGTTAAATATTAGGGAATTAGATTTAAGGTTAGGGTAGGGTGCAATAGATTAGTCTTTGTGGATGAAGCTAAGGTAGAGTATATTATGGTACATACATTAGGTTATTCTATATTAGGGTATATTAGACTAGGTATTCTAGGTTAGGGTGGGGTTGGATAGGATATGTTATTGTTGTGTAGGTCAAGGTAGGTAGAAAAGTCTAGGATATTCAAGGGAAGGGTATTTTAGGTTAAGGTTAGTGTAAGATAGGATAGATTAGGTGTAATATCCATAGTTCGAACCCCAATTGTACATAGAAATGTAAATGTCTTATAGGTTGGTGAGCTAGGTTGTTATAGGCCAAAAGGCTTATGTGAATATTAGGCCAGGGATCCTAGATGCTAAAGGATAATGAGCATATTTTTGTAATATGTAAACACTAATATTATTAATGAAAACAAACCACTGCATATAGACCGATCCACAAATGAGTATGGGGGGATAAACTCCACTAGAAATGGAAAGGGGGGCTAAGAGTCTAGGAAAGGGCTAAGCTAGGGGGATTAATCCCATTCGAATATTATTATATTATTCCTTAAATCTAAGGTAATGGATATTTTTATATATCCAAAGTCTTGAAAGTAGGGACAAAGGAGTCCCTTGGAGTTCCAAGTGTCCTTTTTTTTTCCTTGGAAAAAAAGCGTAATTTTATTAGTTTTAGAAACAAAATTACACTCTATATATACACCTATAAAAATAGTGTATTATGTTATAGTGTGGTCTTATAGTTGTATGTTATTTGTTGCATTTCAAGGATGCTTCTATATGTTCCTTTGTTCTGTTTAGTATTTAGATCTGGTTCTATTGTAAGTGCTTCTATAGTCTTTATATACTCTGTTTTGAATATTGTGTGCACAAAATATATACAACGATTGTAGTTGATTGTTTTCCAAATAACAAGAAACTCCTATTCTTCAAAGTATTGTTCAAAAACTGAATGTTTGCTCCGAAAAAGGACTGTGCCAATATTCATTTGATTGTTCATGATGGTGCTGAGTTATTTTCCACTCGCCCATAACCATGTTAATCCCTTCCTTGAACCTCTAGTCAACTTCTTTATTATTTTAACTATAGACATGAAGGCAATCAAATAAGTCAAAATTTGTCTGCAAACGTTGTATGTCTTCCACCAATCTAGCAAGTCTTATGTTTAAACATTTTTGAGTTCCTTTTATCCAATTTATAACATTTAAACAATCCCCATAAACTTTTAGAATCTGACATCCTTTTTCTATGGAAAAGATAATGAGCAGTTTGAGACTCATAAGCTCTACAAAATTATTTGTTCCTGAACCGAGGCTAGAATTCAAGACAAGATAGTGTGTGGGAGAAAAGTAGAGGAGTCCTCCCCCTCCATAGAGTGCTTGTGGTGAGGCTCGATCAAAAACTCCCCAGGGGGAAGTCTTGTCGAGTACTAACTCTTGTGTCTATCTTGTGGGTGGACTAGTTTTTTGTGAGAAGAAAGAGGGCAACAGAGAAATATTTTTTTTTGCTGAGATCTCATGGGGAAGAGGTACACCTTTTAACATGAAGGAGTTCTCGGAAATCCAAATGCCCCAAATGACCAAGAGGGGAAGATCTTTTAAGTGTTTGTAATCTTTATTATTCCACCAAGAATTCCAGGAATGCTCCAAGTCCCTTCCTTCCCACATGCACTATAGATTTAGCAGCTTGGAGAATTCCATCAAGACTTTGTTGATGTAACTACAATTCAAAAAAATATGGGTAGAAGACTCTTCTTTAGATTTGCAAAGAGTACACCATACGGGTCCAACAAAACTCAATTTCTGAAGGTTGTCCCAAGTCGAGACCTTATTTTGAATGACATTCTACATGAACAGTTGGGTTTTTTATGGGCTTTTAACTTTCCAAACTTTACTCCACCACCAAACTGCCTCCTATATACTCAAGTCTGAATTGCATTTTAAGTAACCCAGTTTGGGAGAGTAGGACTTGGAGGGGGCAGGGTCCCAAATTATTTCATCCTCAGAGTCTGAAAGTTTGATATGTGTTATCTTTAGGTAGTGGATAAAATGTTCCAGTTCTTGAATTTCTTCTTCTCTGATCCCCAAACTCTAGGGATCCTTCCATGCGCATACAGTAGAGTGACTGGGGTCCGCCAAGGAGCTTAGGAAAAAGATGTCCCTAGAGTGCAATGTACTTCTCAATGATAACTTTAGTCCAAAGAGTAGAAGTATTAATAAGACGCCACGTCCCCTTTTCTTCCATTAATTTGGAGAAGAGGAAAATGTTTTTCAATCCCCACCCAGCCAAAGCCTTTAGTTTGGCTATTTTCTCCCAGAGGACCAAAGGAATTACAGATGACTCCGATTTCCCACTCCAAAGAAACTTTGAGGTGAGTTTTCTTGCAACATTTAGAATTCCTTTAGCGATCCAAGATAGGGACATCCAGTAAACAGGGATGGCATCCATGACTGATTTTACCAAGACCAACCTTCCTGCTCGTGATAGCCATCGGTGACTCCAAGTGTTTAGTCATTTATCCAGTCTTTTCAGGAGCCACTTCCAATATTCTTTTCTATAGTCGTTGGGCTTTAGATTAAAACCCAATTACTTTACTCCATCATATAAAGCCCTTATTTCGAAAGGAAAGAATATATGATGGGTTAGCTCTTCTTCTTCTAATAGCAGGAAAGTAGTGACTCACGATTTTCATTCATTTATTTTCATCCCTATTTCTTTTGAGAAAAGTGATAGAAAGTCCCTTAGAGTCTCAACTTCCCTTCGAGACCCTCCACTAAAAAGAAATACATCATCCACAAAAAGGAGATGTGTGAGAGACATAGCATGTGTGATTTTGATTCCCGATAGTTCACCTGTAGTCTTACCTTGTGTAAGTTATTTGCTAAGTCCTTCTACTACCAAGAGAAAGAGGAGTGGTGAGAAGGGGCAACCTTGTTTAAGCCCTCTTTCTGGAGTGAAAAAAGGTGATGTTGATCCATTTATTAAGAATGCAAAGGATGTTCAGGTAAGACAACTCATGATCCAAGTAATGAAAGGAACTTCAAACCCCAAATGAGTCAATAATAACCAAATATAAAACCAGCTAACTCGGTCATAGGATTTTGAGAGATCTATTTTAAGTACTTTCCCTTTTAATTTCTTGGTCTTCATACTATGTAAACCTTCTTGTGATATTCCTATGGCTTCATGAATCTGTCTCCCTTCCTGAAAACCAAATTGTTGTTCTAAAATATTCTTTGAGAGGATTTTCTTGAACCTTTGGGCTATAATTTTGGATACAATTTAATAAGCACAGTTACAAAGTGAGATGGGTATGAATTCATCTAGTGTCTTTGGATTATCTATTTTTGCGATTCGAGAAACGAAGGTGGAGTTGAGACTCTGAGGGATACATCCTGAAATCCTTGTATCCTCCACCATTTTCAACAGATCTGTTCTTATAATCTCATAGCATCCCAGGAAGAATTCGATGGCCCAACCGTATGGTCCTAGACTTTTATCTTTTTGGAAACTATGAAATACTTCTAGGAGCTCTTTTTCTGTAATTTCTCTCATCAAAAAATGATTTTTTTCTTCTTCCACGAATCTGGGAAAAACTTGTGCCACTTTGACTACTTCCTCTATTGTAGCTTAGCTTTGTTCTTTAAACAGATTCTACACGAAGTTTTTTTCTTGTGTTGACATTCCTTCAAAGGAAGTTTCCATGTTTCCATCTTGATCTTTTAAATGCAAAATAGTATTGAATTTTTTTTTTCCTTTGGCATAGGTTTCAAACAAGTTTGTGTTTTCATCTCCACTTTCCAACCATATAGCTGTGCTTTTTAATCTCTGGGTTTCTTCTTTTTCCTTAAGAAGTTTTATCCTCTTTTTTTCCAATTGTAGTAATCTAAATTTTGACTTTGTTGTGGTCAAAATGCCACTTCATTGTCTGAGAACCTTTTTAGTTCGAGTCCAATTTCTTTTAGCTCCTTGTCCTCTAGTTTTTATTTTTGGAATGCCCAAGGTTTTACTTTTTCTTTGATTCTTCTTAAATTTTCAGTAAACTGAAAAGTTTTTGATTGTGTTAAATCTTGTCGATAGGGGATCCAGTGCTCCTTGATCATCTTCAAAAAGGATTCGTCTTCAAGACATGTCTTGTTGAATTTAAAAGTGTTGGATAATTTTTCAGAACGCTGTCTAAGCTCCAGGAAGGTAGGGTGATGATATGACAATCCTCCAAAGCCTATCCACTACTTGATAGTTAGATAGTTTCTCATAAGAGAATCATTAATTAGAAAGAGATCAAGCCTTTTTTCCAGTCCATCGGATCTGATCTTGTTGTTTTTCCAAGTTGGTTTAAGGAAAAGTGGATCTAGGTCTGTTAGATTGGCTTCTGCAAATTTGTTTCCGAAATAATCACCCAGTGAAAATGGTCTTGCACTATCCCCCCAAACTTGAGAGGGACCCAAGGAGAGATTTAAATCCCCCCCTAATATAAGTAGCTCATAAAAGAATGATTTTTTTAGGAGTGTTTCCGAGAAAGGTTTCTTGTTCAGATAAGGTCCATAGATGTTAAGTAAATGGACTGTCTTTTTTAAAGAAGGCAGAAAAATAATAAGCCCAATTCTGGATTCCAAACCCGAGGAGGTCAGAACTTGGACTTTGAGAGAGTCCCAACTAGTAGCCAATCCTCCATATCTTCCCATAGCATCTACTGATGTGAAAATACACCTAGGTAGTAAACGATCCAGGCTTGTTTTTACCTCCTGGCCAACCCCCAAAGTCTTTTGAGGAATCAGAAATTCCAAGTGTTCTGTGTAGACCACCCTTTTTAAGGAAAATTTTTTGTGGGCTCCTGCCAAACCCCTATAGTTATAGGACATGATATTCATACCAGAACCTTGCTCTCGGGCTTCGCTTCTCTAATTTCCCATTCAATAGATTGCTGGGTTCTAGCCAAAACATCTAATCTGGCCTTTGATAGTGATTTAGAAAGAAGTGATTTTCTCCCCCATGCTCCCTTACGGAGAGAGGAAACTTCATCCTTTCCCAGTCCACCTGTGGCTTTTGTCTGGGATCTTAATAAATATTGGGTAGACGAAGGAAGATTTTTCTTCGTGAAGGGAGAGTCGTTTAGGAGGGGGTGGGGCTTCCAAAAGGGGAGGATCAATGGATCTATCTAGTCTGGTCGCGGGACAATTTATGGTGACAGTGTTAAATTCTTGCAACAACACACACAAAAACCCATATAACATTAAGCCTTGCAAAATAAATCTTTGCCCCACTACAATGTTGAAGGATACCTAATTTAGGAGATGAGTTTTGCTCAAATAGATTCAAAATAATCCCAATTAATTGTATAATCAAATATAAAAAATTTAGTGGGACAAAAGAGCCACAAAACAATGTCTCTTATCCAAAAATTTCTTAAAGTACTACAAATTTATCATATTGCAGTAGGTTAAAATTGCACCCAAAAGATGATGAAGTAGTACTCACCATTCAATGACTTAAACCCTTTAAAAAAATAATATAGAAAGAAAAACCATAAACATAGTATCCTAAGTTCATCACAATTATCAACAATGTAACAAGGATTATGTTCTCAGGACCTTTCCTTCCTTGATTTTCATAGAAAAAATAGGAAGAATTCAATCTGAAGAGAGATTGGGAGAAGCTACTAAGACAAATATGTTTTTAGATGTAGCGAGGTGGTCGTCCAAAGAGTTAAAAGTAATTAAATGCAAATAACATAAGATTAGATGCCTTGTTTGTGCTTATGTAGATGAGTGTATTGCTCATACGTCAAATACCTTTAATCTGATTGGAACAATTCTAACTCCTTCCACTATGCAAATGAACAAATGCACTACTTAATCAATTTCCTTGTTGACGACACTATTCACTTGTAAATAGCCATAAATCTCTTGGACCATTCTATTGTTTTGTCATATTGACCTAAAAAACTTACCCTTATGTACACTTCACCTCGAGGTCCATCTCCATCGATCATACTTGTAACCATGTGTACTTTCTCAAAGATTTCAGCAAAATTATCCCACGGCCTCTAACGAAGAAATTGAAACCATATATATGAAGTATCTCTTAACCCATAAACCTCAAACCCAAATGATGTGAATGTTCCCATCATAAATCTTATGTTCTCTTTATATAATTCCATAACCATGCATAGCCAAATCATTTCAATAGTGCAAACCCAAATTCTAAATATTTCAATCATTCAAATGTTAGTGGAAGTTACTAAAGGAAAATATTTCCCTACGTGTCTAAACTTTAAAAAAATCATTTGAGACCAACTAAAAGTAAGGAACCAATAAAAATGGCCAAGACAAAGGAAGGGACTTTGGGTTAAACCTTGTAGTCCGAGAGCATCAACTAGACAATACAATTATAGAAAAAAACATTTTTACAACATCCGAAGTGCTTTACACATACGTATAAAGTATAATCACATTTCGTTAAACGTGGAAACCATCCATTTCTTTATTAACGTGTCACAGACATATCTACAAATTAATCTTTAAAAAGCCTAAGAGGTTTAACAACTTACCATATTCCCCCCACAATGTTGAATGGATAAAACTTATATCCATTGAAGAAAAATCCTTCCTGTATTTTCAAGTTCCTCCTCACCGGATCATATACTTACCACGACATTTGGGGTTCTCCCAGTTTTTTGAACTCACTCATTTCCGGAGGAAAAGCATGAATTAAAACCGAAAGAAAAGCATCTATCCGTGCAAGAAAGGATATCTAAATCTATCCGTTGAAAAAAAAACATCTATCCGTTGGAAGAAAGGATATATAAATCTCAAATCTCAAACAATTTCAACATTTACCTTCTCCTTCCTCCTTCTGGGTGTTTGGGTTTCTGGGTCTGAGTGGAATATGAGTCTGTGTGATCTGTGTATGTTCGGTTGTCCGAGTATTTGTCTGTGTTGTTTAATGTCCGTCTCTGAGTCAGTGCGTGATAGAAGATTCTGGGCTAGAATGGACTGAAATAGAGGCAATGCATTTCGGCTGGCTGGACTGGAATGGAGGCAAACGAGCTTTAGGGGAATCGAGGATATGGTTGAGATAAATTCTCTCTCTCAATGATTGTGGGGCTTCAAGTCCAGGTGCATTCTTTATTATTCCTTCATATTCCTTCTCTTAGATTCTGTTATTTTATTGGGCGTTGCAATGAGGGGCGGATTCTATTCTTAAGTGTTGTAATGTGGGATGAGTTTTTATTATTTCACCTGAGCTATGCTTTTCAGCCAGAAGCCGTGAATGCGTTTCTGTCTATATTTACCGCCTTGCAGTGAGGGTTGGATTCTTCTCTCAGCGAGCTGGCCATCTGAGATCTGCTCTGTTCTGCTCTCAGAAGCCGTAGAAAACCTTATGCATCAATGGTTTAAATTTTTTGGACTTTGCATAACATTAGAGGCACAAACCTTTTGCATCATGGTTTAGATTTTTTGAAACTTTTTTACCCACATAGACTTTCAAAGTCCTTCATCAATAAACACAGTGGGTTGGATTCTGTTCTTAGCTGGACTCAAACCGAATCAGATCGCGCCACAGGTTTCTCTACTCGCGCCTCCACCTCTGCCTGCTTATTCATTAACCGGATCACATTGCACTCCCACTGCAGGTTTCTCTTCTCCCACCTCTACTTCTGCTCCCTCTTTAATTTATCCCGCTGTGTTATATTTAGATTTCGGGTTTCTGCGTTTATTCGTTGCTATCAACTTCTCTTTGTCGCCAGCCACTTCGTTCGTAGCAATTTATTTCATATGTATTAATTTATTTATATCATATTTGTGGCACAAAGTGTGTGCATCATGGTTTAATTTTTTTTTAAATATTGCAAAGACATTTATGAAATCCCGCCTATTTCGGTTGGCTCTTCTCAATGAACATCTCCGTCGCTCCGATGAACATTTTTATGAACGTAGTTTTAGAGTTTTGTATTAGGTTTTTTCACACTTTTCCTATGAATATATTTATATGAATATTATTTAGATTTTGAAGTTTTTTGTTAAACGGGTTAAGATTTTATATTATTAATTTGTGTATGGTTTGTTGTATAAAATCTATACAGACTTATATTTTTAAAATCTATAAAAGATTTTTATATTAATACGTTATTATTATATTGGTCATAAATAATGAAAATATATTATATTCATTATAAAAAAGTATTGATATCATAATTTATATTGGTAATCTCTCTTATATAAACTTTTGTGAAACATTTTTTCACAGACATTTTAATTCTTAAATGTATTAAGAATTAATTTTATTTTTAATTTGATATTAATTATATAATCAATTAATTATTATAATTGTATGATATTAAAGAGTAATATTTTATTTATTTATTTATTATAATTGTTTGATATAAAAGAATAATATTTTTTATTTGTTTATTTCTATTTTGGATTATTTATTTAAATTAGAACAATATGTATATTTATTATTTTTGATAATACAATTTTATTTTTTATTTTTATAAGTTTTATGTTCTTTTAAAATAAGATTTAATTATATCATAATTGCTTTTTTTTTATTGTATATGTATAGGTATATTTCATTATGCAATAAATAATATAAATGTTTTTTTAATTTATTTTTTTTAATTTTTTTTTCTTTTAAAATAAGAATTAATTATATGATAATTGCTTTTTTTTTCTTGTATATGTACGGGTATATCTCATTATATCAATAATGTATGTGAAAATTTTACAAAATAATTGAAAGTACTGACATTTTTAATAATTTTTAATATTATAAATTATTGGTAACATTGATTTAGTGTTTTTAAGTATCTATATAATATCTTTGTTATCTTTGATTGATTTATTTATATCATATAAATTTTAAAATTAATTATTAATATTATTAATATTATTAATTTGTTATGTAATTTCTTATTACTTTGTGTAAATTTATTATAAATATTTATAATTAAAATGTGAATAAATATTTATTTATTTTTATAATTTTGTATATTTAAAATGTTTATTTATGTTTATATTTTTTTATGTAATTAATTTCATATGTCAAAAAAATTATACAATTTTTTGCATTGGAAAAGTATTTTATTATGTTTTAATTTAAATAATTTGTGAATATTGATATCATCAATAATTTTTAATAGGTAGAAAATTGAATTTTTAAAATTTTAATAGTTATTATTAGAAAAAATGAATTTTCTAAATTTTAAATGTTATTATTAGAAAAATTGATTTTTCTAAATTTTAAATGTTATTATTAGAAAAAATGAATTTTCTAAATTTTAAATGTTCTTATTTTCTAAATTTTTATGCTAATTTTTTTTTAATGTAAACATTTTTCTTTTGAGAACTAAAAAATATTTTATTATGTTTTAATTTAAATAATTTGTAAATATTTATATGATTAATAATTCTCAAGATGTACAAAACAAAATTTTATATATTTTAAATGTTATTATTTTCTAAATTTTTATGTAAAACATTTTTTTTTGAGTATTTTCTAAATTTTAGATAAATTCAACATTTTCTAAATTTATATGTAATTTTTTCTCCTTTTGAATATGAGGTACGAGGATGTACATTTATAGCTTATATATTTGTTAACTGATTTTATTATATTCTTTTTGTTTGTTAAAGTTGATGGTCGAAAAAATGGCAATGGATTGCAAAGGAAAGCACACACATAGAAACATATGTGTGTTCATAGAAACACACACACATTCTCAATATTATAGCCTTGGTGCTCATTGAATTACTATGCACACTTTCTCACTTGGATTTTTTTAGGAATGTTTGTTCATTATCAAGAAAGAGTGAGCACATGCTAAGGAATTCCTACACGTTCCTAAGAAACATATGCTCAAGAACATGAACACATTCTTGAGTAGAAGTGTCCATGCACTTTACAAAATGAGTGTCCATGTGCACCCTCCTAGGTAGGAGTGCTTGCATGCTCTTGTGCCTAGGGGGAGAGAGAGAGAGAGAGAGGGACTGGCACAAGAGAGAGGTAGATGCAGGAGAGAGAGAGA
>JZKD02S0261512.1:558740-609742 GCA_000966675.3 Picea glauca
AAAAAAATACCCCATACTAGAATGATGTGTTCTATACAATTATGTGCATTTCTTTAAGGAAATTCCATTGTTAAGGTACTCAAAATTTGCACTAACAAAAACCTGTGCATTATATTTTTCATGAAGAATAACATACCAATGTTATAAAAAACCATATTTCACATAGTTATACACAAATTCTATAAATAAAAATTGTATACTCCAAAATATAATTCAATTTACTACATTTTATGTTTTTACACCATATTCAAATTCATTGTACAATGTAAAATTACCTTGAATAATCCCTCCAAGTTAACAAATTACTATTTTTTCATGTTTGCATTTCCACTAACACAGCATGAGAGACCATCATTAGCTTGCACCCACCCTTTAATTAAATTTGTATATCAAAGGCACAATTGATGTGTGATTTTTTCTTCAATGTTATAAAATGGATCTCATTTAAATGTCTATAATGTTATTAAACTTATATATTGTTACATTATATATTTTGACAAGAAATATTCTCATTCATTGGAAAAAAAATGTTATGTTGGTCTTGGGATTAGGATTTAGGATCAGAGATTAGGCTTGGGGTTTGGATTTATGATTTAAGATTCATGCCTATGCTTAGGATTAGGATTTAGGCTTATGCTCATGGTTAAAGATTAGGGAATTAGGTTTAAGGTTAGGGTAGGGTGCAATAGATTAGTCGTTGTGGATTAAGCTAAGGTAGAGTATATTATGGTATGTACATTAGGTTGTTCTATATTAGGGTATATTAGACTAGGTATTCTAGGTTAGGGTGGGGTTGGATAGGATATGTTATTGTTGTGTAGGTTAAGGTAGGTAGAAAAGTCTAGAATATTCAAGGGAAGGGTATTTTAGGTTAAGGTTACCATAATCTAGGATAGATTAGGTGTAATATCACTAGGTTGAACCCCAATTGTACATAGAAATGTAAATGTTTTATAGGTTGGTGATCCAGGTTGTTATAGGCTAGAAGGCTTCGGGGATCCTAGATGCTAAAGGCTAATGAGCCTATTTTTTTAATATGTAAACACTCATATTATTAATGAAAACAAACCACTGCATGTAGATCGATCCACAAATGAGTATGGGGGGATAAAATCCACTAGAAATTGAAAGGGGGGCTAAGAGTCTAGGAAAGGGCTAAGCTAGGGGGATTAATCCCATTGGAATATTATTATATTATTTCTTAAATCTAAGGTAATGGATATTTTTATATATCCTAAGTCTCGAAAGTAGGGACAAAGGAGTCCCTTGGAGTTCCAAGTGTCCCTTTTTTCTTCGTTGGAAAAAAGCGTAATTCTATTAGTTTTAGAAACAAAATTTCATTCTTCATATACACCTATAAAAATGGTGCATTATGTTATATTGTGGTCTTATTGCTGTATGTTATTTGTTGCATTTCAACGATGCTTCTATATGTTCCTTTGTTCTGTTTAGTATCTGGATCTGGTTCTGTTGTAGATGCTTCTATAGTCTTTATATACTCTATTTTATATATTGTGTGCACAAAATATATACAACGATTGTAGTTGATCGTTTGTCAAAAAACAAAAATCTCTTGTTCTTCAAAGTATTTTTCAAAAACTGAATCTTTGCTCCAAAAAAGGATTGTGCCAATATTCATTTGATTGTTCATTATGGTGCTCAGTTATTTTCCACTGGCTCATAACCATGTTAATCCCTTCCTTCGACCTCTGGTCCGCTTCTTTATTATTTTCCCTATAGACATGTTGGCAATCAAAGAAGTGAAAATTTGTCTGCAAACATTGTATGTCATCCACCAATCTAACAAGTCTTATGTTTAAACATATCTGAGTGTATTTTATCCAATTTATAACATTTAAAGAATCCCCATAAACTTTTAGAATCCGACATCCTTTTTCTATGGCAAAGACAATGAGCATCTTGAGACTCATAAGCTTTGCAAAATTATTTTTTCCTGAACTGAGGCCAGAAGTCAGGACAAGATAGTGTGTGGGAGAAAAGTAGAGGAGTCCTCCCCCTCCACAAAGAGCTTGTGGTGAGGCTCCATCAAAAACTCCCCAGGGGGAAGTCCTGTCGAGTACTAACTCTTGCATCTGTCTTCTGGGTGGACTAGTTTTATGTGAGAAGAAAGAGAGCAAGAGAGAAATATTGTGTGTTGCCGAGATCTCAGGGGGAAGAGGTACACCTTTTAAGATGAAGCAGTTATGGGAAAGAAAAACACCCGAAATGACCAAGAGGGGAAGAGCTTTTAAGTGTTTGTAATCTTTATTATTCCACCAAGAATTCCAGGAATGCTCCAAGTCCCTTCCTTCCCACATGCACTATAGATTTAGGAGCTTGGAGATTTCCATCCAGACTTTGTTGATATAACTACTATTCATAAAAATATGGGTAGAAGACTCTTCTTTAGATTTGCAAAGAGTACACCATACAGGTCCAACAAAACTCCATTTTTGAAGGTTGTCCCAAGTCGAGACGTTATTTTGAAGGACATTCCACATGAACAGTCAAGTTTTTGCTGGGATTTTAACTTTCCAAATTTTACTCCACCACCAAACTACCTCCTATATACTCAAATCTGAATTGCATTTTAAGTAACCTGATTTGGGGGAGAAGGACCCGGAGGGGGTAGGGTCCCAAATTATTTCATTCTCAGTGTATGAAAGTTTGATATGTGTTATCTTTAGGCAGTGGATAAAATGTTCCAGTTCTCGAATTTTTTCTTCTCTGAGCCCCAAACTGTAGGGATCCTTCCATCCTTGAGCCTAGAGAGTAGAGTGACTGGGGTCCACCAAGGAGCTTAGGAAAAAGATGTCCCTGGAGTGCAATGTACTTATGAATGATAACTTTAGTCCAAAGAGTAGAAGTATTAATAAGACACCACCCCCACTTTGCTTCCATTAATTCAGAGAAGAGGAAAATGTTTTTCAATCCCCACCCACCCAAAGACTTTGGTGTGGCTATTTTCTCCCAGTGGACCCATAGAATTACATGTGACTCCGATTTCCCACTCCAAAGAAACTTTGAGGTGAGTTTTCTTGCAACATTCAGAATTCCTCTAGGGATCCAAGATAGGGACATCCAGTAAATAGGGATGGCATCCATGACTGATTTTACTAAGACCAACCTTCCTTCTCATGACAACCACCAGTGACTCCAAGTGTTTAGTCTTTTATCTAGTTTTTGTAGGAGCCACTTCCAATCTTCTTTTCTATAGTCGTTGGGTTTTAGATTAAAACCCAAGTACTTTAGTCCATCATATAAAGCCTTTATTTAGAAAGGAAAGAAAGTATGATGGGGTAGCTCTTATTCTTCTGATAGCAGGAAAGTAGTGAGTGACGATTTTCGTTCATTTATTTGCATCCCTATTGCTTTTGAGAAAAGTGAGAGAATGTCCCTTAGAGTCTCAGCTTCCCTTTGAGACCCTCCACTGAAAAGAAAGATATCATCCACAAAAAGGAGATGTTTGAGAGACACAGCGTGTGTGATTTTGATTTCCTAGAGTTCTCCTGTAGTCTTACCTTGTGTAAGTGCTCTGCTAAGTCCTTTTGCTACCAAGAGAAAGAGTAGTGGTGATAAGGGGAAACCTTGTTTGAGCCCTCTTTCTGGAGTGAAAAAAGGTTATGTTGATCCATTTATTAATAATCCAAAGGATTTTGAGGTAATACAACTCATTATCCAAGTAATGAAAGGAACTTCAAACCCTAAATGAGTCAATAATAACCAAATATAAAACTAGCTAACTCGATCATAGGATTTTTAGAGATCTATTTTAAGCAATTCCCCTTTTATTTTCTTAGTCTTCAAACTATGTAAACCTTCTTGTGCTATTCCTATGGCTTCATGAATATGTCTCCCTTCTAGAAAACAAAATTGTTGTTCAGAAATATTTTTTGAGAGGATTTTCTTGAACCTTTGGGCTATAATTTTGGATACAATTTTATAAGCACAGTTACAAAGTGAGATGGGTATGAATTCATATAGTGTATCTGGATTATCCATTTTTGGGATGAGAGAAACAAAGGTGGAGTTGAGGCTCTGAGGGATACATCCTGAAATCCTTGTATCCTCCAGCATTTTCAACAGATTTACTCCTATAATCTCATAGCATCCTAGGAAGAATTGTATGGTCCAACTGTCTGGTCCTGGACTTTTATCTTTTTGGAAACTATGAAATACTTCTAGGAGCTCTTTTTCTGTAATTTATTTCATCAAAAATCGATTTTCTTCTTCTTCCACGAATCTGGGAAAAATTTGTGCCACTTTGACTACTTCCTCTATTGTAGCTTAGCTTTCTGCTTTAAAGAGATTCAAAGGAAGTTTCCATGTTTTTGTCTTGATATTTTAAATGCCAAATAATATTGACAATTTTTCTTCCTTTGGCATAGGCTTGAAACAACTTTGTGTTTTCATCTCCACTTTCCAACCATATAGCTCTACTTTTTAATCTCCAGGTTTCTTCTTTTTCCTTAAGTAGTTTTATCCTCTTTTTTTCCAATTGTAGTAATCTGAATTTTGACTTTGTTGTGCTCAAAATGTCCCTTCATCATCTAAGAACCTTTTTAGTTTGTGTTCAATTTCTTTTATCTCCTTGTCCTCTAGTTTTCTTTTTTGGAATGCCCAAGGTTTTACTTTTTCTTTGATTCTTCTTAAATGTTTAGTAAACTGAAAAGATGTTGATTTTGTTAAATCTTGTTGATAGTAGATCTAGTGCTCCTTGATAATATTCAAAAAGGATTCATCTTTAAGACACGTCTTGTTTAGTTTAAAAGGGTTGGCTGGTTTTTCAAAACCTTGTCTAAGCTCCAGGAATGTACGGTGATGATCTGAGAATACTCCAAAGCCTATCCATTGCTTGATAGTCAGAGAGTTGTTCATAAGAGAATGTTTAATTAGAAAGAGATCAAGCCTTTTTTCCACTCCATCGGATCCGATCCTATTGTTTTTCCAAGTTCGTTTGAGGAAAATTGGATCTAGGTTTGTTAGATTAGCTTCTGCAAATTATTTGCTGATGTAATCAGCCAGTGGATCAGGTCTCGCATTGTCCCCCCAAACTTCAGAGGGACCCAAGGAGATATTTAAATCCCCCCCCTAATATTAGTAGCTCATTAAAGAATGATTTTTTGAGGATTGTTTCCCAGAAAGGTTTCTTGTTCAGATAAGCTCCATAGATGTTAGGTAAATGGACTGTCTCTTTTAAAGCAGGGAGAAAAATCATAATCCCAATTCCAGAGTCCAAACCCCAAGAGTTGAGAACTTGGACTTTTTGAGAGTTCCAACTAGTAGCCAATCCTCCATATCTTCCCATAGAATCTACTGATGTGAAAATACACCTAGGTAGTAAACGATCCAGGTGTGTTTTTACCTCTTTCCCAACCCCCAAAGTTTCTTGAAGAAGMAGAAATTTCGGGTGTTCTGTGTAGACCACCCTTTTTAAGGMAGATTTTTTGTGGGCTCCTACCAAACCCCTGTAGTTATAGGACATGATATTAATACCAGAACCTTTCTCAAGGGCTTCTCTTCTCTAACTTCCCATTCAATAGATTGTTGGGTTCYGGCCAAAAGATCCAATCTGGCCTTTGATTGTGCTTTAGAAAGAAGTGATTTTCTCCCCCATCCTCCCCTATCGAGAGAGGAAACTTTATCCTTTCCCAGTCCACCTGTGGATTTTGTCTGGGATATTAATAAATATCAGGTAGACAAAGACTCCAGTGACTGAGAGGAGGAGGAAGATTTTTTTCCGCGAAGGCAGAGTCGTTTAGGAGGGGGTGGGGCTTCCAAAAGGGGAGGATCAATGGATCTATCTAGTCTGGTCACAGGATAATTTATGGTGACTGTGTTAAGAGATAATTTTTTCAAATACTCCATCCAATCATTACCCTCTAAAGATATATTATCAATTAAAATAGTAATAGTGGGGAGGGAACAAGGATAAGTACCCGAAGACCAATTTTTCAAAAATTCTGGGACTAGTGAAGAAGTGCTTGTATTCTCCAATTTCCCTTATATCATCCTTTCATGGGGTGGCGAGTGATCCGGATGATCCTTTTCATCCGTAAACTATGTAGAGAGACCTGGTTCCGATGAGGTTGGAGTATCCTTTCTTGATATTACCTCTTGCATCCTATTGTGGACTAGGGAGGAAGAATTTGACTTTTGTCTGTAGTAAATACCACCTCTTGTTCTTAAAGGAAGGTGGCAAGAATCCACCAAGTGCCCATACTTTTGATAGCACCAACATCTAAAGGGTATATTCTCATATTCCAATGTTTGAGTATGTGTATAACCCTCCCAAGTTAGGTCAATCTCCTCTCCCAGCCCTTCCCTGACATTAAGATTGACCAAGCTCCTCGCATATTTCCTTTGTTTTGTTTTTTCAAAAGAGAGGTTTACTTCCAGGAAAAACCCCAGGAAATTTCCAATAGCTTTGAAATAATACAGAGACCAAAACTATAGAGGAAGGGTCGAAAATCAGACCCAAACAAGAATTTTATCCATTTTCTCCTTGGAAGCGTAAAAAATGGGATTGCGCGGCTTCAACAACAAAGGGGAATAATTTATACTCCAATTTTTCCCCAACACCCATTTAGCATCCTCTGATTGATTAAATTGGAAGGCAAACAAATTTCTACTTAATTTGATAACTTCCGGAGCATATCCTAGATCTTCTTTCCAAGCTGACTCTATGCAAGAAACTATGATTTTAAGGGAAACAAATACTCCACTAGCTCTCCCAACCAGTGTCTGGTTCTCTATATGCACCACATTGTTCATACCGACTTCTTGCCCGAGTAGAATATTGACCACTTTCCCTTTTGAGGATGGTCCTTTTCTTTTTCTTTTATGGCGTCCCCTATGAAAACCCATGTCATCCCATGAAACCTCTGGGGTATACTCTGTGGAAGGAGCCCTTCTGTCTAGAGGGAAACCTCAATGTTCTTCAACATCCATATGGGCTGAGATAAAACCCTTGGATGGGAAGTGGAAACTTCATGAGTGTAAGGGACCTAAACCCTTGGAGAATAGATCCAAATTAGTGTTTTCATAAGACTGTGCTCCTACCACCACCGACCCACTACCAACAGGTTCTGAGAGAAAAGGTGGGACGGTATGCTGAAAAAATTCTTCCTCCTGAGAAAGAGAGTCTAAGGCTAGGTCAACAGGCGAGCTGGAAATAGAGAGGAAACTACCATAAGAGAGAGGATTCGATGCCAGATAATCGGAAAAGGTGCCAAAACAGCCGGTGAAGGAGTCTTCTCCTTGAAGGGAAGAGAGAGAAGACAAAATTTTTCTTGTCAGTGTAGATGGAGGCTTGGGAAACAAGAGCTGTCCAAGCGGTGAAAAAACAGTTGTCAAAAGCCCCAAAATAGGGTCAGAACCACAGAAGGTGGAGAGTAGGGTCTTAAGTTCCATCTCTGTATCCATGTCTGACCCACGTCCACTAAATGCCCAGGAAGAAAAACGACAGGGGGAACTATCGAGGCTATGACGATTAGAAGGAGTGGATAGAGAAAGGGAACTATTCTAGGTAAAATATATAGGTAAAAAAGAAATTTTGGTCATCATCGGTCAGACTTTCCAAAGAAAAATTAACTGCAGTATCACTCCTTAGTGTCGAAAAAAAATGCAGTCCCCCCTTATTCCTTCAAATAAGTTTAGGAGTGCCAAGTGTCCTAAAATACACATGCATATATATATTTGGGGATATAGTATGAATCAGGGGATTTTTTAGATTAGGAATGATCGTGAGGATGGATTGTTCCTTCAAGGAGGTAGTTGTGAGTTGTACCAAACAATATTGTATTGTGATGAAGATCTTGTACTTGTATTTTTAGCACAAGATCTAGATTGAAGAAGTGATTTTCAAACCATATTACAAAATAAGAGATTTTTCAAGCCCATGAATAGTTCTCTAGGTGATAGACTACACATAGTTTTTCCCCGAGGCATTGGGCAATAGCTACAGAGCTCTAAGAATTCATGTTCGACCTGTTGTTGAAGTTGCAATGTGGCACCTTGGGAATCAATTCTCAAAATTTCTCTCACTGAGAGAGAATGATCATGGGCTTAAAAAAATTCTTCTTCAATAGTCCACGGGCCAAAGAACACTCCTCTTCGGCTCAATTTCACCAAATTACTAGCTGAAACTAGCTTCAAATACTTCAAAGTATAGGTATTGTTAGCACTCTGTAAAATTGTTCGGCTGATAAAAAAAATGATAGAGGTAACCTAAAAACCAACTTTAGAGCTTGGTACTATCCTACTTAGCTCAGAGTGGGCTCTCTCCTATCAATTGGTCTTTTATAAATGAGTTTTATTTAACAATTCAATGGCTAGGTTTTGTTACTTTGAAAGGGTTTTTTATAATTTTTCTGGCAAGGAAGGGGAGGGACACTTAGGGCTATGGAGTCAAAATTATGAAATGAATAGAAGCAGTAACTGGTTGGTAGAAATATCCATAGGATAAATGATAAATGAGGCGATAAATATGAGTTACAATTTGTAAATTTGCAGAGTGTAGGAAGAAAAGAAAACATATAAATGCATCAGAGCATTAAATACATGAATTCTGAATTAGTTAGGAAGAACTTAAGATAGTTTAAATTGGTTCAAACGAGAGCATCAAAAGATGAATTGTGGGCCTTTGACTATCCAATTTAAATAGAAGACAATGAAAATAAAATAAAAAATACAAGAAATACATACATAGAGAGGAGACAAAACTCAGATCACCACCATTAGAATATTTTCATGGAAACTTCAATACTTTTGCATGTGTATTCTATTTAGCTTCAGAAAATCACATTCAAGTTCTCAATAGATAAAATGTGCCCTTGCAGTTATGCCAACACTAATACATTTGGAACTCCTAATATTTATACAATATGAGTTCCTTTTGTTTGAAACCGATTACATTGATTAAAATGAAATGTTTCAGTTCTGAAACCAATTACAATAATTACAAGGGACAATTTTTGTTTTGAAACCGATTACAATGATTAGAAAAAAACATTTTGTGGCCCAAATTCTGACTCTTCTGGCATTTCAGTTTCTTTCTTCACCAATTTTTCTACTTTGGTATTCCACGTGATATCCCATCTTTAGTGACATCTGGAAATCATCTACTGGACCCTAGAAACCTGTGCTTTGTCTTACCCAACCATACTATCTCCTTCCATTGCAAGTCAGAATGGATATCATAATATATCGTTTCTTTGATCAATATCTGTAGGTCAATGCAATAAGCATATGTCATGATTGGTAGTACAATTTTGACTACTTTGAACTGCTTCAGAATCAGAAAGTGTGTAATTAGTTTAATATTTTCCTCTAGGGTTTCAAACTTGGAGTGATTCATTCTGCACTAATTGAGGTGATCTTTGTATTCTTCCTAATCATACAATTTCCCCTTTCCATACCAAAATGGTGCAAGTCCTTTGATGAGCAATTCTTCAAACAAATCCTTTAACTCTTGCACACTTTGCTCGATCTGTGTTGCCTTGGTTTGGAGTGATTTCAATAGGTTATGTTTATAAATAACCCTCCTGGCCTATATGATCAATGTAGTTATGTCATTAACCCCAATATTCTGAAGTTGTGCTATAGGGATGGACTTGAGTAGATTTATGGCGTTATGGGCCCATTCTGATGGTTTCTTTGCTAGAGTTTCATTTACAACTATGCACCTTCTTCTGGCTATGATGGCTATGCTTTCTTTGTCATTAATGAAATTCAAATTCACTCTGAAATTGGTAGCTTCAACAACTATAGAATCCCAAATGATATGTTTGGCCCCTTGTAACAAGACTTTGCCTCTTAACCTCATCTTCAATTTATTTATTCTTTCTTGCAGGATTTCATTCTCCTTTTTAAATTGATCCATTCTTTCATCCTTTTCCTGCATCTCCTACTTCAAATTATCTATGCTCCCCTTTATCCCTTTGATATCTCCTTCTTTCAGGCTAACTTGTGACATAGCCTGGACAAGTCCTTCATTATTTCGTCCAGCTTCTGCAACAGAAGGTACAACTACAACCCTGTTTATCAATTTTGTCTTCTCTTGTGACCACTTCACCTTTTCTTGTTCTAGCTGCAACGCCCTAGCTTTGTTTCCCAATGCGTCTTGACAAAGTGTTTCCTTTTCCTATTCCAGAGCATCCAATTCTGTTTTGTTTGGATGTTGTGTGGCAGACATTTTCAATTTCTTCTTCAATCTTTGAATTAATTTTTCTTTTTCATCCTATAAGGATTTCACCCCTTGAGGGCCTTCAGATTCCAATCTCTTGACCTGATTCTGCCAATCTCTACTAGATTCTTTCTCTTGCCTCAACTTCCCTTACAATTTCATTGAATAAGATGAAAACTTGGAATTCTTCAAGCTTAAACTAAGGTAATCAGAATACAACATATCACCAGTACTCTTATTGACTTTGACCTTGTCTGGAGCACTGATGTTGTCATACCTTATCTTTATCTCATAGATTGTCTTTATCAACAATTTCAATGTTAAATATCCTTTTCTCAACATCCCTTACTGTGAACAGAGAATGTTTATGTTGAGAAATATCTTCCACTTTAGGGACTAGATCCCTGATCTCGCCCAGAGATTTGTTTCCCTTTTCTGCATACGGTTTTGTCAGATCTTATTTGGATTGATAAAATTCCCCAAATGTTTAATCAAAGATGTATTTATTGCTGCTAAATGTTCTTGAACTTCCTTCACTTTGGAGTTTGTTTTCTTTTTCAACCTCTATAGTGCTAGTACTACTTTCTACCATATCCAGATTTACTTATTCTTTAGGATCTTCCTCTTCTAAGTCCACTATCTGTGGGGACTGTGTAATATTCATCTTCTTAGGAGAAGTATGTTGATCACTAGTGTCCATGGCCTCTAAACTACTTCTCTTGTTGTAAACACTTATCTTAGGAACTTTGAGTATCAGTTTCTGAGAAGCTTGTTGTGTTTGACTTTGTTGCACTGTTACCTCCACTTGTTGTGTTTGAGTTGGTTGCAATATTTCCTTCATATAAACACACATTTCTAGGTTTTCCAGCTTATCAAAACCCTCAAAAACTGTTCATTCTCATAAGGGGCCTGTTTGTTCATCAATATTCTCTTGGATATGATTTGGTGTGGATCATATCTTCTTCCCTGTAGTTGTGGAAAACCAAACTCTTTGAGATTTGCTTGAATCTGAGATAAGCATGATCTAGTTTTGACAATGAAGGGGCCAATGATAAAAGGGAACTTGAGGTTGGAGGCTTTGTGAAAATTCAATAAATTCTCTGTCTCAGATATAATTCTTTTCCTGATGAATTCAAGGGAAAAGACTCTGGGGGTCAGAAAATAGGAAATACATAGGGGGATTCAGAAAAACTATAAACCCAAATTATTGTTGAATGTATGAATAGTACCCAATCCCCCACTTTGTTCTTTGGATTTGGTTGTAGATAGATCCTCATGTCATCGAAAAATCTAGGTAGGCTAGTGTTGAAAATCAGACTGTAAACTTTGGACATGACTTTGTATATGAACATGAGCAATGCATTTCTTTTACATTCATTCGATACAAATGTTTCTTCAGGAAATTCTCTCTTATTGGTTTCCAGGAAAATATTCAATAGGTAGGTGTAGTATATGAAATTCCTTAGAGAGAGAAAATTCACAAGTTGTTTATGGATATTATCATCTATGAATTGATCAAAACTAATGCGGACTGACAGACCAGACTCTGAATTAAAAAATGTTAAAAGGAAACCAAGCATGACTTTAAACACATGTTTATCATTGTCTAGACCTAAAATTTGACTCAAAATGGAATAGACCCATTCGAATTCAATAACCATTATAGTCACATTCACTGGAAAAGATAGACCCTCTGAAAAATGTTTTGGATTGACAATTGTCTACAAAAACAGATCTCAGACTTCTGATGAACATTCTCTATATACCCTAATTATATTTTATTCATTGAAAGGTTTATACATTACATAGAAATAATCTGGTATACTGAGGGAATCTCGAATTGACAGAATCTATATCCTACACATGACCCCAGATCCTTTTCTATTTACAACAACTCTTTCTTCATGCGAATACTATTCGACACACCAACTTATAAATTTAGGAAAAGGGAAAGAGATTTTGACAGCATAAGGGACTATGGTGGCTTGGACTGCTTCAAGGAATGGTATACACCTTCCTACATTATCAGACAGGTTTCTTCTGGACACAGAGATGGGCAAAATGGTGATTTTGTTTTAAAAAATGTTTGAATCTCGGTCAATTAGAGATACTTCATTTTCCACGGGATATTTCTCTGTTACTGAAGTTATGATAGGATCTATGGTTTTTATTAAAAATACCTGGAAACGAGTGGATATGGCATGCAATGGAATACTATTGAGTGACAGTTGAACAAGGGTGGTCACGCTAAGTTTCAAATGATCCATTGTTCGAAAAATAATAAAATAACCATCAAAGTTCCCTTTTATACTTTTCCAAATTTTGGGGGTGTGATGAAGTGGTTTAGAGAAACTCGCTTTTCACCTCAAAATGCACCTGGAGGAGCCACATATCATCGAATGAAAACCATGGTTTAAATTTTGGCCTGCTTTCTAAAATTAACCTATGCACAGTTTCTCCTCCCAAAATCATCCTTTACCATCGATCTGGAGAGTTCACGATCTGCAACATATCGAGACCCATCAGCTTATATATCCTACAATTTTTATCCTTTCCCTTCCATATTTATCCCCTTCCCTGGTTTATTAGGCTTTCAAACCAATTTAGTGTCTCGCTAGATTCTGAAATCTTGATTTCACATAAAAAAATTAATGGTGACTAACATGGGCTCTAACTGGGGATGTTATCCTCCCAGTGAGGTAGAAAAGAATGAAAAACCAAGTTCCTTCCCATTGGGATTATTTCACTCATGCAACTAAATTGATCAATCTCTTATTCACAAAATTTCGTTCACATAACTCAAATTATACTCAGCAAAACTTAGGGCCTTCGCTTCAGGATTCAATTTCTACTTATTTGATTTTGCTTGCTTCAACTAAAAAAAAAATGGTTATATACAATGAATGGAAAGGGTGAAATTCCCTTAAGTGAGATAATTATTGAGAAACCTTCTTTTCATAGGTCCTCCACCAACAAGATCTCCATTATGTTCTTGTAGCAGATAGACATTATTTCCATGTTATGCCACCATTTTGAAAGGTCCCAGCCACACATGGTCAAATTTTCCATGCTTTCCTCTATCTTCATTCCTGGCATCCCATTTCAACACCAAATTCCCCACTTTGAACTCATCTTCCTTAGTATTCCTTTCAAAATCCTTTTTAATTATGTCTTGGTGTAGTTTAGATTTTTTGAAGGCTTTATGTCTTGTTTGTTGGACATTGATTAGTCCATTTGTCCTCCTTTGAGTGGCATCTGGTTCGACATCTTTTTCCTATAGCAATCTCATCACTATAAATCTTAATGAAGTAGGAAAAATGCCTTTGTTCCATACACAATATGGAAGGGTGAAGTGGAAATAGACCTTTTAGTAGTGATCCTATCATCCCATAGTGCATGGATGAGATTATTGTCCCAAGCCTTTTTGTTATCGTGCAACAGTTTCTTGATAATTCTTTTCAAACTCTTATTGGATGACTCAGCCAACCCATTGCCTTGAGGCTAATAAGTTGTGGAATGGACAAGAGTTATATTGTAATCACTACAAAATTTTTCCATCTTTTTGGACTTTAAGGATGCTGCATTGTCCGTAATGATTTTGATGGGACAACCAAATCTAGACAAAATATTGTTTTCCAAAAACTAAATGATAACATTATGTGTGGCTTGCATTGTAGGGATTGATTCAATCCACTTGGTGAATTAATATGTGATTGTCAATATCCACTTGTGATGAGATCAAGAATGTGGATGAATTTCTCCTATGAAATCAAGGCCTCATTGTGTAAATGGTTCTTCAACAGAGATAGGATTCAAGGGAAAAGGTTGCAATTTTCTGTTCCCATAAAAAATTTGGCATCCGTGATAGCTTGAAACTTGTAAACATTAGAAAAAAATGTTAGTCCAATAGAATCTCGCCCTCAATATTTTGTTCATAGTGGTTTTCCAATAATAGTTCCCTCCACAATCACCCTTATGAAACTCTCTGATGGTTTTTTCTACTTCTTCCTCTAGCAAACAACTCAACAAGATTCTTCCTAGATCCTTCCAATACAGATATTGATTTAGAATACAAATATTTTATTCCTTTAGCTTCAAAAAGCTATCCTTGGTTTTTCTTAATTCAGGAGGAGCCTACAAATTCCTCAACACATAAATAATTTCAGCATACCATGGCAAGTCAAGCAATTTTGGGGATACTTGAGGGACCTTTTCTTCTTCTGAATCTGCTGATAAATCAACAATGAAATTAATTCCCAAGAGATCACAATCTATTTGTGCCATCATATTTGCAAGTCCCTACCCCTTGATCAACTTTGTAGGTTTCATATCAAGGTCATAATCCAGCAACATAGCTATCCACTTTCTCGTTTTTCCCTCAGGGTAAAGCTAAGTTAAAATGTCCTTCACACAATTGTTGGGCACATAAGAAATGGTATGAGAATGCAAGATATAAACTATAAAATCCTTTAGGGCCTTGACAAGTGGATATGCCTTATTTTCCATGATATCATAATTTAATGGGGAATACTTGAATGTCTGGCTATAGTATGCTATATGCCTCTCAAAATTATGTTCATCTTTTTGTAATAAAACACCAGCAATGGTGTGCTCTCAGGAAAAAGAAAACAATATGTTATTTTGCAAAATTATGGCTGGCTAGTACTGGGACTTTGGTCAATGCCACTTTAATATCTTCAAAGGATTTTCTAGCTGTAGAGGTCCACTTTATCTCACTTTCTTTCCTAAGCATGTTAGTGATATGCTTTATGATTTCAGCCAGGTTAGGGATGAATCTTCTTAGAAAATTTACTTTCCCTAGGAAAGATTGCACTTCTTTCTTGCTTCTAAGTTTTCAAATTTTAAGGATTCGTTCAAGTCTTATGGGATCTATATTTATTCCCTCCTTTGAAATAATATGACCAAGAAACTTTCTCTCTTCCATGCCAAAGTTAGATTTCTTGGGGTTCAATAAATGGAAAACTTTCTACATTTCTGAAAATCCCTCCTTAGATGTTTAAGATGTTCTTCATCATAAACTGAATATGCAATGATATCATCTAAGTAAATAAAAATAAATTTGTCTTTCTCCTCAGGAAAGGCTATATCCATATCCCTTTGGAATTTTTCTCCTGCATTCATGAGTCCAAAAGGAATTTTGGCATACATGAGGGTGCCCCATGGTGTTGTAAAGGATGTTTTTTCCTAATCATCAGGGTGTACCATAATTTGATTGTACCCAGAGGAACCATCCAACATTGATATTTTTTGAGAACCAACTACTTTCTGCAGAATGTGATCCATCTTAGGGAGTGGGTAATTTTCCTTGAGAGAAACCCTGTTGACATTTCTAAAGTCTACACATAATATGATCTCTCCACTTTTCTTTCTGACAGGCACTAGATTTTCCACCCACTTAGAAAATCTTAGAGACACTATGATTTTGGCTTCAAATAGATTTTTTATCTCCTTCTCAATCAAGGGAAGTAGCAAAGGATTAATTCTTCTTAATTTCTTCTTGGAAGGTTTATGATCCTCGTTGATTGGAATGACATGTTGGATCAGCTTAGTATCATAAAATTTTAAATCTTCATAACTCCAAGAAAACACATCAGGAAATTCTTTCATTAAAATGATATACCTTTGCTTGACCTCTAGGATAAGTTTATTGGATAGATTGACTATCTTGGGATCTTCATGAGTCCCAATGTTGCAGTCTTTAACATCTTCAACATTAGCAGTAATTTTAGGACTCCTGTCCACATCATTGTTGTCAAAGAGTGTAACTAATGGGACCAAGCCTTTGGGAAAGATATTATTTTTTAAATACATTATATCCTTATCAACAATCTGATTCTTGAAATAGCCATCATTTGCAAACACAACTGCATCTTCTTCTTCACAAAAGTATTCCTCATCAATGTTCAAATTTGTAAATTCACCATCCATCTTAAGGAAAATTTCTATTTGTTTATCATCTTCAAAAACCTGCTAGTACTTAATATTATCATGTAATGTTGGTATTTGCTTGACCTCAATCTCATATATTTTGTTAAGAAAATTTTAAATTTTGGAAATTGATGCTGAAGTAGCCATGGCATCAATAATTTGATTATGCCCCCTTGGAATCATTGAAAGATTATACTCTAGAAATTATTTAAGAAGATCAAGCACTATATTCCTATAGGATCTTAGTCTAGGATTCTTTGCTTGATATATACCCTTTATCCGATTTATAATCAACTCGGACTCTCCATGTACAACTATCCTCCTAGTGCCCATTTCTTTCAAAATCTTTAATCCCAGCACTAATTTCTCATATTCAACCATGTTATTTGTGCAATCAAAAGAAAGATTATAAGAACAAAGTTTTGTACCTGATTTCAGGGGGTTAATTCACAGACCAGCCTCTTCTCCTTCTCTGTTGACAACTCCATCAAAGCTCATTTTCCACATCTCATTTTCTCCACTCCTTTTTTTGCTCTGAACTTTCCTCGGTTTTTTTATCTGATTTATCTTTGCCAGTCATATCAGTCTCTGGTGCCTTNGATGTTTTTTCCTAATCATCAGGGTGTACCATAATTTGATTGTACCCAGAGGAACCATCCAACATTGATATTTTTTGAGAACCAACTACTTTCTGCATAATGTGATCCATCTTAGGTAGTGGGGAATTTTCCTTGAGACAAACCCTGTTGACATTTCTAAAGTATACACATAATATGATCTCTCCACTTTTCTTTCTGACAGGCACTAGATTTTCCACCCACTTAGAAAATCTTAGAGACACCATCATTTTGGCTTCAAATAGATTTTTTATCTCCTTCTCAATCAAGGGCAGTAGCAAAGAATTGATTATTCTTAATTTATTCTTGGAAGGTTTATGATCCTCATTGATTGGAATCACATGTTGGATCAGCTTAGTGTCATAAAATTTTAAATCTTCATAACTCCAAGAAAACACATCAGAAAATTCTTTCATTAAAATGATATAGCTATGCTTGACCTCTAGGATAAGTTTCTTGGATAGATTGACTATCTTGGGATATTCATGAGTCCCAATGTTGCAGTCTTTAACATCTTCAACATTAGCAGTAATTTTAGGACTCCTGGCCAAATCATTGTTGTCACAGAGTGTTTCTAATGGGACCAAGCCTTTGGGAAAGATATTATTTTTTAACTACATTATATCCTTATCAACAATCTGATTCTTGAAATAGCCATCATTTGCAAACACAGCTGCATCTTCTTCTTCAAAAAATTATTCCTCATCAATGTTCAAATTTGCAAATTCACTATCCATCTTAAGGAAAATTTCTATTTGTTTATCATCTTCAAAAACCTGCAAGTACTTAATATTATCATGTAATGTTGGTATTTGCTTGACCTCAATCTCATATATTTTGTTAAGAAAATTTTAAATTTTGGAAATTGAGGCTGAAGTAGCCAGGGCATCAATAATTTGATTATGCCCCCTTGGAATCACTGAAAGATTATACTCTAGAAATTATTTAAGAAGATCAAGCACTATATTCCTATAGGATCTTAATCTAGGATTCTTTGCTTGATATATACCCTTTATCCGATTTATAATCAACTTGGACTCTCCATGTACAACTATCCTCCTAGTGCCCATTTCTTTCAAAATCTTTAATCCCATCACTAATGTCTCATATTCAACCATGTTATTTGTGCAATCAAAAGAAAGCTTATTAGAACAAAGTTTTGTACCTGATTTCAGAGGGTTAATCCATAGACCAACCTCTTCTCCTTCTCTGTTGACAACTCCATCAAAGCTCATGTTCCACATCTCATTTTCTCCACTCCTTTTTTTGCTCTGAACTTTCCTCAATTTTTTTATCTGATTTATCTTTGCCAATCATATCAGTCTCTGGTGCCTTCTCTTCAAAACTTGAATCATTGAAGAAAATGGAAGAACCAATCTCAGTCTCCACAGAGTAAATGGGATGGTGGAATAGGAATAGTGGAATATGACCAAAAACAAGAATAGTGGAATATGACATATCCATTTGCAAAGTCCCTTTCAACTTTGCATCCCATTACCTAGAGAACAACATGCCAAATTTAGGAGGGATATTAGCAACTACCACATCCATGACCATATTTTTTGTTGGAATTTGAGACAAATATATCACCATGTCTTTGATTAGGCCTAAGCAGTTCACATTCCTTGAATCGAAGGAGAAAAGGTCTTTGTAAGGCCTTGTAATGTCTAGGCCCAATTGGTCCGTGACCACCTTGGGCATCATATTATGGGATGCTCCTGAATCCAACATAGCATTATGCAGATTCATATCATGAAACTTTAGAATAACATAGAAAGGAGGGACCTCATCATCATCACTACTCTCCTCTACACATGGGCTAAACAAGATGATTGGATGATCATCTTGTATATTTAAAGTATCAAAATTTTATTCCATCTTGAGCATCTTAATGATATGATTTCTATATTCACTATTCTTTATCAGCTAATTGAATGGAACAAAGATTTTAATTTTTCCATCTCACTTTCAAAGTTAAATGAAGATGAGGTTTTTCTACCTCTTTGATGACCATCTCCTTTCTTGGTTCAAGAACATTCTTTGTAGGTTCTTCCTTCTTCTTTACTTTCTCCAAAAGATCCTTTGCAACAAAGTCCTTTTTAGGTTGACTTGAAGAAGGTGTGCTATTTTGAGATTATTTGGTAGGATTTCCATTTGGAGGATTTGTAGGCACCTTTCTATTTCAAAGATTATATTGTTTCTAGAATTACATTATGGAATTCTACAGCCCTGACTGGTAATCTTTCTTTTCCACTAACAACCTTTCATAGATAATATTTACACGACAGGTGTGTCTATCTTGTTTATGTGCATGATATACAAATGGAGATTTTTAATCTAAACTCATGAAAATCTATGTAAAGATGGTTGCTTTAACGAAAGCAGATAAAGAAAGCACATAAGCTATTTTTTGTTTTTTCTTTATTAATTTAATATTAAATAGAAAAATATGCTATGAAATAGGAGTATGTGGACAGTCAAATCTAGACCATATATTAGAGTTTCGAAGACAAAAAAACAACAAAAAAGAAAATAACTAACCTATTAATGCATCCAACGTCTGTATAATAGAGAATATCTAGCCAACTTGTCCGAGAGGTAAACCTTCAACGAACCTTGAGATATTTCTGAATAAATGCGAAACAATATGCTGGAAACTGAGTTTCAATAACAGAATGTATAATAAAAATAGTCATGGTGATCTTATGATTTACAAGCAATTACAGTGAGATAAATCTTATTGTAAGAACTTTGCATTTAAATGTTCAACAAAAAACTAAAGATAAATATCATAATTTGAGTTGAATAGATGATCACCCTATATAATATCTAAAGCATCACATATGGACAACATTTATTAATAACTTATCACAACTCATAATAAAGCATGAAGACAAAATCTATCAACACCTATTATCATATCAAGATAAACAGAACTTGAACTAAGACACCATACACAAGAAGCTAAAGCATTAACCGTTCATTCAATTCTATGCATTAATTGTCCATACTTCAACCCTAGGCCAAGATGATTTCATTACAAAAAATATGAGTTTTTAAACGGTTCAGAAAAGATAACAGTCTTATCTTATGAGATAAGATTAAATCTCTACAATCATCTACTGATTACAAAAATAGGGGGGAATATAACCACCCCAGATCACACTAAATCTCTAAAAATGAAAGAGAGTTTGTTCCTGTTTACACAAAAATGAGCCATGGATATGGATAATAAGCTCAAAAAAAGCTCTAGATAATTTAGTCACCATAAAATCCCAAATATCCTGAAAGAAAAAGTTGAAATAAAGAAATTCAAATATACATTTAACCAATATTTTCCAAATTTCGAATAAGAATAGACTGGCTACAGAATCTGCTGATTCTGTAGCTAGTCTTATTTTAGAAAAAAAATCTAATTTATTCTATGAATAAGAATGTAACACTATTTTAAGACAAAAACAAATCTTTACCTTTAACTGGAAAATCAAATCGATTCATATGATCTCAAAGTTGATCACTGCTGTGACACTTTCGACATTTTTTACTATGATGTTCCCTATTGTTTAAGGACGTTTTCCTTGTCTTTGAACAATGGACTTGACCTTATGATTTTCATCTATTAGGGGGTACACCAAATCGTTAAGGGTTTTGACCTGTGATTGTAAAATGGGTATGTCTGTGTAATACTTGTCAATCCATAATAGACAAGTTTCACATTGTGAATCTGTGATGACCATTTGAGAATACTCACAGTTCAGTGTTAGACTATGTGCACTATTGCCTTTAGGTTTGTTATCAAACTTGATACCTAGAAATCCTTGATTGTGCTTCAAGAAGGGTGGCAAATTATCCACGAAATTGTAAGCCTGGTTGGGATCTGCTTGGAAGGAAGGAAGGTATTCTTCGGCCAAGAATCTGTCGATCTCCGAGTCTGAGCTCTCATAGATCTCAATCATTTTGATCGAGATCACATGAGGGTTTGATTTATTTCATAGTTTCCTTGAGATCAACCTACCTTCCCTTTTATTTTTAAAACCTAAATCGATATCACCTTTAGATGGCTTGCCCACAGGTTTGTTTGTATTCTTAGCAGAGGTGTTAGGACGTATGGGTTTCTCATGGCTCTTCTCAACAACTTGTGGGTCAGGTATAGTCTTACTGAGGGTGGCCGTAACATAGGCCTGTGTAGGTGAATGGACCACTCTGATAGGAACTATGGTTTCCTCTATCATAGGTTTGTCAACCTCTACAGTATTGGAGTCAATGAAACTATTTTAGGTCAGGAAAACATTCCAGTCATCATTTTGTAACTTCAATTGATGTACCAACAATATATTTATCAAGGCATGGTGAAACAAGCTTGAATCCAATTGTTGTCTTTTATACCTATTTGACATTTTATACAAGCTTCTCCACAAGTAATAGGGCATATTTAATTGAAACCCAATGAAATTCATAAGAAAACGTATATGATATAGAAAAACAAAACCAAAATAGCCTTCACATGTCACAAATTGTTTCAAGACTACTAGCAAGCCATGCCACCGGGTTTTCAACATGGACATGGGCATACCTTTGTCACAACAATTTATTTTTCAAGACATGAAGAAAAGGCTCCATGGAACCTCCTCGACCTTCGCATTTTTGAACCACTTTTACCTGGTCAAAGGAAGACTTGTTTCTTGACCTAAAAAATCCTCTGTAACCTCGACTTGAATGTCTCCTAACTTGGCACGACATCTGTCAAAAGAAAGGGAAAATTCCTGAGTAGTTCTCAAGTTGAATCCCTGGAATTTCTCAATAAAAGCAAGCCAGCCTTGACCCAAGAGATTCTCCCTTCCATCATGACACAGGAGCAGGGTCTGAGAGCCATTGGGTGCAATCCTGACGACCGGGGCCATTGGGATAGAAAAGGTAGACAATAAAACATAGTGAGTAGGGAGGGTTTCTAGGAGAAGACCAGAATGACATTTCAAAACCAAAACTCAACAATACCCTAGCGTGTATGAACATAGGCTCTTCAATACCAAATGAAAGGCTCTATGTGAAATCAATGCCAGGAGTACATGAGAGACATGAGATTTATCTTGTGGTGATAGATTCATCATTGTCGGACTGCCAACTCCCACAGGGTAGAGGACATGACCAAGTTCATTAATTTTTATGATTGCGCAACAAGGTGCGTTTGGTTTCTAAAGTTTAGGAGAGGAAAAATTTATAAACCAAAATGTAGTGAGAAGGATACGCATGACCAAAAGCCGCAAAAAATATATCAAAGTTTAAATTAAATGGACCCTTGGTGAATCACATAACAATCCATAAGAATACTTCACATTTGATGATTCAATAAAGAAGATGAGATTGCTAGCAGGAAACCAAAATCTTTATTAACAAAAATTGTGGTGCCACCTACCTTTCAGAAACTTTAAATAAAGTGGTAATCCAATCATAGGTTTTGATGCTTCGTTTTCATGCTTTCATTCATGAATGAAGCATGAAAACGAAAACACTAGGAATAACCAAAAGATCACAGTCGTAGTTTCAAAAAATTCTTATGAAGAACAATAATCGTATGACCCCAGGTAGGCAGCTACACAAATTATTATTTGATTCTTTAAAAAGTTGAAAATAAGTAGGGATGCCAACAATGGGGAATTGCTGGGAGAAGTAGTTATCTATGTATCACTGACAAGTTCAGGTTAGAAATATTTGAATGATTTCAAATCAAAGAACAACTGAAATACATTTGAACATATTTGAAAATCATTACGTGGTCCATCTTAAGATATCTTACGTTAAAAAAAGAAATATGGTAACAAACTTAACAAATGAAAGACACGATGTTTAAGTTATTGGCTCCAATGTTGTTGACAGGGCCACTGTTGCTAGTAGGCATCCATAGCCTCAGAAGGGATGTCAACTAACCCACTCTGACATCTCTATCCTGTCCAATAAAATTCAAATTATAATGAAGGATATTTATGATAAAAAAATAATTTTATTTTTACCTAAGAATTTTCTCTAACCTGACATTGCTTTGCAGCCAGTGGGCCTGTTCAGTACCCCAACGAAGTTGTCTTGGCACCATGCACGCATTTACCCATTGCCAGCAGACTTGTTCAGTATCCCAATAGGTTTTCAAACACTTCCCACAACTCTAGGGAAAATTATTGATATAATTTATAGATATCCAGAAGAGCGGGGTGATGCTGAAAATTTCAGTCTTTGGCACATATTGTTATTTTCCATATGCTTTAATTTTTGCTTGCTAACCTTCATCATGATGTGAAAATAGTTCACTGATGAAACTAAATTTTTGAGGAAAGGAAAGCATAGTTGAGTTGCTTTCTTAAAATCAAGGACAATGTAAAGAGCTTTTAATGATAGTCGTGTTTTCTCTCAAATGAAAATTGAAACCAAAAATCAATTCTCAGCAAAAACCACCTTTAACTAGTCTACATTTTTCTTAAGAAAATACAACAATTGATGCTCCGACAGTCATTGACAGTTGTTTAAATATGAAGCATTATGTTCTTCCTTTTGAACTAGACTGTAATACAGGCATGTTTAACTCAAAAATCCAAAAAACAAATTAATGAAAGAAAGAAAAATGAAAAAGAAAACCAAAACAAACCAAAACATAGACGGTTATGTACAGAAGGTGTATCTAGGATTTCTCAGGCGAAATACCTCTTGAGAGCTTGGCCATTCACCAGAAAGGTGTCTGGATGTCCCTCTAAATTCTACAGGTGGAAAGAACTGGGACGTAATTTTTCGGTGATTAAGAATGGTCCCAACCATAGGTTTTGGAACTTAGTATGTTCCCCTTTTCCCTCGTGAGGTTTATCCCACTTGAGGACAAGATCACCTAACTCAAAATTCCTATCTGAGGCAGAACTCAAATCAAACTAGCTCTTGACAATATGTTGATGCTGATCCAGTTTTTGTTTTGCTTGAGTCCTTACCTCTTCTAACTTCAGCAAAGCATTAATATAACTTTTCAAAGGAGGACAATCTTCTTCCTGAACCTTCTACGACAGTTGTAGAGAGGGAAGAAGAACATGTGGAGGAAGAATTACTTCCCTTCCCTAAACGAGAAAAAAAGGGGGAATTACCAAAAATAGTTTTCGGAGTTACCCTATCAGCCTAGAGTGCATTGAATAGTGCATTCTGCCAGTTTTTGTGGTTTTCGAAAACTGTCCTCTTGATAGTCTTGATTAGGTTCTTGTTTGTCGATTCTACCAAACCATTTCCTTGGGGGTAATAGCTGGCATAATATTTTAGCTTTATCCTTTTTTTTAAAGAAAAGACACTCATATCTATGGATGAGAAATATGAAGCATTATCAAACACTAGACATTCAGGAATACTGAATCGAGTGATAATGTTTGAATTAAGGAAAAATATTACCTGAATGGTGTTTACCACTTTTAATGGTTCAGCCTCAGACCATCTGGTGAAATAATATGTCGTTGTGATGATGTATTTATGCTGCTGCAAGGAGGTGGGGTTTATTGGGCCAATGATGTCAAGACCCCATTGCTGAAAAGGGAAATCCACCAATACAGGTTGCAACGGGAATGCTGCCTTTTGTACTCGTCCAGAAGCCTTTTGAAAGATTACTCATTTGTGGCATAAGGTATGAGCATTTTGAAAAGTGTGGACCAATAATACCCTACCTTTAATACTTTGTGGGCAGTAGTGTCTCCACAGAAATGCCCACCAGCTTCCCCTGCATGCAATTCTAATAAGACTTTATATGCTTCATCTCTTGCTAGACAACGCATAAGTATTCCATCAATTTTTTTGCGAAACAATACACCATTCACAATCTAGAAATGTGCGGAATTTAATCTCAACGCTCTCCTCTTTTTGGGATCAAGGTGAGGCGGAGCTGAACCATGTGTTAGATAAAACTTAATGTCATCATACCAAAGATTTGTAGAATTTTGTACACAATAGATTTGACTTTGATTATGTCAATCTTCAATTAACATATCAGTTTGACTTTGTTGTTCTTCAACTGAATCATCGACCAATTTACATAGACCTTGGCCTCTAAAAATTTGTGCCGGGGTGATCTTGAGTTCATACTCTTGTAAGGATGTCACCCAGTTTCCCCGTTTTTCACCTAGTTCTTTCTGTACTAACAAATTTCTGACAGTACAGTAAGGAACAATGAATTTAGTTATAGATTTCAGTAGATATGATCAAAAATGTTTTACTTCATTAAAAACAGTGTAAGCCTTCTAATCTACAGATGTATAATTAAGTTATACTCCCTTAAAGGCTAAGCTCATAAAGGCAATGGGAACTTCATTTTTTTCAGCATTCTTTTGGGTTAGCACAGTGGCATAAGATTGATCGGAGGCAAACGTGTAAAGAGTGAAGTCTCGCGAAAAGTCAGGGCTCTTTAAGGATGGAGCCTCCACTATGGATTTTTTTATTGAGTCAAAAGCTTGACTTTCTTGAAGTCCCCAATGGTATTGCACATCCTTTTTTATTAAGTTTTGTAATGGTCTCACCATTTCCAAAAAACTTGGAACAAACCTTCTGACAAAATTTATCTGACCTAGAAAGGATTGCATAGATTTTTTGGAAGAAGGGGGAGGGAGTTTTGAAATGACTTGAATCATCTCGGGGTCAATGATCATCCCTTCATTAGATACTATGAAACCGAGAAGCTTTCCTTGTTCCACTGCAAAGACAGATTTTTTAGGATTCAGAGAGATGTCGTACTCATGACATCGTTGTAAAATAGATCTCAGATGGGCTAAGTAATCCCCCTTATTCTTGGACAAAATCGTGACATCATCAAGATAGACCACTACAGATTGATTTATTAGACTGTGAAAGGGGATATCCATCACTCTCTGGAAAGTGGCACCGGCATTTGTAAGCCCAAAGGGCATCTTTCTATAAGAAAAGGTTCCCCAGGGAGTACGGAAAGTGGTTTTTAGTTGGTATGGAGGAGACATGAGGACTTGGTTGTACCCTGAAAAACCGTATGGTAGTGACAATATTTCATAACCGGATACCTGCTAGAGAATTTGTTGCATCAGAGGAATGAGGTAGTTGTCTTTATCAGATGCTCGGTTTAAGTTTTGGAAATCAACACATAGTTGGATTTCTCCATGTTTATTCCTCATAGGGACAAGGTTAGAAACCCACTGTGTATGCCTTATTGGGAATATTATCTTTGCATTCAATAGTTTGTTCAGTTCCTTCTTGACCATTGGTTCTAGTTTTGGGTGCATGTTTCTTAACTTCTATTGAAAAGGTTGAGTCAAGGGTTTCATGGGGATGATGTGTTGTATAATGTTAGGATTGAATGTTTTTAGATAATCATACATCCAAGCAAAGACATCCTTAAATTCTTTAAACAATTTAATAAATGTTGATTTCTCTTGCTTAGAACATCATGTTTCTAAATCGATGCATTGTGGATTATCTTTAGTTCCTAGATTTACTTTTTCATGGGTTAAGGAAGAACTATTCGTTTTACAATTTATTGATTTTATGAATTTATCATGCAAATCATAAAAAATTTCTAATCTTACCACAGATTTTGGGATAGAATTTACCAAATCTTATGTTGTTTCCGAAGACCTTCGGTCCAATATTACCGTAAAATTGTGGAGGTCTTCGTCATGGGTGCCTTCATCGATAACCACACCTTGGAAAGTATCTTTCATGTGTAGGAAACTAATGATCTGTTGATCATCATCGAACACTCTCCAATTAGTGATGTTTTCTGGGACTGATGGTCTGAACAAAAACTCAATGGAAAACACGTTTGAAGAAAGGCCTTCTGTGGGAAAAAGTTTAGAAGCAACATTATCCAACAAGTCAACCTCAAAATTATTTAATCTTGGAATGGAATTAATGTTAAATGCGGAAAATTTGTACATTAGATTCCATACCTTAGCTTGATAACTTTTCAGGTGTGGAGATAGGCAATGAATATAATTCCTTACCTACCTGACCACAATTTCTGAATCATTGAATACCATTAAATTCTATATTTTCAAATCTAGTGCCTTTTTGAGTCCTTGCAGAAGTGCCTCGTATTTAGTTGTGTTGTTTGTGCATTAAAATTCTAATCGACCAGTGATCAAAGTTTTGTTACCTGCTGGGTCAATGAGCACACATCCTGCACCAACTCCTTCTTTAGATTTGGATCCATTGAAGTAGAGATATCACATGTGAGTCTCATCAACCACATGTGACATATTAGGGAGACTTTCCGACTATGTGCATGTCACGATTTTCGACTGTTGTTCCAGGTTAGTAATGGTAGAGGTTTCTGCCATGAAATTACTGAAAAAGGTGTTCATTCCCTACATTTCAAGTGAATTAGCAGTAAATGGTTCATTAGTGTCATTTAAATGGTTCATTATCATCATTTAAATCAGTCATAGTAAGCTTGAGGTAACGCTCACAATTGATCTTGATTCTGTTAGGATTTTCATTCTCTGGCAGCCAGAAATGAGACCAGTCTGTCGCAAAGTAACCATGCAGCTGTTTGGACCAATCCCTACTTAAAAATAGTCCATATACTTCAGGGATGTCCACGACAATAATATCAATAATCTGGTGAACTTTAGGATTAGAGGATAATCTGATAAGGACATTTTTTAATTCACCTATCACCTTAACACTGGTCAAATCAAGTTGAATAATTTTCAGACTTGAAGGTTGGACTTTAGCATTGATTTTTTGGTAGACAGACCAAGGCATTACATTTTATGATGCACTAGAATCTACCATACAATTATGTACATTCCTATTGAAAATTTTGAAGGTCAACAGAAAAGGTGGGACATTTCTACGAGTGTTAACAACAAAACTTTGTTGGTTTTTAGTTGCAGTCCCTGGAGTTATTTTATCTACATTTGTTACACTTTTTACAGCAAGGTCTCTTTTATCTGAGGTTTCTAGTGTTGTTTTAATGGGGACCTTTTGAGGTGTTTTAGGGCTATTTTCCGCAAATTTGTTGTTGTCCAGATTGTTGTTTTTGTTGTTTTCTGCAATGTTCTGAAGCATCTTTTGCAGAAGAAAAAGAAATTTCAACAATTCATAAATAGAAATATTACCTCTAAGTTTCTTAAGGTATTCAATCAAATTGTATTCTAAACTTGTGGTTGCTAAATTATGTTTAGTTTCAGTCTGCTTAAACTTTTTTTGAGGTGCATTAGTTCCAATTTCAGAAGAGGGTTTGTTTTATGTTTTTCTTCTGGTATTGTAAGGATGAACCGTTTCAAAATTGGTTTGAAAGATACTATCTGAAAAATGCCCGAAGATGTTAGGAGAGGATTCTTCCTCTTCCATTGTTTCTTGTTCAACTACATCTTCAGAAATCTCAGGGGGAACTAAGTTATCATGAGCTTCAAGGATTGTATATATCGCATATTGTAGGTTTTTTAAATTAAGGCCTTCAGAATTTAAGTTGGGTTGGTTTGTGGGAAAAGGTTTTCAAAAAGGGGGTTTGTAAGACCCTTTTCTTGAAGAAGATTCTTCAGCCGATCTCCTTAAATATACGACTTGATTTGACAATTTTTGAACGACCTTTTGTAAACTTTCCAGATCTTAACTCTCTGATTGAGTTTTGGTTTGGGGAGGTCTAGGAAGAATTTCTATTTTATTCTTGGAAGATGGGGTAATCTCTGCCTCGTTACTGATATTATCCTTTAGGCTTAGAATATCTTTCTCAATTTGGCTTGCCTCCTCGAAGGATTCCAATAATGTTACCTTCTTAGACCTTTTTACCCAAATTGCTATGTTCTGGTGTAGGGCTTTGGTGTAGTATGCGATGATAATATTTTCAGTCATCATTGAATGAATGGGGATTTGATTCTTTAATGTTAGAAACCTTTTATTAAAGTCTTTTATTTTTTCCTTAGGGTTCATCTTTAAACTGGAGAGTTCCATGACTAAGACTTCATGAGATTTTTCGTCTCCAAATTTCTCAAGGAAACAAGATTTGAATCTAGCCCAAGATACAATAGTGTGGGGTTTTTGGGAAAAATACCACGTAGAGGCATTTCCTTCAAATGTGTATGGAAAAATTATACATACTACATCTTCATGTTCTACGCTTCGGAGTCTAATGGCTAGCATGAATTTTTTTATGTGATCTTCGGCAACTTGCTTAGAATTTGGATTGAATTTAGGGAGCCATTTATCCGGATGTTTAGGCAAAGGATGTTGGGGTCCAGGTATGGCCACAACATCTTGATCGAGCCAATGTCTAGTGGGATTTTTTGGATTTTCCATGGGCGTGGATGGTGTCGAAGGATGAGATGAAGAACTTCCTTCATCCAATGACTCTTCTCCTGAAGAGGAGGGAGACGAAGGAAGTGGTGAAGGTGGGATACTAGATCCTCCGGCTGTGGGAGTGAGGATGTGATATAGATCCATAGGATTAGGAGAAGACCAGTGCCTTAGAGTTTCTCTCTGATATAAGAGAAATATTGCGGTTGATTCAGTGCTCAACCTGGTTGTCTAATATAAGCCAAAACATTGTGTGTTCTTAGAAGTGATTGATGAACAATTTCTTATACGTTGGACCCTGGAGGGTTTGGTGTTACTGGCTCAATGATAATCTGTGTATTTTCATTTGAGGTGGTTGATGTTTGAGAAGTAACGTTGTTGTCAGAATGAGTTCTTGTTATTATTGGGGAGCAGGTGTCTGGGGGAGGAGTCTTGCGACCTCCACGTGCCATAAATCATGTTTAGGCCCTCCTTCTAGCGCCATTTGTTGATGGGCAAAAATGATTGTCCGTCAATTGGAAGAACCAGTCTGGTCCGGGGTTGTCTAAATAACCCAATTCGTTTGGTATAACACGTTCCGATGGGTTTAAAGGCCCTGTTAGCCAATCTAAAAGTCCTAGAAGAAACAAATAAAAGAAAAAAAAGAGATAACTATTAAATAACCACTCTATATATATATAGAGAGAGAGAGAGAGAGAGAGAGAGAGAGAGATAATATTTACACGACAAGTCTGTCTATCTTGTGCATGATATACAAATGGCGAGTTTTAATCTAAACTCATGAAAATCTATCCAAAGATGGTTGGTTTAACGAAAGCACATAAGCTATTTTTTGTTTTTTCTTTATTAATCGAAGATTAAATAGAAAAATATGCTATGAAACAGGAGTATGTGGACAGTCAAAACTAGACCATATATTAGAGTTTCGAAGATAAACAAACGAAAAAAAATAAAAGAACTAACCTATTAATGCATCCAACGTCTGTATAATAGAGAATGTCTAGCCACCTTGTCTGAGAGGTAAACCTGCAACGAACCTTAAGATTGTTCTGAATAAATGAGAAACAATATGTTGGAAACTAAGTTTCAATAAAAGAACATATAATACAAATAGTTGTGGTGATATTATGATTTACAAGCAATTACATTGAGATAAATCTTATTGTAAGAACTTTGCATTTAAACATTCAATAGAAAATTAAAGATAAATCTCATAATTTGAGTTGAATAGATGATCACCCTATATAATATCTGAAGCATCACATATGGAAAACATTTATTAATAACTTATCCCAACTCATAATAAAGAATGAATACAAAAGCTATCAACACCTATTATCATATCAAGATAAACAAAACTTGAAATAAGACACCATACACAAGATGCTAAAGCTATAATATGTATTTATGTTCCATTCAAGTCTGTGCATTAATTGTCCATACTTCAACCCCAGGCCAAGATGATTTCATTACAAAAAATACGAGTTTTTAAAGGGTTCATAAAAGCTAATTGTCTTATCTTATGAGATAAGATTAAATATCTACATTCATCTACTGATTACAAAAATAGGGGGGAATATAACCACCCCAGATCACACTAAATCTCTAAAAATGAAAAAGAGTTTGGTCCAGTTTACACAAAAATGAGCCATGGATATGGCTAATAAGCTCAAAAAAATCTCCATATCATTTAGTCACCATAAACTCCCAAATATCCTGAAAGAAAAAGATGAAATAAAGAAATTCAGATATACATTTAACCAATATTTTCCAAATTTCGAATAAGAATAGATTGGCTACAGAATTTTTTGATCCTGTAGATATTCTTATTTTAACAACAAAATCTAATTTATTCTATGAATACGAATGTAACACTATTTTAAGACAAAAACAAATCCTTACCTTTAACTGGAAAATCAAATCGATTCACATGATCTCAGAATTGATCACTGTTGTGACACTTTCGACATTTTTTACTATGATGTTCCCTATTGTTTTCAGATGTTTTCCTTGTCTCTGAACAATGGACTTGAGCATACAATTTTCATCTATTAGGGGGTCGACCAGATCGGTAAGGTTTTTGACCTGTGATTGTAAAATGGGTATGTCTGTGTAATAATTGTCAATCCAGAACAGACAAGTTTCACATTGTGAATCTGTGACGTCTATTTGAGAATACCCATGGTTGAGTTTCATACTATGTGCACTATTTCCTTTAGTTTTGTTATCAAACTTGATACCTAGAAATCCTTGAGTGTGCACCAAGCAGGGTGGCAAATTATCCACGAAATTGTAAGCCTAGTCGGGATCTCCTTCGAAGGAAGGAGGGTCTTCTTCGGCCAGGAATCTGTCGATCTCCAAGTCTGAGCTCTCATGGATCTTGATCATTTTGATCGAGCTCACATGAGGGTATGATTTATTTCATAGTTTCCTTGAGATCAACCTACCTACCCTTTTATTTTTAAAACCTAAATCGATATCACCTTTAGATGGCTTGCCCATAGGTCTGTTTGTATTCTTAGTAGAGGCATTAGGACGTAAGTGTTCTTCATGGATCTTCTCAGGAAGTTGTGGGTTGAGTATAGTCTTACTGAGGGTGGTCATAACACAGGCCTATGCAGGTGAAGGGATCTCTCTGGTAGGAACTATGGTTTCCTCTATCATAGGTTTGTCAACCTCTACAATATTGGAGTCAACGAAATCGTTTCGGGTCAGGAAAACGTTCCAGTCATCATTTTGTAACTTCAATTGATGTACCAACAATATTTTTATCAAGCCATGGTGAAACAAGCTTGAATCCAATTGTTGTCTTTTATACCTCTTTGACATTTTATACAAGCTTCTCCATAGGTAATAGGGAATATTTAATTGAAACCCAATGAAATTCATAAGAAAATGTATATGATATAGAAAAACAAAACCAAAATGACCTTTGCACATCATGAATTGTTTAAAGACTACTAGCAAGCCATGCCACCGGGTTTTCAACATGGACATGGGCATACCTTTGTCACAACAATTGATTTTTCGAGACATGAAGAAAAGGCTCCATGGAACCTCTTCCACCTTGGTGTTTTTGAACCACTTCTGCCCAGTCAAAGGAAGACCTGTTGCTTGACCTAAAAACTCCTCTGTAACCTTGACCTGAATGTATCCTACCTTTGCTCGACATACATCAAAATAAAGGGAAAATTCCTGAGTGGTTTGCAAGTTGAATCCCTGGAATTTCTCAATAAAAACAATCCAGCCTTGACCCAAGAGATCCTCCCTTGCATCATCACACAGGAGCAGGGTTTGAGAGCCATTGGGTTCAATCCTAACGATCGAGGCCATTTGGATACAAAAGGAAGACAATAAAACACAGTGAGTAGGGAGGGTTTATAGGAGAAGACCAGAATGACATTTCAGAACCAAAACTCAACAATACCCTAACGCGTATGAAGAGAGGTTCTTCAATACAAACTGAAAGGAATTATGTGAAATGAATGCCAGGAGTACATGCAAAACCCAAGATTTAACTCGAGGTGATGGGTTCATCGTTATCGAACTGCCACCTCCCACAGGGCACGACCAAGTTCATTAATTTTTATGATTGTGCAACAAGGTGGGTTTGGTTTCTAAAGTTTAGGAGAGGAAAAATTTATAAACCAAAATGTAGTAACAAGGATACGCATGATCAAAAGCCACAAAAAATATATCAAAGTTTAAATTAAATGGACCCTTGGTGAATCACATAACAATCCATAAGCATACTTCACATTTGAGGATTCAATAAAGAAGATGAGCTTTATAGCAAGAAAAAAAATATTTATTAGCAAAACCTATGGAGCCATCTACCTTTCATAAACTTTAAATAAAGCGGTAATCCAATCATAGGTTTTGATGCTTCATTTTCATTCTTTTAGTCATGAACAAAGCATGAAAATGAAAACACTGGGAATAACTGAAAGATCACAATCGTAGTTTCAAAAACTACTTATGAAGAACAATAATCGTATGACCCTAGGTAGGAAGATACATAAATTATTATTTGATTCTTTAAAAGGTTGAAAATATGTAGGGCTTCCAACACAGTTCTGAAACCAATTACAATAATTACAAGGGACATTTTTCAGTTTTGAAACTGATTACAATGATTAGCAAAAAATGTTTTGTGGCCCAGATTCTGGCTCTTATGGAATTTCGGTTTCTTTCTTCACCACTTGTTCTAATTTGGTCTTCCACATGATATTCCATCTTCAGTGACATATGAACATCATCTACTGGACCCTAGAAAAATGCACTTTGTCTTACCCAACCATACTATCTTCTTCCATTGCAAGTTAGAAGGGATATCATAATCTATCATTTCTTTGATCAGGATCTACAGGTTAATGTAGGAAGCATATGTCACAACTGGTAGTCCAATTTTGACTACTTTGAACTGATTCAAAATCTCAAAGTTTGTAATTAGATGGTCAACTAGTGTGGCTCCTTTCAGATTTTCCTCCAGGGTTTCAAAATTGGAGTGATCCATTCTTCACTAAGTGAGGTGAGCGTTTTATTCTTCTTGATCATACAATTTCCCCTTTCCATCCCAAAATGGTGGGAGTCCTTTGATGAATAATTCTTCAAACAAATCCTTGAACTCTTGCACGCTTTTCTCCATCTACGTTGCCTTGGTTTGGACTGATTTCAATAGTTTATGTTTAACAATAACCATGCTAGCCCAGATTATCAATGTAGTTTTGTCTTTAACCCCAATAGTATGAAGCTCTGTTCTATGGATGGATTTGAGTATATTTATGGTGTTTTGGGCCCATTTTGATGGTTTCTTTTCTAGAGTTTCATTTACAATTGTGCCCCTGCTTCTGTTTGTGATTTCTATGCTTTCTTTGTCATTAGTGAAATTCAAATATACTATGAACTTGGTAGCTTCAACAGCTATAGAATCCCAGATGATATGCTTGGCCCCTTGTAACAAGCCTTTGCCTCTTAACTTCATCTTCATTTTATCTATTCTTTCTTACAGGATTTCATTCTCCTTTTGAAATTGTTCCATTCTTTCATCCTTTACCTACATCTCCTACTTCAATTTCTCTATGCTCTCTTTTATCCCTTTGATTTATCCTTCTTTCAGGGTAACTTGTGACATAGGCTGGACAAGTCCTTTAGTGTTTGGTCCATCTTCTGGAGAAGGAGGTACAAATACAACCCTATTTATCAATTCTATCTTCTCTTGTGGCCACTTCACCTTTTCTCATTCTAGTTGCAATGCCCTAGCTTTGTACTCCAATGCCTCTTGATGAAGTGTTTCATTTTCTTGTTCTAGAGAAACCAATTTTAGTGTTTGTGGATGCTCTGTGGAAGACATTTTCAATTTCTTCTTCAAGATTTGAATTAATTTGTCTTTTTCATCCAATGAGGATGTCACCCATTGGGGGCCTTCAGATTCCAATATCTTGACCTGAGTCTTCCAACCTCTATTAGATGATTTATCTTGCCTCAATTGCCCTTCCAATTTCATTGCATAATATGAAAGCTTTGAATTCTTCAAGATTAAACTCAGGTAATCAGAATACAACATATCACTAGTATTCTTATGGAATTTGACCTTTTCTGGAGCACTGATATTGTCATACCTTATATTTATCTCAGATATTGTGTCTTCATCAAAAAATACAATGTTAAATTTCATTTTCTCAACATCCCTTACTGTGACCAGAGAAGCCTTATGTTGATAAATCTTTTCCACTTCATGGACTAGATCCTTGATCTCTCCGAGAGCTATGTTTCCCTTCTTTGCATACTATTTTTCCATATCTTCTTTGGATTGTGAAACTGCATCATATGTTTTATCAAGGATGTATTTCTTACTGCTAAAGGTTCTTGAGCTTCCTTCACTTTGGAGTTTGATTTCTTTCTCAACCTCTATAGTGATAGTACTACTTTCCACCATATCCAGATTTACTTGTTCTTTAGGCTCTTCCTCTTCTAAGTCCACTATCTATGGGGATTGTGTAATCTTCATCTTCTTAGGAGAATTATGTTGATTACTGGTTCCCATGGCCTCTGAACTACTTCTCTTTCTCTAAACACTTATCTTAGGAACTTTGACTATCAGTTTTTGAGAAGCTTGTTGTGTTTGACTTGGTTGCAGCGTTTCCTCCACTTGATGTGTTTGATTTGGTTGCAATATTGGTTCTATATCAACATAGATTTATAGGTTTGCCAACTTATCAAATCCCTCAACCTTTTCATGCTCATAAGGGGCCTGTTTGTTCATCAGTATTCTCTTGGATGTGATTTGGTGTGGATCATATCTACTTCCCCATAGCTGTGAAAAAACAAACTCTTTGAGATTTTCTTGAATCTGAGATAAGCATGATCTAGTTTTTACAATGAAGGGGCCATTTATAAAAGGGAACTTGAGGTTGGAGGCCTTGTGCAACTTAAAAAAATTCTTTGTCTTAGATATAATTCTTTTCATGATGAATTCAAGGGAAAAGACTCTTGGGGTCAAAAAAATAGGAAATAGATAGGGGGATTCATGACAACCATAAACCCTGATTACTATTGAATTCATGAATAGAAACCAATACCCCACTCTGTTCTCTGGATTTGGTTGTAGATAGCTCCTCATGTCATCCAAAATTCTAGGTAGGCTGGTGTTGAAAATCAGACTGTAAAATTTGGACATGACTTTGTTTATGAAGATGAGCAATGTAATCCTTTTACATTCAGTTGATAAAATGCTTCTTCAAAAAATTATCTCTTATTGGTTTGCAGGAAAATATTTATTAGGTAGGTGTAGTATCTGAAATTCCTTAGAGAGAGAAAATTCACCCATTGTTTATGGATATTATTATCTATGAATTGATCAAAACTGATGTGAACTGACAGACCAGACTCTGACTTAAAAAATGTTAAAAGGAAACTGAGCATGACTTCGGTCACATGTTTATCATTGTCTAGACCTAAAATTTGACTCAAAAGGGAACATAGCCATTGAAATTCAATAACCATTATACTCACATTCATTTTCAAAGATGGACCCTCTAAAAAATGTTATGGTTTGACAATTCTCTATAAAACCAATCTCAGACTTCTAATGGACATTCTCTGTATACCCTAATTATCTTTTCTTAATTGAAAGGTTCATACATTGCAGAGAATGACTCTGGTATACTGAGGGAATATCAAATTGACAGACTCTCTACCCTACACGTGACCTCGGATCCTTTTTTATTTATGATGACTCTTTCTTCATGCGAATATTGTTCGACGCACCAACCTATAAATTTGGGAAAAGGGAAAGAGATTTCGACATCATAAGGGACTATGGTGGCCTAGTCTGCTTCAAGGAATGGTATACACCTTCCTACATTATTGGATAGGTTTCTTCTGAACATAGAGATGGGAGAAATGGTGATTTCAGTATCAAAAACCTTTGAATATTGGTCAATTAGTGCTTCTTCATTTTCCACGAGATCTTTCTCTATTACTGAGGTTATGATAGGATGCATGGTTGTGATGAAAAATACCTCGAAATGAGAGGAAATGGCATGCAAATGGCATAATATTGAGCTGAAGTTGAACAAGGGTGGTCGCACCAAGTTTCAAACGGTCCAGTGTTCGAAAAATAATAAAATAACCAACAAAATGTCCTTTTATAGTTTTCCAATTTTCAACAGTGTGAGGAAGTGGTTTGGGACAACCCTCTTTTCACCCTGAAATGTACCTAGTGGCACCACTTATCCCCAAATGAAAACCATGGTTTAGATTTCATCCCTCTTTCTAAAATTAACCTCCATGCAGTTTCTCCCCCCGAAATCATCCTCGACCGTAGATCTGGAGAGTTCGCGATCCACGACGTATCGGGCCCCATAAACTTAGATCTCCTTCCATTTTTATCCTTTACCTGCCAAATTTATCCCCTTCCCTTGTTTATCAAGCTTCCAAACCAATTTAGCGTCTCGCTAGATTATGAAATATTGATTTCACAAAAAAAAATTAATGGGGACTAACATGTACAATGATGGAAGTAAGGTACATATGATAGGATAGTGAGAGAATGAATGAATGATGGATGAATGATGGGAAAATGAACTAAATTCCCCAAATATATATGCATGATACCAACTTGACACTTGTCATGTTGGGAACTACATTGACCCCACACATGGGCGTCCCAACATGGTGATACACCCCCCCTTAGGAACTTATGATAAATAAATATCCCATACTTTATAATTTACAATTTTAGGAATATTAATATAATATTAATTTGGGCTTAAGCCCCCTTTGCTTATCCCCCCTTTCCCTTTCTAGTGGATTTTATACCCCCATACTTTTTTATCTAGTTGGTTTGGAATAATGATGCATTTTATTAATATCCGAGTGTGATTACACATTACAATGATGGCTCGCTGGACTTTTAGTATCTAGGATCTCAGGCCTAATAGTCACATAGACAATCTGGCCTATAATATCCTATATCTCTAGTCGATGAACCATATGTAAAATTACAACTAGGTATCAACCTGGGGTATTACACATTCACATGTGAAAACTAGTCTTTTGACTTTCCCCTACAAATCATCCCCATTAGAATTAGTTGACAATATTGTCTTTTGATCCTCATTTTTAACAAAACATCATCAACATTTGTATATGGAGGGGAGCGTCCTCTATTGGTAAGTTGGTTTTCATTGATGTCAACCCTTGGAGAAGTCTAGAAGCCCCAAAGGTGTGGTTATGTAGTTTGAAGTTTCTTGAGTAAAATGCGGATGAAGAACATTGAAAATGGATGTAAAACCCTCATAAATGGATATTCCTTGTCATTTCATTTCCAACGGTATGTGGTATTCCACGTGGTTCCTCATATTTGAAGAGATATTCCCTCTTGAAGTTGAAATACATGAAGAATGGTTAAGAAGTCCCTATACGGTTGCAACAAGAAGTTACAAGTCATTAATTAAAGGGTAAAACAATTGTAACAAGAAATAATGAATTGACCCTGAAAGTTAAGAAGTCTCTATATGGTTGCAACAATAAGTTACGAGTCATTCATTAAAGGGTAAAACAATTTTAACAAGAAATAATGAGTTGACCCTAAAATCAAGAAAAATGGTTAAAAAGTTACAAGTTATCCCCAAAATAAGTCACTTTAAATGTATAAATACGCATCAAGAATCTCTCATTAATACACACAAGTTCATTGAATATCTATCTAGTGAACACTTGATCTATTGGAAAATCTACGGTAGTGAAGCTGAGGTAAAGAAAAGGGGATTCTTGTTCCAAGTTGCAGCAAGGTATGATGATGCAACAAGGTTGTCATATGATCCGAGGTATGTTTTTATACATGATTTTTATTGTTATATCTTGATGCGATGACACATGTTTGAGGAATCTCTTGGGGATGTTTGACATATGCTTGAGAAATATTTTGGATGTATTCACACATATAATTGGCACATGGTTGATGTATATTCTAGATACTTGGCTACATGGTTTTAGGCATGTATTGGCATATTGTTTGAGGAATATCTTTGATGTTTTAGCACATACTAGAGCTATATTTTTTGTACATTGTTAGGTGCACATCTTGGTAAATTTGGTTGTATGGGTTGGAGAAATTATTGGTGATCTTAGCATGAGCTATATATGGTTATGATTTAGATCTAGTGGCAGTGGCAAAGGAAGTGATAGGTTGATGTATCATTGATATGTTTTTTATTACTGATAGGTTCAATGATATGTTGAGTCTACATTTATATTTCAAGGAGGTAGGACAGTGAAAGGAAAGGGGGTTGTAGCCTCCTTCCAATTGGAGCCATAGAACACAGGGAGTTGGAGCTTCCTTTAGATTGGATCCTGTAAATCAGTGGGTTGGAGCCTCCTTCCATTTGGAGCTAGAGAATTCAAGGAGTTGTAGCTTCCTTTAGGTTGGAGCCTATAAATAGGGGGTTGGAGCCTCCTTCCAGTTGGCACTAGAGAATTTGGAAGTTGGTGGTTCTTATGAATGTAAGATTTCATGTATATAAAAAAACATTTTTTGTTTTTATCCCATTTGGGTTTCCACATAAAATATTTTTTCCACTTTGTATGATGTGATATATTATTGAATGGTACTACTTATGGTTATATGTTCATGAAATCTTAAATGAATGAATAAGTGATAATTGTTGATATTCTGATTAAAAGTGGTAAAAAAATGCATAATACTGATTCACCCCCCTCTCAGTATTCCAACATCTACCTCCTAGCCAACCACATTGGCAAAACTAGGATATTTTTTTTTATGTCAATCATTTCTTCCCATCCTATCTCATCAATATCATTGAGAGGAATTTTCCTATATCATTTCTTCCTAGCTAGCCACATTTTCATTACTAGTAATAATGCCCCCCTAATGTTATCTCCTCCTAGCTATCCCCATTTACCATTACTATGAATAATTTTCACTTGGGTATACTCTTCTTAGATAAACTCATATGAATATGTAGAAGAATTCCCCCTTTCTAATCCCTCTTCCTAGCCAAACCTATTGACACTCCGAGGTAGAATCCCTCTCTATTGAGTGGCTTTCTCCACTGGGATCCCACTTGGCCACTATGCTTCTAAAAAAATTGGTGAGTGACACTGTATTTCTCACACACTCATTTCCCCTTGGGAAAATCGCTTTGTTTCCCTTGTTCAGAGCATTTGTAATGAGTAACCCCTCCATGATTTATACCCATCACCTGTTTCCTAGATATCTATTCGTATTTATCCCACTAATACATTTGACCAACATTATTCCTAGTCTCCCACCATCCTTATGGATGTTTTTTAGTTGCCTCCAGATTATCCCTGCATTTATTCTCTTAACAAGGGAACCCTTGATTCCACCTTTCTTTTCCTTCCATCCATCTTATAGTGTCAATTCCCATCATTCATATCATGATTTTAACCTTGTTTAGATCCCATGTTGATTTCTTCTCCTTGGTTCTAGTGGGATTTTCTCTATTGAGTTCAACACTTGTATTCTACAGGGTTTCCCTAGAGGATTGTTACCCCATATTCCTCGTTTTCCTTGGTGCCTTGGTTTTCTTTTATGTTCTTGACTTCATCTCATTTTCTCACATTTGAGAATCATACACTTGACAATTTAGTGATACATTTCTTAATTCCATAATCTTGAACACACATAATATGTAGCAGACATCAAGAGGGTGTACCTTGTAGGTATCATCACTCATGTGTTGGTATCAGAAGTTACTTACATAGTTATGGATTCAGATGTTTATCTTTGTATACTAGGCCCACAGATAGTCATTAACCATTGGGAATAGGTGGACTTTCCCCTATTGAACTCATCACATCTATTCTATGGGATCATATATTGTACCCTAGTACCTATCCCCTATTCGATGGGTCACCTTGGGCCATGATGAGAGAGTATTCATTTCTATCAAGAGTTTTTATATCCCATGTCCTCTCATTATTGATATTCATACATGAATATATAATTTAGTCTCAGATGTAGTTCCACATATTTGTTTGGCCTCATCCCTTCATTCTTAGAGCCCCATGATGCGATTTCCTCTAGTAGTCTAATGACATATTTGTGGAGGTTCATCCCTATTCAGTAGGGTTTCTCATTTTCTCCCACCCCCTTACATTAGCATGAGGGGGTGATGCAGGAGCATCATTGGAAAGCACGCAGAAGTAGGAAAGCACGCAGAAGTAGGACCACTCAACACGTGGGAGTTCTTCCAGAACTTCAACGTTGGCAGTCGCAACCAATTTTTTATATCCACCTTAACTCATCGCTGGAATTTACCTTTGGAGGCACGCTTGAACCAATACTGAAATTTACCCTTTGAGGCACATTTCGAGATTCGCAAATAGAGAAAGAGTTCCCACTTTGGCTCTGGATTTAAACTAGACTAAGATAGCATAGGATGAATCTTAGGGTAGACTGGTAGCTAGGGGAAACCCTAGAAGTTTTTGAGTTAATTAGAAGTTAGGTATGTTCAGGGGGATAGGGAGCTGCAATACAGAAAGAAATTAGTTGTAAGAGATAACTGCGAGTTAGCAGGAGATCTCAGTTTTTGAGTTAATGACATTTGACTGTAATTTGTAGATGTTTTGGCACTTGTGAATATAACAGAAGGAAAATTGATCCAAATGTGTGTATGTGAATTTTATTGGCAATTTCTTGTTATTTATGTTTTCATGAACAAGTGAATGAATCTCCACAGAGGAGAACAGAACTGTGACTGTTATTTTTCAGTTTCAATTGTTTCTCTTCATTTGAATCTCTATAAGGTGTGCATCGATCTAGAGAGGAACGGAAGGAAATTGAGAGGAATTTCTCTGTGAGAAATACCATGGATATAAGTTATCGAAATCCCTCAGATGCAAGGAGTGTGCAGGAAATCGAAGTCTAAACCAAACAAAGATCAAGAGGAATAACATGTCGGAAAGTGTTATTGAGATCCAGGAACCCATTCCCCAGAAGAAGTGAAGGTCGAGCACTCTAAAACTTATAAAATCTTCTAATTCTAAAGCGAGTAAAATCTTAGGTGGAAGAATGTCGTCGAGTGTTCGATCACGATGGAGAATCCCACAGACCGTCCAATTTGAGGTAGGTACGCAGACTTTAACACTGCATAGATCTAGGAGGGGAGATCTTGAAGATCTAAATGGACAGTGGAGGAGTTTGAGGAGGAATGTGAGACCCCACAAGTCATTGGATCAAGTGGAGTTGTGAGGAGGTTAGTGATGGGGAATATATATGAGCGTAGATCTGGAGGGCGTTGTGAGTCGTTGATCAAGCACCTCAAGATTTCAGAATTTCAGAAACCTAGAGTATAAGGGTCAACAGCATGGGACTCTTGACTGGTGGAACCCCTAAAATAGTGGAGCTGTCAGATCTTCGAAGGCCTAGAGCCATTGATCTATAGTGAGGGGAGATTTTGTGATTTCGGCAACCAAGTGGTGGAGCAAACAAAGTTCATGCAGGGTGAATTCGTGAAATGTGAAGTGCATAAATAAGCATAGTCATCAGTCGAAGAGAGACCTGAGTTGTAGGTCTCGTGTCATCAGGATTTTGGCATTTGTGACTTGGAGGGGTCAGATGCCTTGTATCGTAGGTTCTGATACTGTGAACTGTGATGCACTTTCATGGTAAATCTTGTGGTCACAGGTGTGTGGTCACGTGAGTTGGGAAAAGGGAGAAGCTAACCTCTATTAGCCCTCATTGGAGTTTTAGGACTCAAAGGGGTCTATTTCAGGGGACTATTGCATTGAATATCCCAAAACACCAAAACGCGATGCGCCTTTTGGGGATGCACCTTTTGGGCTAAGCCCATTGTTGCACCTGTGATCTTGTGGAGTCTGGGATTATTCCTAGTTGAAATTCGCATGGTGAACATAGACAAGGGCCTGTGGACTTAGTGTTAAGGGTTCCAACTCGGAACCAAGAGAGAGATATTTCAGCTCATGAATCAAAGATCCTGACTGGGAGGTCATGTAGCCCTTATGAGGGATAGGGGGTCTGCATCAAGTTGTATTAGAGCTAATTATTCTTCATCTGTAGACTTCAAGAAAAAGAGAAAGAGGAAGATACAGAGAACTCAGAGTTATATTTTGTGTGTGACAAGTAGTCAACACAATGCTGCCAAGGAGACGAGAGGAACCTTTAGCCAACCGTGTTGTAGAGAGGGAGATGCGAGAGCTTCACACCAGATTGGAAACAATGGAAGTAGCGCAGAGAAGATCACCTGACACTGGATATGTCATTGAAGAAGAAAGTGAAGAGGTTGAAGTTGAAGAAGTTGTAGGAGAAGACGTTGTATAGGAACGTTTGTTGAATGCAGTTTCCAGACTGGGAAGCAGAGCTAAGATAGAGGTTCCCATGTATGAGGGAAACCTAGATGTTGAAGAACTATTGGATTGGATAAGATCCATGCAAAGAAACTTCGATTATGAAGACGTCGATGAGGAGAATAAGGTGAAGCAGGTAGTCACCAGGTTAAAAGGACATGCAATGTTATGGTGGGATGAACTACAGGCTGAGAGAAGAAGCAAAGGAAAATAGAGGATAAAGAGTTGGGAAGGAATGGTAGCCAATATGAAGGCTAAGTTCGTGCCCAAATATTATTAGATAAATATGTTCAGGGAGATGTAGAACCTGAGATAGAAAGGGGTGACAGTTAATGAGTACACCAAGGAGTTCTACCGGCTAAACATAAAAAATGGACAATGGGAGAGAGATGAAGAGAAATTCATCAGATATATAAATGGCTTGAGATATTAGATCGAGGATGAGATCAGCATGATGTCAGTCAGAACCATGGAGGATGCTTATCAGTTTGCGCTGAACGTAGAGAAGAAGCTAACCAGGAAACAAAGTCAGGGAGGAAGAGGTAAAATCTTGGTCCCAAGCAAGAGAAATGGGTTTAATCTCAACATAACACATCAGTCTAAGGATGAGGATTGGAAACCACAAAATAATTCAGAACAAGGAGGAAGTTCATGAGAAAGACATGGTAGTGGAAGAAACTCTTCTAGAGGAAGAGGTAGAGGAGGAGTAAGGTGTTATAACTGTGGAAATATAGGACACATGTATTGGGAATGTCTCGAGAAGAAGAAGGAAGGAGGATAAGCTCACATTTTTAAATCACAACGAAGAGATGTTGAAGTAGAAGGAGGAGAGGATGGAGCATCCGTGATGTTGAGAAAAGTTCTCTTAAAACCAGAGGCAGAAATTGAAAAGCCAGTGCAGAGAAACAGTCTCTTCAGGACAAATTACAAGACTAAGGATAAAGTATGCAAGGTGATCGTTGACAGTGGTAGAAATGACAACCTAGTATCCACAGAGATGGTAGATAAATTGGAGTTGAATACAACTGCACATCCAAAACCATACAAGGTTTCATGGTTGCAAAAAGGACAGAAGGTAATGATTACTAAACAATGCCGATGAGAAGAATGGTAGGATGCATATGTTGTTGCCGATGGAGGAGAAGAGAGTAAAAGAGGAATATAGCGCAAGAATACTTCTCATGAGTGGGAAGGAACTCCTCAAAGAAGTCAAGGAAGAATAGGAGATGCAGTTCATTGTGGTGAGGAAGCCCAAAGTCATCCTTACGAGTACTTCAATGGATGATTTGCTTGAAGAAGTTCAAGAGCTACTAGATAATTCTATTGATATAGTGGTGGATGAGTTGCCAAACTCATTTCCACCCAAAAAGAGTATCAGTCATCATATCGAATTGATACCAAGAGAAATTCTCGAACAAAGAAACATACATATTAACATCTTGAGAGAATGAGGAGGTGAAGAACCAAGTCCAAAAATTGCTAGACAAAGGTTTGGTTAGAGAAAGTTTGAGCCCATGCGCAGTACCAACTATGTTGAAACCAAAGAAATATGGAGGATGGAGAATGTGCAAAGACTCAAGAGCCATCAACAAGCCCACCATCAGGTACAAATTTCCTTTACCAAGAATGGATGATTTAATGGATTGCTTAAGTGGAGAAAATTTCTTTTCTAAGATAGATCTGAAAAGTGGATATCACTAGATCAAGATGAAAGAAGGTTATGAATGGAAGATAACCTTTAAGACAAATGAAGGTTCATATGAGTGGTTGGTTATGCCATTTGGCTTAACAAATGCCCGAGTAATTTTATGAGGTTGATGAATGAAATTCTAAAATATTTCATTGACAATTTCGTGGTTGTATATCTAGACGATATACTGATCTTTAGCAGGACTAAAGAGGATCATTTGAGGCACCTAACGCTAGTAATGAGGAGGCTACAATAGGAGAAGTTGTTGATCAATTTGAAGAATTCCTCTTTTATGAAAATAGAACTCATTTATTTGGGTTTCGTGATCTCTTCAAATGAACTGAAGATGGATCTAGAGAAGATGAAAGTGATCAGAGAATGGTTGTCACCAAGAAGCATGTTCGAGGTAAGGAGATTCCATGGATTAGCGAGTTTCTATATGAAATTCATTAGAGACTTCACTGGAATTTGTGCGTGAATGATGGATACAGTGAAGAATTCGCACAAGTCTTTTAAATGGACAACAGAGGCTGAAAAGAGCTTCAATATACTGAAGGATCAGATCACAGAATGACCAATTCGGGTCTTGCCGAATTTTGGGAAGACATTTCACGTAAGATGTGATGCAAGTGGAGTTGCAATAGGAGTAGTTCTGAGTCAGGAAAATCGACATGTTTCCTATTTCAACGAGAAGCTGAATGAGACGAAGAGGAAAGACTCCACGTATGATAAGGAGTTTTATGCCATAATTCAAGCCTTGAAGAAATGGAGGCATTATCTTGTCCCACAAGATTTTGTCTTGTATAGAGACAACCAAGATTTACAATTCATAAGAAGACAAGAAACATTGAATCAGAGGCATGCAAAATGGGTTGAATTTATGCAAAAATTTACTTTTTTCATAAAACATATTGTTGGGAATGCTAACAAGGTTGTTGATGCGTTAAGCAAGAGATGTTTGATCATGCAAAAATTCTAGGTGAAGACCTTGGGGTTTGAACACCTTAAGTACATGTATCATGGTGAAGCAGATTTCAAGGAGGCATATGAATCATGTGATAATCCTGTGTTGAGAGATATAATTCAGTGGACAAAGTACATGATTCAGGAAGGACTGTTGTTCAGAGAAAATCAGTTGTGCATACCAAAATGATGAATGAGGGACAATCTTCTGAAGGAGAAGCATAGTGGAGGATTGGCTGGACATTTCGGCCATGATAATACATTTACACAGTTGAGCAGTTCATACTATTGGCCAAGTATGAGAACATAGGTGATAAATTTTGTGAACAAATGTAGAATTTGCCAACATGTAAACGGGAAAAGACAAAACACTGGATTGAATAAACCATTGCCAATACCAAAGAGGCCTTGGGATGCAATAAGCATGGATTTTGTGATGGGATTGCCAAGAACACAAAGGGGATTTGATTCCATATTTGTGTTAGTGGATAGATTCTCAAATATGGAACATTTCATCCCATGCCAGAAGACCAGTGACAGAACACATGTTGCAAATCTATTTTTCAAGGAAGTTGTGAGACTTCACGGCCTACCCAGGAGCATTGTCTCAGACAGAGACAACAAATTTGTTGGTCACTTTTGGAGGACGTTGTGGAAGAATATGGGGATGGATTTTTCCTTCATCTCAGCTTATCATCCTCAGACATATGGGCATACTGAACTGGTAAATAGGTGTTTGGGGAATTTATTAAGGAGTCTAATTAATGAACATCATAACCAGTGGGATCAGATTCTTCCACAAGTAGAATTTGCATACAATGATTCACCAAAAAGGAGAAATAGAAAGATCCCATTCCAAATACTATATGGAATGTAACCAAGGGGATTATCTGAGTTGAGAGACTTGGAACATGGTGAGATTAGGAGTGTTGGAGTAGAGGATTTTGCTACGGATATGGAGAAACTCCATAGCTAGATCAAAGGATAGTTGGAGAGTTCTAACCAAAAATACAAGAACAGAGCTGATCAACATCATATGGAACTTCAATTTGAAGTAGGAGATAAGGTTTTAGCACATATCAGGAAGGAAAGGTTCCCTAGGGGAACATACAACAAATTGAAGATGAAAAAGATAGGACCCTGTAATATCTTAAGGATGTTCGATGCAAATTCCTATGAGATTGAGCTTCTAGATGGTGTGGGGATTTCTCCCATATTCAATGTTTCAGACTTGTATCCTTACAGGAAAGATGACAAATAAGGGTCAGAAGATCAAGGAAAGATTCAGTGGGAGAAACAAATTCCTGTAGTAGAAAATCCGCAGATGGAGAAAATTATTGATCAGAGGATTGGCAAGAGGACTAGAAGGAAAACCTATTTTGAGTATTTGGTTAAATGGAAGGGACACCCAATCGAAGATGCTAGTTGGAAAAATGAAGTTGCTATCCAGAAGTAGGGAAAATCGGTAGAGGAGCTCATGGACAGGATTCCATGAATTTTTGTCAAGGGGAGTATGATGCAAGAGCATCCTTGGCAAGAACGCAGAAGCATGACCATTCAACACATGAGATTTCTTCCAGAACTTCAACGTTGGTAGTTGCAACCAATTTTTAAAATCCACCTTAACTCAGCGCCAGAATTTACCTTTGGAGGCACGCTTGAACTAGTACCAAAATTTACCCTTTGAGGCACGTTTCGAGATTCACAAACAGAGCAGGAGTTCCCACTTTGGCTCTGGATTGAGGCTGGACTAAGATAGTGTAGGATGAATCTTAGGGTAGACCGGTAGCTAGGGGAAACCCTAGAAGTTTTTGAGTTAAGTAGAAGTTAGGTATGTTCCAGGGGACAGGGAGCTACAATATAGAGAGAAATTAGTTGTAAGAGAGGGTTGTGAGTTAGCAGGAGATCTCAGTTTTTGAGTTACTAACATTCGAATGTAATCTGTAGCTGTTTTGGCACTTGTGAATATAATAGAAGGAAAATTGATCCAAATGTGTGTGTGTGAATGTTATTGGTGATTTCCTGTTATTTATGCTTTCATGAACAACTGATTGAATCTCCACAGAGGAGAACAGAACTATGATTGTTAGTTTTCAGTTTCAATTGTTTCTCTTCATTTGAAACTCTGCAAGGTGTGCGTCGAGCCAGAGAGGAACGCAAGAAAATCGGGAGGAATTTCTTTGTGAGAAATACCGTGGATCTGAGTAATCGAAATCCCTCAGACGCAAGGAGTGCGCAAGAAGTTGAAGTTTGAACTATACAAAGCTCAGGAGGAATAACATGTCGAAAAGTGTTATCGAGATCCAGTAACCCATTCCTCGGAAGAAGCGAAGGTTGAGCCTTCGAAAACTTAGAAAATCTTTTAAGTCTGAATCGAGTAAAAGCTTAGGAGGAAGAATGTTGTCAAGCGTTGGATCACGGTGGAGAAACTCGCAGACCGTCTGATTTGAGGTAGGTGCATAGGATTTAACACTGTGTATATCTAGGAGGGGAGATCTCGAAGATCTGAATGGATAGTGGAGGACTTCAAGGAGGAATGCAAGACCCCGCAAGTCATTGGATCAAGTGGGGTTGTGAGGAGGTTAGTGACGGGGAAGAGATCTGAGTGTAGATCTGGAGGGCGTTGTGAGTCATTGATCAAGCACCTCAAGATTTCGGCATTTTAGCAACCGAGAGTACAAAGTGGGTCTCTCGACCGGTGGAACTCCGAAAATATCGGAGCCGTCATATCTTCAAAGGCCTAGAACCATTGATCTGTAGTGAGGAGATATTTCATGATTTCATCAACCGAGTGGAGGACCAAACAGATTTCGTGCAGGGCGAATTCACAAAACACGAAAATCTAAAATAAGCGTAGCCATTGGCCCAAGAGAGACTTGAGCCATAGATCTCGCTTCATCAGGATTTCAGCATTCATGACTTGGAGGGGTTAGGCGCCTTGTATCGCAGGTTCTGATACTGTGAACCACAACACATTTTCATGGTAAATCTTTTGGTCATGGGTGTGTCGTCACGTGAGTTGGGAAAAGGGAGGATCTAACCTTTGTTATCCCTCATCGGAGTTTCAGGACTCATAGGGGTCTGTACCAGGGGACTATTGCATCAAAAATCCTGAAACACCTAAACACAATGGACCTTTTGGGGACGCACCTATAGTCTCATGGAGTCTGGGATTATTCCTAGTGGTGATTTTCATGGCGAACATAGACAAGGGCCTATGGACTTAGTGTCAAGGGTTCCAACTCAAAACCAAGAGAGAGCTATTTCGGCTCTTGAATCAAAGATCCTAACCGGGAGGTCACGCATCCCTTAGAAGGGATAGGGGGTCTGCATCAGGGGGCATTGGTTCTTATGTAGTAAGTTCATCCAAAGTCTGTATGTACTTCATATTTTCCCATCTAGATATTGGATATGAGATTGATATTTTTAGGTTGATTTAGTATGGACATCATTGCCAAAATCATGTTATATTTGATACTATTTTATATCCACTCTATTGATTTCATGAGTATTCGCAATGAGTATGAGCATGCCTACCTCATCCCATAAATATCATATTACTTCCCACTTGATGATCCTTTGTTGACGGGTGGTTTCCTATGGCCTCTTTGCCAATTGGACCTTATATTCTTCTCCCATGGTATATTTTCTCCTCTTCAACAAACACATATGCGAGTGAAAGAAAACTATAATGTATATCGGTCGTTTGATCCTAACCTCACACATTAAGAGGCATTTGGTATCACCATTTATCCACATAGCTAGACAAAAAGGACAATCCTTATTGATATGCACCATCATAGTCCATATGTCACTTGTCATACACACTTTTACACCATTATTCGCTTGCATAACTTAGGAAAACCCATTTTTCCTAAGTTATTTTACTTAATTAAATCCATAATCCCCTTCTATGCATTTTCCCCTCTTATTTTATTTAAATTAAAGGAAAAATTAGAATAAGTGGTTAAAATTGATTTGGTTAAATATAATATTTTATTATTTTGAACATATTGAGGATAAACACTATTTTTCATATAAAATAAAGAGAGTTGTACCATCCATAGAGTTTTTCCATCAGAGTGGAGAGATGTTGCCGAAATTTCCATTTAATTTTACCTTCATCTCACCATAGTTAATTTTAGCCAAAAGGAGAATCTAGTCAATGTTACCATACATTTGAGAAATAAATAAGAACCCTCCCATGGATAATCCACGCAGAGACATTTGTTTTCATTGGTTTGTTTACAAGTGTTGTTTATTTATACTATGGTTATTTGGGTATTATACATAATATTGATTATTTATATCTTGTGTCATTCATGTATATTTTCTATTGTATTCCTTTTCCATTCATGAATAACATAGATCTAAAGAAATTTAATTAAAATAAAACTAGGGTTTTTTGTATTCTCACCCACATTTTTCTATAGATATGACACAACCACAAAGTTTTTATATCTTCTCACCCTTATTGTTGATCTACATAAAGAAATATTATCAGTGTCTCATATAAAAATTTCCTTGTTTTTTGATAGATTTAAATCTACGAGTGGCTAAAGTTAGTGTCAAGCTTAATTGCACTAGGGAGAAAAGTGCACGGAAGAGGTAAATTAGAAATTTTTAAAAGACTATAACTTGTTTCTCAGATATCATATTGAGTAAGAAAGTATTCAAATAAAATATCTTGGATATAAAAATCCACATATACACCTAGAATTGTGATTGGAGAAGTAATGTAGTGACCGTACTTAATTAAATACAAAATTAAATACAATTTAACATATAATTCCCTTCTCATATGCAAATTATTCATTCACTTCATATAAGCATAATATTCTGTAGAAATTAAAATCTATCTATAGCATGAAATAACTCAACAATTCATAAATAAAAATACCAACGTCTGATACTAAATCCCGCTACTCCGTTGGTCCAATGCTGAAGTTGAAACTGTTTCAAACACTGCACAAAACCATGTTTTCCTCTCTTCCATATAGGAGCAGCATATCCAACTCCCTAGCTCCAGGATACTGTAAGGATATCCTAGCCCCCATGCCCAAAAACCCCAGCAAACTGGTGCCCCCTGCTTCTGATTCACCAAAAACCCCCAAAACCAAACTCCTCACACCAGAGATATCCACAAAAACTCTCCCACAGAAATATATCCTCTCCTCAAAATGCTTCCTGCCTCCCCCCCACAAGAATTCCTTAACCGTAAGACTCTTCCCCTTCATATCCTCCTTCATCGACTCTCCTCCCCTCATTAATTTCCTTATCTCCCCCTTTAATATCTTATCCCCTTCTTTAATGTCTTATCCCCTTCATTAATATCTTATCCCCTCCTACATCCGTAAAGCATTTAATTAAACAAATTAAAATTATTAAGCCCCTTAAATTTATTACCCATGTCATTGAATGTGATATGTAATTAATTAATTAATTAATCAAAAGTTATAAACAATTA
>JZKD02S0261512.1:609752-627080 GCA_000966675.3 Picea glauca
AAAAAAAAAATTAAAACAAAAAATTACTTAAATTTAAAACCAAATAAAAAAAAAAAATTAAATCCAAATGATCGTGGGCCTCGCATGAGGCCTAGGTGCCCTCTTATCCCTCCAAAACCCTACACCTATCTCTCCAAACCCTAAACGCATCCTTCTCTAGTAGCTGCTAAGTGGGACGATACAGCCTCTTGCCAAGCATAAATTGTTTTACACACTAACTCTGAGTCCACCAAACCCCTGTCCTTGTTGAAGATCTGCAATGCTTGACCATCATAAGAGTTTAGATCCACCATGCCAGATTCATCGAGTCCCAAGTCGCTCATTCGACTGTCATCTACATCTTTGGAGCCCGAAAAACAGCACGAGGCCATAGGAGAGACCTTCCGCAAATGGTTGGAGACGTAAGATTTATTCATGGGTCTCTTGTGCTTGAAAATCTTGGACACCTTGCACGACACGAACCTGGAGTTGGAATCCTGAGAAGATTTATTCTGAACGGGCTTGATGTAAAGAACATTTGGAGGTGCGTCACTAGCGGTGGAAGGGAAGACGATTGAGGTAGCCAATCTGGCGGAAACGAGGGTCTTTCTGATGCCTGTGTTGGATCCCCACAACATGTACGAGGGATGTGATAAGTCTACCTCAAAACCTATGGGAATGTAACTGGAACGCCTCTGTTTTGAGTTTTGTTTCAATAAATAAATAACATTGGTTCAATGCCTGCACTATCCGCGATAAAATATGTAACCTGCAGTGTATTGTTCAGACTCTATTGAACAAGGTGAAATTTCCCTTCACTTTTTCAGTTTATTTTATTATTTTTATAAAGGATTTTTGTTAGGCTGCGCAGCAGGTGCCTATCCTGTGAAGATGAATCTTCTCGGTGGGATCTCTAGGCATTTTAAATTGTGGAGAGTGGAGGCGGCTGTTTAATACACAGGCTGGGTGTTTGTCTTGCATGTTTGCGTTGGGCTGTGTGCAATGCATGGTGCACCACTTCAGCCCCCCCCATAGACTCTCTCCTTGGCACCTTGTGCGAGTTGTCATGTGACTTGGCATGTGATGTGACTTTGGCTAGATAGATTGGAGATTGGATGCAACTGCTAGTTGGCCCAATAATGTTTGTTTTATGTAGGGGTGGCTCCTTGGCGGCTTTGCACTTGGGTGCTATGTTCTGCCTATATGCGCAGCACAAACGAAGATCCATCGTGGTTTGATTTGTTGCTTGTGCGCTGCTTGTGTTGGTGATTTAGTGTGGGGTGTGGTCTTGACACTTGCACTCGTCTTGTATGTTGACTTGTGGATCGACTTGTATTTTTTTTTTTTGTTCTACCTAATCAGAGGTCATTGATATTTATATACGTACATGTGTGTTTTGGGGTATTATGGGAGAACCCAACTACTATTCATTAGAAACATGTTTTTCTTTACATTGAAACTTACTATAAAATAGTAATTGTAGAATTAGCAGTGTGTTGGTACCATAGTTTAAAAGCCAAGCCCCAATCGGTCCAATCCCTGTTGGTGGTTTGAAGAGTGAGGTTCCGAGGAGCCAAACTCCTATATAAAAGGACTTGCTCAAATTCAGAGGTGTGATCTTATGGGATTTTACTATTTCTCTGCTGGTATAGGCAGTGTTGTGTAGCATACCTCAAGTCATCATGATTTTCCTTGTTATAGACACTGCTTCCAGACCTTCCAAGTAATGGAGAGAAAATAGGTGCACAATAAGTGTAGAGTTATATTTTGCCAAGTCTACCTATTCAAAATCAATATAGCCATATGGATTCAAATCCAATATTGGATAATGGGGAAATACATATAGCTTATAGTTCTGCAATTGAGCTTGCAACCCCGAAACCCTACTTCTAAATTTTATGTAGTTTTCTGGTTGTATTGGCATTTAGATTTATGCAATTTACAATTGACTAGTAGATTTTCGTTTTTTGCTAATATTGAATAGTGGAAATGCACCTGTGGAAATTGTTTGTCCATTAATGACCTTAAGGCTTAATTACATAGGAAAATTTGTTGGACCTACATAATTAGGGCCTGAGCTATATGTGCAACATGCTTACTGTAGTTCTCATTTTGTTAGTAAGGATTTAGTTCTCATTTTGTTAGCAAGGATTTGATTGTGCTAGTGTAATTGTCAGAGGCAAAGTTGCATATTTCTCGTCGAACGCTGAAGTTTCTGTCTTACATAAAAACATTAAGAAGTATTTTACAAAAGTATGGAGTGTGGTCTAAAACTACCATGCAAACAAACAATGGTAATATTAAAATAGGTTAAATGTGTGAGTATTTATGTTTTTTTTTTTTTTAAGAAAAATTTGTATCTAGTTTAGTAATTTACTGGTTTGCACTCATTTTACGTGTTTTTAAAGCAAATTTTGTCATTGTTTTTGCCAGTATGCGTAGTGTCTCAGCTGTACATTTCGTGATGGATAATGGAAGCCACACTCTGATATGCAGAAACATTCCATTTATATGTATATATATATATATATATATATATATATATATATATATATATTACAGTTTAAATAAATGTCTTTTACATGTGCCCATTTATATGCCTATAATGTCATCTATGCCTATTTATATGCCTTTTTCTTTAATTATTGGGAGGAGGAAGAATTATGTATAAATATATATATTGATCTGAATATAATAGATATTAGTGGGTTTGGCTTGCAGGAGGTGGAGCTGGAGCTAGAGCTTGGCCCTTCAGGCCCAGATTTCAAACAAATAGATCTGATACCATGTGTAGTGACCGTACCTAATTAAATAAAAAATTTAATACAATTTAACATATAATTCCCTTCTCATATGCAAATTATTCATTCACTTCATATAAGAATAATATTCTACAGAAATTAAAATCTATCTACAACATGAAATAACTCAACAATTCATAAATAAAAATACCTACTTTTCATGCTAAATCCCGCTACTCCGTTGGTCCAATGCTGAAGTTGAAACTGTGTCAAACACTTCCCAAAACTGTGTTTTCCTCCCTACCAGCTAGGAGCAGCCTGTCCATCTCCCTAGCTCCAGGATACCGTAAGGATACCCCGGCCCTCGTGCCCAAAACCCCTAGCAAACTAGTGCCCCCTACTTCTGATTCACCAAAAACCCCCAAAACCAAACTCCTCACACCAGAGATCTCCATAGAAAATCTCCCACAGAAATATATCCTCTCCTCAAAATGCTTCCTGTCTCCCCCCCACAAGAATTCCCTACCCGTAAGAATCTTCCCTTCATATCCTCCTTCACCGACTCTCCTCCCCTCATTAATTTCCTTATCTCCCCCTTTAATATCTTATCCCCTTATTTAATGTCTTATCCCCTTCATTAATATCTTATCCCCTCCCGCATACATAAAGAATTTAATTAAACAAATTAAAATTATTAAGCCCTTAAATTTATTACCCGTGTCATTGAATGTGATATGTCATTAATTAATTAATCAAAAGTTATAAACAATTAATTAATAAATAAATATTTAATTAATATTATTAATGCTAATCATTGTTTAATTAAAACCATATTAGGACAATCAATTATCTAATTAATTTTACTTAATAATCCCTAAGAATATATTCAACTAGGGTTGTTACAAGTAAAATTCACAAGAAATCATTTGGAAGATGATTGTTGGTATTAGAGAGAAAACAATTAGGAATAATTTTCGAGAATTGAAAATTTATTTTTTTCTAACAAATTTTGTTTCATGCACATTTTGCATAATTAAGGGTACACGTAGAGCAAGGCGAGTTCAGAGTGAGGATTAGTAATCCAGATTTTATGAGAAAAATGAAATGAATACACATTATTAAAAGATTCTTAACACAAAATAACAGAGATACAGTAAAATTGGTTTTCTATTCAATAAGGAAATAAGATGAAACTGTAAAATGCAATGGAAAATAAGCTTGGTGGAATGGTGGTGGCTTATCTCTGAGAAGAGATGTGACGGTTGTGCTCATTCGCAAGAAGATGGTTTCAATGAGGCTCTAAAGACCTTTTACAATAAATAGGAATGTCAAAAACCATATAAATCCAAAAACCTAACCCTAGGAGATGAAGTGCCAAAATTCATGATGGCCCTGTTTAGGTAAGTTAGTACAACAACATCCCGGGGTCATAACTTTTGCATACGATCTCCATTTTAGGCACACGATAGCCCATTGGAAAGGTCTTACCGAGAAGAGAAAATTTCAATTTGTCCAAGTTAGTGCCTTTAACAGTCACTTGGGCCCCAAATCCCCAAAAAAAGTCGTTTAGGGCCACAAAATGGCCTCGAAAGTTTGGAACCCGAAAAACTATCGAAAAACTGCCAAGGTGGAAAACTGTTTGTCGAGCCAGTGGAATAGGTGGGTGGCCACCGATATCCACCTAGATCAATTAGATACATAGAATATGAAAAAATATATTACATTCATTAGGAGTAATTCAAAGGGTTGTATGATAGCTTGGGTAATGCAAGGATTGAATCAAGCGATCATAGAGAAGGTAGAGGATAAAACAAAGAGTTAATGGAGACAATGAGAATCCTACAAAGATATTTTTTATATACAAATAAGACAATGAGAGAATTATTAAATATTAGGATAAGAGGAACCATATCAATACTCGACTACTACAAAGCTTTAACATGTTTCATAAGAAAATACATAAGGAATTGGATTGAAGAAAGAAAGTAGAACACAAATCTCATGCAATAAGGGAGGACAATAAAAGTTTCACATATGCTATAACTACTAGTAGACATCATCACCATTCACCAAGGCACTGAGCTACAAGGGAACATTCATTATTAGAGTATGAGATATGCCAGAGTTTCCCCCCTATCATACATCATAAAAGGTGGTTTGAAGTAGATTATTTTGAAGGATAGATTAAGAATATTAAGCCTCCTATATTTGATGGTGATCATAAGAAAGATGAATATGTAGAATCCTGGTTGTTGGGAAAAAGGAAATACTTCCAATTACATAATTATTCATCAAATGTAGAAGCTAGAGTTGAAATATACCATTTTCAAGGAAAAACATCAATGTGGTGGGACCAACTCAAGCAGGTTAAGAACATTGAAGAGAAGAATATCTCATGGAGTAAATTAAAAAAAAATTTAGAAGAAACATTTATCTTATAAGTATTATGACAAGAATATTAAAAGGTTATTTGAACTCAATCTTAGAATAATGATAATGGATGAGTGTGATAGGATTCCCCTAGAAATATTGATGCATGTTGGATTCATAAAGGATGAGAAGGTCAAAACACAAATATTTTTGAGTGGGAGACCTTCATTCCATAGTTATAAGATATAGTTTGATGAGCCCAAGACATTGGAAGAATCCAAAGGGAAAGAAAATCATGTTCATCAACATAATAAAGGAAGGCATATTTTTAAAATACTTGGTATGAAAAGAAGGAATAATATATGGAGCAAAGAAATAAATTGTATAAGCCACCACTTTTTCATAAATATTTCTCAAGGACAATTAGCACATAATGAGTCCAAGATGACATATTATTTGGGGAAAATGCCGACACAACCACCCATAAAATGTTGGGGATGTGAGGGAGACAATATGTATATATATTTCCCTCACAAAGGAGGAAGGTTAAGTACTGTTTAAAATAATTTAAAGACATGGGAAGAATCATGCCAAGGATTTATGCATCCCTGGACAATAAGCAAGAAAAATACCAATCTCATATGATTGAAGTAGAAGGTAAGATTGATAATCAACCCATATCCTTTTTAATTTATTTTGGAGGTATAAATAGCTATATAGACCTCAATATTGTTAGGAGATTTCATTTGCAAAGAATAAAATAGGAGAAATATTGGTTGGTTAAGCTAGTCATAGGAACTAGCAAAAGAATCAATGAGATGGTTAAAGATTGTCTAATGGATATTAATGGACTAAAAAAAATGGAATATTTGAATATCATAGCTTTGGGCTCATATAGTTTTCTAATTGGTATGGATTGGTCGGATAATAATAATTATATCCTAGATTTGTACAACAAGTAATTCACTTATCTTGATGAAGAATGAAAATTGAGAACAATTTAAGGTATTCCAAGGCCTGTATCAATTAGAGAAATTTCATCCATGCAGTTAAATAAGAGTTTGAGAAAATGATTCCATACTTATGAATCCCATACGGAAGAGGAAACCAATGATAAAAACCCACGTATTGAAGACCATCCATTCTTGAAAGAGTATGAATATATATTTGGAGAGATACTAGGATTTCCACCGAAGAGAGACATTGATTTCTCCATTGATTTGGTGCCTAGAGTTATCAAATATTCAATTATGGGCATATATTCCCAAGTGTGTCACCTTGGGGTTCTATGATATTCTTTTTTAAGAATAAGGATGGAACCTTCAGTAAATGCATCGATTTCAGACAACCAGATAAGGTTACCATAAAGAATAAATATCCTTTACCAAGAATTGATGACCTATTTGATCAAATGACATGTGTAAGGATATTTTCCAATATTGAATTGATGCCAGGATATCATTAGGTGAGAATTAAATAAGAATATATCAACAAAATAGCATTTAGGACAAGATATGGACATTATGAGTCTGTGGTGGAGTCATTTGGGCTATCAAATGAAACAACTATATTTATGTGTCTAAGGAATGGAGTGTTTATAAGTTATATGAATAATTTTTTAATTCTTTTATGGGATTATATAATAATTTAATCAAGGTCAAATGAGGTGCATGAGAATAATTTAAGGATAGTTCTACATGTATTGAAGGAGCATCAACTATATGGAAATCTAAGAAATCGATCATTTTATTCTAAGAAGATTCATTATTTCGGCCATATTATTTCATAGGAAAAGATAAAGGTTGATTTTTAGAATATAGAATCCACTAGAGGATTGAAAACACCAAATAATGTTACAGAAGTCAGAAAATTCATGGGATTTGTAGGTTATTATAGAATATTTAATAAATTGTTTTCAAAGATTGCACACCTAACTACTTCTTTGCAAAAGAAGGATTTAAAATTCAAATGGAATTCATAATGTGAAGAAAGATTTCATAACTTTATTAATTTAATGAAAAGTGCACAAATATTGAATATTGATAATATTGAAGAGGATTATATTGTGTGAATTTATGCATGAAAGGAAGGTTTTGGTGGAGTCCTTACAAAAACTATGCATGTGGTATGCTATGATTCCAAAAGTTGAAATAACATGAGAGTAAATATGCCACACATGATTTAGAGTTGGAAGCCATAGTTCATTCCTTAAATATGTGGAGGAATAATCTCATGGGAAAAATATTTGAGTTGAGAACAAACCATTGTGGTCTAAATGTTTTGTCTCGATAGCCAACATTGAATGCCAAACACGTTAGATGGTTGGAATTAATCAATGAATATGAATTTCATATAAATCATATCAAAGTAAAGGAAAATAAAGTGGTTGATGCAGTCAGAAGAGTGCATGAGATTCATGTTGCATCTATTATCCTATACAAATTTTATTTAAAAGACAAAATTTTGGAAGCTACAAATTCGTATCAATAGTATTTACAAGTAAATGAATTATTACAACAAGGAAATCTATAGCCAAGATAAAAATATTATGAGATGAAAGAGGATGGAATCCCCGTGTATAGGGGCAAAGTATATGTACCAAAACCTTAATACCTGGAAAATTTAGTGTGGAGAATGATTTAGTGTAGGACAGTTTGTTTGGACCGTTGGTTGTCATTGATGTCAACCCTTGGAGATTTATGTCAACCCTTGGAGAGGTCTAGAGATGACAGAAATTTGATTGAAATTTGTATGATCAATATTGATGGTGAGTTAGTTAGGTGAATTTGATATATTCTACATGTAGCCACAGAGGTTTGGTTATGGGACCTGGAGTTGATTAAATAATATGGACAAGAAGGATAGTGTAATTGTAGGGAAGACTATCATAGATGGATAATACATGTCATTTTTTTTCTGGTGATATGTGGTATGTCACATGGTTCCTCATGGTTGAAGAGATATGGATTTTCAAATTTGGAGGACCCTCGAGAATATTCTAGAAGATCCTATAAAGTCATCAAGAAGTTTTCTAGTCAAAGTGGTTGAACAAGAAATTAATTATGGGTAAAGTGGTTGCAACAAGAAGCTAATTAAGGATAAATAAGTTGCAACAAAGTATTTATGATATGAATAATTAAGGAGAAGTTATATGCAACAAGAAAGTGGGTTATCCCTATAATAAGTAAAAGGGGTAAAACAATTACAAGGTAACCCCTGAAGGAAGGAACTTGGAAAGTATAAATAAGAGATGAATAGACTCCCACTCAGATCTATTAAGAGAATTGAATATCTATGTTGCAAAGTGTTCTGGCAAAGTACTAATGACATATATGTGTGAAGTGATCCAGTAGGAATATGAAGTGACAAGTTTGTGGTAGGGAAGGTCTGAAGGAGTGAAAGTTTCAGAGTTGCAGAGAATGTGACTATTCCTATCAAACAGTTGGTTTAGATTGACGAACAATTGGATAGTTGGTTGTCATTGATGTCAACCCTTGGAGAGTGATATTTTAGATTTATTTCAAACCTTTAATATGTCTTGTAGCACATTCTACTAGCCCCAACAATATGGTTAAGGGAGTTGAGATTCTTTTAGGTATAAAGGTATCAAGATTAGTGTATTTGCAGGTAAGACTATTCTAGATGGATAGTACAATTGGTTTAGATTGATGAATAGTTGGATAGTTGGTTGTAACTAATGTCAACTCTTGGAGAGTGCTATTGTAGATTGATGTCAACCTTTGAGTATGTCCAATAGCACATTTTTGTATCCCTAATAGTATGGTTAAGGGAATTAAGTTTGTTTGAGGTATAAAGGTATGAATATTAGTGTATTTGTAGGTAATACTATGCTAGATGGATAGTACATGACATGCCATTATTGGTGATATGTGGAATGCCACATAAATCCTCACGGTTAGAGAGTTATGGCCATGTGACATTGGAGAACCCTCATGAGTTATCTAGAATCCCCTAGAAGGTCAAAGAAGTCAATTTTTTCTAGAAGCTCCTAGAAGAAGTTTACTAGTCAAAGTGGTTGAAACTAGGAGTTAATAATGGGTTAAGTTGTTGCAAATAAAACATAACTAAAAATAAATTAGTCGCAACTAGAAGTGGTGAGTTTACTATTTTTGGATAAAGTGGTTATAAGTGAACATGTGGTTAGAAGTGGGTTAACCCAAAAAAAAGGAAGTTGGGTAAAGTTAGTTAGAAGGTAACCCCTTGAGGAAGATTCTTGGAGATTATAAATAAGAGAGCAAGAGTCTCCTATTAGTACCTAATGAGCACATTGAATATATATTATTTGTGATACATTTATTGTAGGTACTCATTGATACATCTGAATTTACACAAGTTTGAGGTAGTAAAGGAGGGTTGACGGTGAAAGTTTTGGAGTTGCATAATTACTAAAAAACCCTATCTTTTTAAGTGTACGTGGGTTGTGTTATCACTCCAGGAAACTCTCCTAGGATGTAAGTCGGAGATGCCTGGTAACTAAGTCTTTTTTAAAGCAATTTTCTAAATAATTGAAAATGGTTTTGTGGATCAAAATGAATATCCAAGGGCCGGACTATGTTTTCAAGACTGTCTAGAAATACGAAATCTCACAAGGCTTTCTAGTCATGTAGTCAGCCAAAATTTGATTAAATGAGGGAAGAAATCAGCTATTAAACCATATTACACTTCATACCAACAAGTACAATGGGTCTAATAACCGGGGAAATAGATTATGATCATCAACTAAAACAATTAACCAGTGAGATGACAGTCACTGCAAAATTGAATGAGCATCAGCAAAGAACTTTCACTCATAAACTATAAGCAAACAGAAGAAGAGAATCTGACCACCCAACTGAAAGAAGCTTGAAATTTCTCATAAAATAAGAATAAGTCTATGTGTTACAGAGGTAGCATTATAGTATTCCAATTCGAACCCCCGTATCAAACTGAGTTCCTAGGCTTTATAGCCTTTACAAATAGTTTTCAGATCCTCAAAACATGGATCTGCTATGCTAAAAATAGTAATTGAAACTGAAATTACAAAATATAGGGCTGAGCCCTCAAAATGAGATGATTCATGTGTGTTGATGTGCTGGACAGTCGATGGAGTGAAGCTAAGCCTTCCAAGGCTCCCAAACTTGATCTCATGAAGATAAGAAATGGATGATGTGTCGTGTGATCCCTGATACTCTGCCTTCAAAAGTGGACAAATTTAGAGAAAGAGACCGTTTTGACTTGTATCTCCAAACATAGCTTTTAGACTTGACAAAGTAATGCATAATCTGTTTACTTTAAGGAGATTTATCACTTTACAACCCTCGAGTTATGAATCTGGGTGATATTTCAAGTGATCTGCACCTTTCTTGTTCCTCTGCTTCAAAGGCTGCTGCAGCAAAGAGAAGTTTGCTGGATAATGTGGCCCTGGCATCATATCAACAAGCAGAGTTGTTGCAAGTTGTATCAAAACAATGTCCAGTTCCCTGATGAGCTTGCCAATACATGCACAGCTTTCAACAGATCTTCTAATACAAGTCACTAATCAAGAGAAGATGCCACCCAGCTTTCTAGCAAAGTCATCGTCATCATCATCTTTTAGATAGTCTTCATATTTCTGCAGCTCATCTTTTATTGTTGTGACTAGCCTCATTCAGTATTGCATTTTCTTGTTCATAACAGAATGCATGAGTGGATGTAAAAAATGTCTAATTTATATCGAGATTTCATGAAATTTGTCCTTCCAACCTTTTAGCTCTAGAGAGCATTTGTATGTTTGCTAATACATTACCCAAGGAACTCCTGTGTTAAGCCCAACAGCCATAGATGCTGCTCATTTTATGTATGACTTCCCTGCTGCTCCATAAGGTCCATCAATGTTTCCATACTCATCATCAGAACAATTGTGGTTTGAGCAATTCCTCTGTTTCCAGATTCAGCATATCTGGGGTTTTCATCTAATGTTGTATATGGACATTTTATCCCATGGATGACACATCATATGCATATGAATCATATCTCATATGGCCATGCTGCAAATCTCTGTCAAAAYGCCCACTATATATATCTTCAGCAGGTGRAAACGAGTATCTTAGAGACTGTACAGATCTTTCCTCCACGGCCTGCAAATCCTCGACCATGCCATCTGGATATGAAACCCTTCCCTAGTGGCAGCCCTATTTTCTTCATAGGATACCTTCCAGCTGTAGTCCCTGATCTTGTCTGGTACGAATGCGAATGCCCGAGCGACCAATATGAATTTCACCATGCATACCTCTTCATGCCCTTGCTTGCATACGATCTGATGATGATTTCAAACTGTTGTATATACTGTTGTATGAAGGTTTGAATTTTTCAACTTCTTTCATGCAAATCAGGCATTTATGCCTCCTCTTTTGACATCTGCACAAAAGATATCAACATTTATCTGTTGTATGCTTGATGATTGGCAAGCGAGTGACTTTCTTCAAATGTCCTGCAAGAAACCCTAATAACACCTGGCAAACGCAATCCTTGCAGGGCACTGGCATCTGCGATATCAAAGGATAAACATAACCATGCAAAACAAAACACTTATGAATAAAATGTGTTATTAGCTTGCTGAAACGCATGGCTGATTAATGGCTTGATTCATGGCTGAATTTGAGGTTTGACCCGGGAGTTGATTTGGTGTATTGTGGTCTCGACCTTTGTCGTGTGCAAGAAAAGTCATTTTGAGGAAATAGGGACTTTCCCCAGTGCAGAGCTATTATTTTATGACTCGTGTGCTATGGAAAGTGACGGGTTTCAATAGCTAACCCGCAAAAAATTAAAAGGAGAGCACTGTGGAAAGCTGAAAAAGTAATTTTTTAAAACCAAGACTCACAGAAATGAAATTTTTTACTCATTCTATCACTAAAAATGATGTTGCTATTTTGAGGGATAACAGGTTGCAGTGGAGGAAGTCACATACATATGTGGGATGCAATGGATTAGGGTGTGTATAATTGGAAAACGAAGAATAAATTGCGTACAATTGGAAAAATACATGAAAGATTGAGCCATCGAGGGTGCCAAGTTCTCACAGTCTGAAAGAAAGCTCCCAGGAAGGTCTATAGTGATTAGGTACAATTGATCTATCTACAGGGTCAAAAGGTATGTAATAGTCTTATGTGTAGTTGGATAATTTTGTCTACATGAGATATGGTTATGGGAGTTTGAGTATTTTCCCTAGAGATGTTGTTGGTTGTGTGGCACTTATTGTATGAGATAGATCCACAAAAGTACAACATTGGTACGTTTGGTATTCATTATTGTTACATCCTGTTGGGTTGAGTGTTGAGGCATATCTTGTATTTCTTGGTACATTGTTGAGGTTTTTTGGTTGTGATGTATTCATGAATTTGTTGGTGTATTTTGAGTTTGCATATCAGTTAGGGTTTGATGTCTAGTCCATGTGAAGGTTATTACACTTGATCATGATTTTATACACATATATGGCATATGACTAGAGAGACATATATGCACTTGGTTAAGGGATATGTATGATGCTTTCTGCATAGGGAATAACTACAGATTGGAAGCAATGACAGGTTATAGGTTGATGTGACAGAGGAAGAAAAGTGTCTGAGTTTCAAAAAGGTGAAAACTCTATCTTTCGGAAGGTGTATGCAGGTTGCAGTATAGACATACAACATATATACACAGGTTGCAATATAGAAAGGTCACGTACACACACGAGATTCAACATATACAGGTCATGTTCCTATTGGTATTTGTTGGTGCAGGATGATTACTAGTACAAGTTGACTGCATATTATTGGCACATGGTCTTGTGTAAGGATTTATGGTATTTGGCTTATGGTAGTGTAATGTATTGTTAGAGGACTAATTTTTGGATATCTTGGTGTATATCTTTGATATTTGGTTGATGTACATGTTGGGTACATATTGAGACATATAGTTGATGTATGGTATGGTGATGTTGATATGTCTTGATGAGTCATAATTTGGCTTGTTTATTGACACATGATTGGTACATGCTTAGTGTATTTCTAGAGGGACTTTTTAGTAGTGTTGATTGACACATGATTGGTACATGCATAGTGCATTGTTAGAGGAACTTGTTAGTAGTGTTGGTGACACATGATTGGTACATGTTTGGTACATTTCTAGAGGAACTTGTTAGCAATATTGTTGGGACATAGTTTATGGATGATGTGGCATATATGACTTGGTATACTTTTAGAAGAATATATTGATCTTGGTACATCTTGTTGATGTTTGCAAGTAGTCTTGGGTGATGCACATCTTGGTGAAAATGTGCATATGGTTGAGAGTTGTATTGGTGATTGATATTGGTGAGTATATTTGATTTAGTTGATGAGGTTGATGTGATAGATTGTTGTGACAGGTTTTTGTGACAGGTTGTGTTGTGCATAGTTGATGCACTTGTGATGGTACAATTTGTGTGAGTGATTGTTGTACATGCTTGATTATAGGTTGATTGATACTGGTTGTGATAGCTTGGTTGTATTAGGTTGTTGGTACAGGTTGTGACATGTTGTTAAATGTTAATTATTCATTGATGGATGTTAATGATAAAATAATTTAACTGCAAAGTGTATTCTTATTATTATTTGATATATTATTCATTGGATCAATCCCCATTGTAGATTGATCATGTTGGCTATTGTATAAGGACCAAATCCCCTTTTGTGGATTGGTCATAATGTAATCGTAAAAGGCAAAAGAAGAAGTTGTCCCCAGAATATATCAAGAGGCCCAGAAATATAATAAAGGTGGTTATAACCCCACCGTTTGAGAAGTTGGCCTTGCCAGTAAAAAGACACTTCACATATGCTAGATTTTTATAAATAAGGAGGCTAGTGCCTCACTTAGACACACACCTCACTTGCTCATTGAGAGAAAAGTTTTGGAACTGCAGTTGGAGAAGAAGGAGAGAGAGTGGCACATCTTTTGGGAGAGGATCTTCTGCATTAGTTTAAGTTATCTCTTGGCATTGTATTTGCTATCTATAATAAGAAAGTTTTGCTAGGTTTTCTTCCCCTAGAGCGTTTCCCAGGATAAATGTTGTGTCTCTTGTGATTGTGTATTTCTCAGTGATCTTGTCTTATGTTGTTGTTATCTATTGAAATGTAAAGAACTATAATAATTCCTTAAACATTAACATGGTATTAGAGCCAAGATGAAGAGAGCATCTTTCACAAGAGTGAAAAATGTCATTGTTGTCGTACATGAAAATTAGGGAATTTTGTTGGTTAGGTATTTGACGCAGATGCCACCTCTAGCCTCAACAGAGTCTCTGCACGACCTCCCAGTCTTAAGGATCATTCAATTTAATTTCATGAGATGAAGTGGCTCTTTCTGACTCCCTACTGGAATCTCCAGTTATCGATCCACAGGTCCTTTTCGACAGCTCCCCTGTGAAAACAACACTAGGCGTGAGCTCCACCTTCCCAAGCGACCACAGCGCTATGACCAAGGGTCTAACCTGAAGTCTCTTATCAAAAATCTAGAGATCTCATGAGTTCACGAGTCGGAACTCTGACTCTTCCTTCTCCAATCCCATGATACCCGAGATCACAAAATGGGTATAGCTCCTCTTTTGTCAGCGCCTTCCATGCGTGACCACTAGCTAAGCTTAATGCTAGCTCCTCTCGCTATTCATCACTTCGTGAGTTCAAGGGTTGAACTCTCGTTCCCTCCTTGTGCGATCCTCCGAGACTTAAAAGTCAGCGAAGGTTGACCTTCCTTTCACGCTTCTCACAACTCGCCACTTCACAAGTTTCAACGTTGAGCTCCCATGCTCTTATCTCGTGAATCCCAGAGATGTGATAATTCAATGGAGTGTTGAATCCCTTCTCCAGGTGACGTGTGTCCACCTGTCAATCATGTGGCCCCACCTTGAGATTCTGCCACATGCCAACACTCGTGCCTCGACTCTCAGCACTTTGCAACTTCTGATGTCGAGAAGAGGTCCTCTCAACCTCCAAGACTCCGAATATGAAAAACATGCGATGAGGCTCTGATCCAACGGTGCTCCCTTGACCCGGATCGAACGACTATCCTCTCTCCTCGTGATTTTGCAACTTCGTGACTTGGAGCACCCAAACTTTGGGTTCTCACCTTGCGAACCTCCGAGTTCGCGAGACTCAAATCCTGGATCTCTTCGGCACTTTGCTGACTCCGTGATTGCTGCCACCTATCCTCCTCAGATGGATGGCTATGATTCCCTCGCAACTTCACCACTTGTGACTTGGAGCACCCAAATCCTGGGCTCTCACCTTGCAAACTTCTGAGTTCACAAGATCCCTAGATCTCCGTCACCTGTCCTACTCAAATGGACGGTCCTGATCTTCTCGCGACTTCGCCACTCGCGAATTTGAAAGACTTCCTTCTCTAAACCCTGATGTTTGAATCCTCAATATGGGCGATCTCGCGACATGTGTCCACTCTCAGATGAACGATTCAGATCTAATATCACCTCTTTGGGGCTTCTGATGTCGAGTGCCTAGAATTTCATCCTTCTAACTTCCGAACTTCTGAACGTCAATATCCCAATATCACCCCCTTCAGGACTTTCGCTCTGCTACTCTATGCGTGAGGTCTAACCCTCATGCAACTCTCGACAGATATAATGGTTGTCGACGATTCTAAACGAGATCCAACGCCTCAGATTCTCTCCTACTCTTGCGCTCCTCCAGTTCTCCCTAGACGCGAAATCCTTCAACAGTCTAGATCTCCTCGGCTGATCTGATGACAGCTATTGCTTCTATTGAGCCTTGGCACTTTTCTTCCCAGACTGAAGAATTTCAAATTCTTGAAGGCCTCGATCTTTATTTCTTTTCTCTGCGATATTCACAACTCTGAATCCTTGCCTGGACGTATGAAACGCTACTCCTCCAGAGCTTTGGTCCTGAATCCTTGAAGGATTCTGACTTCTACACTTCTGCAGAGTCTTCTCACACACAAAGGTTCTATCCCTTTTGAGCTTCTCCAAGACTCAGACCTCTAAGGAAAATAATTCCTTCTTCCCTTCTCCCTCAGATGGAGAAATAGAATGCCCTCCTGGCTATCCCCTGCTCAAGCAACCTCTTGTTGAGTGTTCAAGGTGTTTGACAACCCTTTGAAGATCCTTCAATGGATTCTTCTCCAAATTTAGAACTCAAAGAGTTCCTCCTGTGTGCTCTGGCACTTACTCAATGCCCTCCTGGGAGAGTATCAAGAATCATCAGTGATTCTTTCTTCTTACAAACTCACAACAGAGTTCTTTCTCTGTGCACTCCTTGCATTGGCTCAATGCCCACCTGACAAAGATTCAAGAATCCTCTGATGATTCTGACTTCTATTTGAACTCCCATCATAGTTCTTTCTTCTGTGCACTCCTTGCACTGGCTCAATGCCCACCTTGAAGAGCTTCATAGAACTCAAAAATATTCTATCTGCAACTGTGTTCCCCCTACAAAGCCTTGCCTCCTGAGGTGTTCAACAACCTCATAGGTCTTCCTCTGAATTGATGATTTCAGCTTCTATGCCCACCTGGCACACCTTTGTCTGAATCCGTAGAGTTCATAAGTGCTTCAGTGCACTGGCTATCATAACCCACAACGTTCTGTCACACCCTCCTAGTGTGAAGCCTCAAAGAACCTCTCAAGCCTGAAAATCAAACAATTCCCTGCAAATGCACACCTAACATACATCTACAACATACATTAAACACACAAAGACATTCACACAACACATAAATACATGCAAGAAAAACTGTTGTTTTGTATTAATAAAATGTCTGTTTACAAGGGTGTTCCTGAGCACGAACTTCAACAGAGTTTCATCTCCTTCTCTTCTTCTCTCTACATGCAGATTCTACCTTACACCTTAGATACAATTACAGCTCTTACAACTAACTCAAAATGAGATCGAAATTGATCTTTTACAAGAGGGGCTCTTCGAGCTCTTCCCTCCAACCTACCTACCCTATTCAATAACATTGAATGGGTTGTCTAGTCCGCAATATGGATCTAGATCTCAACCTTAAAAGAATTAAAGGCCTATCTACCTACAGCCTACGCAAAGGCATGGCTTCACGTCTCACCATCCTAAAGCATTTAATTTACATTCAAATCAAAATTGAAGATGAGGGCTGTGCCTCTCTTCAACTTTGAATGCACACACCGACATGGTTGTTTGACGTGGATAGATGCTCCTGCATCATACTCCTCAGCTACAAAATTCATGAGCTCCT
>JZKD02S0261512.1:630074-679290 GCA_000966675.3 Picea glauca
CAAATCCTGGGCTCTCACCTTGCGAACTTTCGAGTTTGTGAGATCCCTAGATCTTTGCCACCTGTCCTCCTCAAATGGACAGTCTCGATCTTCTCGTGACTTCACCACTCGCGAAGTCGAAAGACTTCCTTCTTTGAACCTTGATGTCTGAATCCCTGATATGGGTGATCTCGTGACATGTGTCCACTCCAATATGAACGATTCATATCTAATCTCACCTCTTCAGGACTTCTGATGTCGAGTGCCCAGACTTTCATCCTCCAGACTCCTTAACTTTCGAACGTCGATATCCCGATATCACCCCCTTAATGACTTTCACTCTACTACTCTATGTGTGAGGTCTAACCATCATGCAACTCTCGACAGATCTAACGGTTGTCGACGATTCTGAACGAGATCCAACAGCTTAGATTCTCTCCTACTCTTGCGCTCCTCCACTACTCCCTAGATACGAAATCCTTCATTGGTCTAGATCTCCTTGGCTGATCTGACGACATCTATTGCTCCTACTGAGCCTTGGCACTTTTCTTCCTAGACTTGGAAGAATTTCAAATTCTCAAAGGCCTCGATCTTTGTTTATTTTCTCTGTGAGCTTCACAACTTTGAATCCTCGCCTGCGTGTATGAAACGCTACTCCTCTGGAGCTTTGGTCCCGAATCCTTGAAGGATTATGACTTCTGCACTCCTGCAGATTCTTCGCACACACAAAGGTTCTATCCCTTCTAAGCTTCTCCAAGACTCAAACCTCTAAGGAAAATAATTCCTTCCTCCCTTCTCCCTCAGATGGAGAAATACAATGCCCTTCTGGATATCCCCTGCTTAAGCAACCTCTTGCTGAGTGTTCAAGGTGTTCAACAACCCTGTGAAGATCCTTCAATGGATTCTTCTCCAAATTAAGAACTCAAAGAGTTCCTCCTCTGCACTCTGACACTTACTCAATGCCCTCCTAGGAGAGTATCAAGAATCCTCAGTGATTCTTGCTTCTTATGAACTCACAACAGATTTCTTTCTCTGTGCACTCCTTACACTAGCTCAGTGCCCACCTGGCAGAGCTTTAAGAATCCTTTGATGATTCTGACTTCTATCTGAACTCCCAACAAAGTTCTTTTTTCTTTACACTCCTTGCACTGGCTCAATGCCCACCTGGCAAAGCTTCATAGAACTCAAAGAGATTCTGTTTGCAACTGTGTTCCCCCTACACAACCTTGCCTCCTGAGGTGTTCAACAACCTCACAGGTCTTCCTCTGAATTGACGATTTCAGCTTATGTTCCCACCTGGCATGCCTTTGTCTGAATCCGCAGAGTTCAAAAGTGCTTCAGTGCACTGGCTATCAGAACCTGCAACATTCTGTCACACCCTCCTAATGTGAAGCCTCAAAGAACCTCTCAAGACTGAAAATCAAAAAACTCCCTGCAAATGCACACCTAACATACATCTACAACATACATTGAACACACAAAGACATTCACACAACAAATAAATACATGTAGGAAAAACTATTGTTTTGTATTAATAAAATGCATGTTTACAAGGGTGTTCCTGAGCATGAAATTCAACAGAGATTTGGCTCCTTCTCTTCTGCTCTCTACTTGTAGATTCTACCTTACACCTTCGATACAATTACAACTCTTACAACTAACTCAAAATGAGATCAAAATTGATCTTTTACAAGAGGGGCTCTTCGAGATCTTCCCTCCAACCTACCTACCCTATTCAATAGCATTGAATGGGTTGTCTAGTCCGCAATCTGGATCTAGATCTCAGCCTTCAAATCATTAAAGGCCTATCTACCTATAGCATGTGCAAAGGAACGGCTTCATGACTCACCAGCCTAAAACATTTAATTTACATTCAAATCAAAATTGAAGACGAGGGTTGCGCCTCTCTTCAGCTTTGAATGCACACACTGACGTGGCTGGTTGGTTGGCTGAATGACATGGAGAGATGCTCCTGCATCAGTATTTCATCCCTAAAACCATCTAGAAAAGTGTTCCCTCCCCCAAGGATTACTTTGGCACTCTCAATGCACCTTTTTCATTGGCTAGATCTCCCAGAAAGTGAAACCCTAGTTTCAAAAAGTACCAGAAGTACCAAAAAACTAGTGTACCAGAAGTACCAGAAGTACCAAAGTTCCAGAGGTACCAGAAAACCAGAAGCACTAGTCCAAAAATCCATAGATCAAGTTTGGAGGAGAAAATGTTGGATTTTCTTAGATCCAAACACACCAGGCTACTCGCTTCAGCCAAGCACACCTACTGGTAAGTTCAGAATTTGATTTTGATCATTTTCATTTTTTGGTCATTTTCCTAGCTCTAGGTAAAAGATGTCTCCAAGCACTAAGCTTGTTGATAAGATGGAAGGTGTGGACAACTTCCATGCCTGGAAGTATAGGATTGGATGTGTTCTTGAAGAGAATGAGTTATAAAAATTCATCAAAGGAGAAATTATGGAACTCAGCAATGCTTCATAAAAATCCAAGCATCAAAAGGACACAATCAGGGCTAAAAAAATCATTGCAGATTCAATCAAAGACCACCTGATTCCTTATGTGTCATCTAAGAAGACTCTAAAATAAACATTTGATTCCTTGACTAGACGGTATGAAGGAAAGAACATAAACCGGAATATGAATCTAAGAACTCAGCTGAATAATACAAGGATGTAGAAAGGAGAAACAATTCAGGAATATTTCTCCAGAATCTCAGAATTAAAAGAACAGTTAGAAGCGACTGGAGATACCAAAGAGAAAGACAAACTCATAATGATGGCCCAAAATGGTCTCACAAGACCTTGGGATGCAGTCATCCAAACGATATGTGCCAAAACGGAGAAACTGAAGTTTGATAGTCTATGGGAAGAATGCATCCAAGAAGAAACAAGAGTAGCTAACCATGAAGCGCTACTGGCAAGAGATCATGATCAAGCCCTAGCTACTCACACCAAAAGAAGAAGGAAGAAACCCTACTTCCAAAAGGAGACTCATAAAGAGCCTCAACTACCAAACAAATTCAATAATAAAGAATCTCATCCAAGGAGATTTCATACGAAAGGACATCAAAGGGAAAGAGTTTACTCATTTGTACAATGCTATCATTGTGACAAGACGGGACACATTGTGAAATTTTGTCTAGACAGACAAGAATAATACAAGAGAAAACATAAGAGGCACCATTCCCATGTAGTGGAAGATGAAGAGCCACTTGCAAAGATGATAAGAGAGCAGATCAAATACCATGTCTTAATCTCGGCCCTATCAAGATCTATAACACCTAGAGAGGACATTTGGCTCATTGATAGTGGTGCATCCAAGCACATGACGAGACAAAGAAACATTCTCTCTTGTATCTCAGAAAATAAGTTTTCTCAGAAAGTGACACTTGGAGATGATTACCAATATCCCATCAAGGGAGTGGGAGAATCAAACCACAAACTGAATTCATGGAATTCACTAAAAATGAAGGACGTACTATATGTAACAGGTTTGACAAAGAACCTACTCTTCATTTTAGCTTTATAAAAGAATGGCTTCAAAGTTTACTTTATATATGGAGAAGTTCTTATATGGGCTAAAGGAGAAACCTTAAATGAAGCAATCATCATTGGAAGTGAAGAAAATGGCTTGTATAAACTAAAGGGTCACTTAGAGGCTTCCATGACCCATGCCATTGAAAACTCATGTGAAATTTGGCATAGAATATTATCTCACATCAACTACAAGGCACTACCATACATATGAAAAGCAGTCACAGGTTTACCAGAACTCAAGGGTGACCTTGAAGGCATATGCAATGGATGTGCACAAGGGAAAAACATCAAGAACTCTTTTCTGAAGAGAGATAACAAAGCAGAAGGAGTCCTAGAGATCATTCATTCAAATGTATGTGGCCCAATGCCATTGTTCTCCATTAATGGGTATGTATATTATGTATCATTTATTGATGATTATTCTCATAAGACTTGGATATATATTTTGAAATCTAAATATGAAGTGTTCAACAAGTTCAAGGAATTCAAATCCTTGATAGAGAATCTTTCTGAAAGAAAGATTAATATACTCAAGTCAGATAATGGAGGAGAATATACCTCAAAAGAGTTTGTGAAATTCTGCAAAGATGTTGGGATCAAGAGGGAACTCACTACTCCCTATAATCCCCAACAAAATGGTGTAGCTGAATGAATGAACAGAAAGATAATGGAAGTTGTGAAGACAATGATCTATGATCAAGATTTTCGTATGTTCTTATGGGCAGAAGCAACAATGGCAGTTGCATATGTGCAGAACCTATTGTCCCATAGTGCACTTGGGCTCAAAACCCCATAAGAGATGTTCACCCGAAAGAATCCATAGGTAAGCCATCTCAAAATATTTGGCTGCCCAGTATTTATTCATATACCGAAAGAGAAGAGAAACAAGATGGAACCTTTAGGAAAGAAGGGAATATTTGTGGGATACTGTGAGGTCTCCAAGTCTTTCAGAATCTATATACTAGGTCACCATCACATTGAGATTAGCAGGGATGTGTCCTTTGATGAAGATGCAGTACTCAAGAAATCAAGAAGATGCCATCTTGAAGAAGTATATGAAGATGAACCTGTAATCCCCAGAACTATTGTGAGGGAGGTTCCTAGAGCCACAAAACCAGTGAGGGAAGCTGTAACTTCCCCTGGTGAGGAAATTCTAGAAGACCATGATATATCATAAGTTCAAGAACCTCATTAGATGACGATCCTCCATCAAAGGAAGTTAGATTGGGTTAGAGAGATTATTCAAGATGGAGAGAATTATGGTGTTCCCGAAGGAACTACGAGACAGGTGAAAAGACCAATGCCATTCTCCAGTTATACGACTTTGATGTGTGATATTCTAGAGGAGTTGCCTACCTACTTTGAAGAAGCCATTCAAAGAAAGGAATGGGCAGATGCCATGACAGAGGAATATTAATCCATAATAAAGAATGAAGTATGGGAAATAGTTCCCAGACCGAAGTGTAAAGATGTGGTCTCCTCCAAATGGATCTTCAAAATAAAACATGTTGTTGATGGAAGTATTGAGAAATATAAAGCAATATTTGTAGCTCATGGCTTTTCTCAAAAAGAAGGCATTGACTATGAAGAGACATTCACTCTTGTAGCTAGATACACTTCGATCAGAACCATCATAGCTCTTGTAGCTAAGATGAAGTGGAAGTTACACCATATGGATGTGAAGACATATTTCCCAAATGGTGTCATCGAAGAGGAAGTGTATATAGAGAAACCTCAAGAATTTGAAGTTGAAGACAAGAATTCTCATGTCTGGAGGTTGAAGAAAGCATTGTATGGATTGAAGCAATCTCCTAGAGCTTGGTATGGCCGAATAGACAAATTTATAATGAGCTTGGGCTTTACCAAGAGTAAAGAATATTCTAACTTCTACTTCAAGGTCATGAATGATGAGCTAGTAATATTACTACTATATGTGGATGAGTTATTCTTAACCAAAGAAGAAAATATCATCACTGAATGTAAGAAGAGACTTGCCTCAAAATTTGAAATGAATGACCTTGGCCTAATGCATTATTTCCTAGGTCTTGAGGTATGGCATAGTCCAGAGAGGATACTCCTTAACCAAGGGAAGTATGCAGTTGAAATCCTGAACAGATTCAACATGTTGGAATGCAAGTCCATGAATACACCCATGGAAGCAAATTTGAAGTTGTTGGTCAACACTTCGTAGGAATTGATTGATTCCATGTTGTATAGAAAGATTATTGGATCGTTGATGTACCTGACAAACACCAAAACAAACATTTTTTTCCACGAACACCTTGAGTCAGTTTCTGGTAGAACCCAGACATGTTCACCTAGTGGCTGCAAAACGTGTGATGAGGTACTTTAAGGGTACAATAGATTGTGGTCTTGGCTATGATGGAGAACATCATTTCACATTGAGTGGATATACTGATGCAGATTGGGTAGGAATTGTTTTTGACAGGAAAATCACTTCAGGATGTTGTTTCAGTTTGGGATTAGCCACGATCTTGTGGTAGAGTAGGAAGCAATCCAACATTTCTCTTAGCACAGTGGAAACAGAATACATTGTTGCATGTTTTTCCAGCTACAAAGCTATATGGATTTGAAAGTTGTTGACTGGTCTATTTGACCTAGAGATGGAAGCAACCACGATCCTATGTGACAACCAAAGCTTCATAAAGATGACAAATAATCATGTATTCCATGACATATCGAAGCACATAGAGATCCAATATCATTACATCCATGACATGGTGCAGAGAGGAGACTTAAAGCTCTAGTACATTAGCATGGATGAACAGGTTGTTGATGTGTTGACCAAGCCTCTATCTCATGTAAAGTTTGAGCACTTTTGAGATAACCTTGGTATAGTCTGAAAGGATCTTCCTCGAAAGGGGGAGTATTTTTTATGATGAGACATCTCTTGCTTCCAGCCTCATTGTTGTGACATAAAGCAAGATGATGTGATGAGACTAGAACTATGCTTCTGGCTTGATAGATGTGAGGTAAAGCCAGTCTAGTATCTTGCTTCCATCTTGATTTTTGTGATGTAAAGAAGGACAAGTATCTTTCTTTCAACTTTATTTATGTGATGTAAATCAAGATGATGAGATGAGACTAGTATTGTGCTTCTAACTTGATAGTTGTGATGTAAATCCAGTCTAGTATCTTACTTCCAGCTTAAGTGTTGTGATGTAAAGAAAGATGATGTGATGAGACTAGTATTTTTCTTCCGGCTTGACAACTGTGATGTAAATCCAGTCTAGTATCTTGCTTCCAACTTAAGTGTTGTGACGTAAAGCAAGACATTGATATGAGACTAGTATTGTGCTTCCAGCTTGAGAAGTTGTGACGTAAATCCGGTCTAGTATCTTGCTTCCAACTTGATTGTTGTGACATAAAGCAAGACAAGTACTGAGATTCCATCTTGACAACTGTGATGTAAATCTAGTCTTGTATTATGATGAGCCAACCTCATGATATGATGATGATGATGTATCAGTATTATACTAATACATATTGATGCAGATGATGATTGCATTCCTTTGGGAATGATGATGTTGTCGATGAAGAAAACTTCCGATGATTTATAGATATACCAGTCAGTGTTCCAAGATGATATTGATGATGATGTTCTCTCACCCACTTGATGCTATTGATGATGTTGTCCTCTCTCTCTCGCATGATGTTGTTGAATAATACCCTTCTTGTTAAGGGGGAGTGTTAAAATAATGTAACTGCAAAGTGTATTCTTATTATTATTTGATATATTATTCATTGGATCAATCCCCATTATGGATTGATCATGTTGGATATTGTATAAAGACCAAATCTCCTTTTTTGGATTGGACAAAATGTAATTGTAAAAGGAAAAAGAAGAAGTTGGCCCCAAAATATATCAAGAGGCCCCGAAATATAATAAAGGTGGTTATAACCACCCAGTTTGAGAAGTCGGCCCTACCAGTGAAGAGACACTTCACACATTCCAGATTTGTATAAATAAGGAGGCTAGCACCTCACTTAGACACACACCTCACTTTCTCACTGAGAGACAAGTTTCATAACTGCAGTTGGAGAAGAAGGAGAGAGAGAGGTGCATATTTTGGGAGAGGATATTCTGCATTAGTTTAAGTTATGTCTTGGCATTGTATTGGCTATCTATAATAAGGAAGTTTTGCTGGGTTTTCTTCCCCTAGAGGGTTTCCCAAGATAAATGTTGTGTCTCTTGTGATTGTGTATTTCTTAGTGATATTGTATTATGATGTTGTTATCTATTTAAATGCAAAGAACTATAATAATGGGTTAAACATTAACAATTAATCTTATGATGCAATAATATATTGATGATGAATTTTTTTGAATGAGTTTAAAGAATATACATTGTGGTTAAAAGGATTGATAAGTGGTATAAATTTCTCATTATTGATTCAAGCCCCCCTCTCCGTAATCTAACAATTCCAGGTTTTCTGAGGTTACCTGGGATCTATAGAAGGACAACTCACATACACATGTGGGACGTAGGCATAGAGAAGCATGGGAATCCATGATATTTAGAGAGACAGGGACACATTCAGGAAATCTGTGAGTTGAAGAAGGGAAATTCACGGACATACGTAGATCAAAAAGAAAGAAAGTGCGTAGATCCATGAGAAGTAGAAGATGAAAACTTGGATATATGAAGAGATCAATGAAATGGTTTGAATAGATGCTCATCCTAGGCTAGTAATGGCCACAAAAGTATGTTTGTAGGAGATCTGACACAACAAGATTTATGCAGAGTTAAAAGGTATGTTATATGATTGGTTGAGGGTGTATATTTGTGAAGTTGTGGATCATGCTTGAGGCATGTCTTAGTGAGTCTTGGTAGATTCCTCTTCGATCTATGGCACTTGTTATAGAGTATGATTTGAGCCAAATCTATTGAGGAACATTTTTTGCGTATATCTAGGCTATATTGGTATATCTTGTGGTGCATTATCAAAGGCATTTGATGTTAATCTTGGTATATGTTTGTTATTATTATTAGTACATTTTCGGTACATGACTAGAAGGATGTTTTTTGTGATGTTGGGCATATTGTTTGATATATTTTCTTGGTATGTGATCTTAGTGATTAGATATGATTTGTTTGATGTATGCCTCATTGATGGTTGTGAGTTGTTGTGATTTGGTTTAGTTGATGAAAATATTGGTGATATGGAGCATATGGTTGAGAGTTATTTTTGGTGATGGATCTATTTGATTATATCTAGTTTGGTTGATGATATTGATGTGTCAAGTTGTTGAGATAGGTTGATGTGACATGTTTTTGAGACAGGTTGTTGAGAGAGGTTGATGTGACAAGTTGTTGTGACAATTTTATGTGACAGGTTGGTAGTGACTGCATATTTGATTTAGTGGTAGTGACAGGTTGCCTACATTTATATTTCAAGGTGGTTGGATGGGGCATGAAAATGAGGTTGTATCCTCCTTTTGGTTGGTGTTGGGGAATCAGGGAGTTGGAACTTCCCTCAGGTTGGATCCTAAGAATCAGGGGGTTGTAGCCTCCTTCTAGTTGGAGCCAGAGAATTCAAGGAGTTGTAGCTTCTTTCATGATGGATCCTGAGAATTAGGGGGTTGGATCCTCCTTCCATTTGGAGATGGAAAATTGGGAATTTTTTGCTTTTTGTGAATGCATTTCTTCTGACATTTAAGAAAATCATTCCCTTTTTTTCTCCCATTTTGGTTTCCACATAAATTCTGGTGCACTGTGTATTTTTGGATGTTTCTCTATAGTTTTTTATTTTGAACTTATGGATGATAGTATTTATGATGCAATCATGTATTGAATTCATAAATGATAAACCATTGAACACTAATGTTAAAGTTAAATAACACATATTGTGATTCACCTCCCCCCTTCTCAGTATTCCAACAATTGGTATCAAAGCGAGGTTCTTCAAGAAACCCATCTTAACCACTAGAAGGAAGTTCATGTAGAGAAACAATTTGTATAGAAATGGAATACCATAGTTCAATGGTTATAATGGTATGAAGTATGAGATGTGGAGAAAAAGAATGAAAACATTTTTACAGGAATAGGGGTATGATGTTTGGCATTTAGTTGTGACAGGATACAATTCTACTAAGAAACCAAAAACTACAAGCAAGAAGGAATTGAAAAGGAACAACAAAATAACATTGGATTGTATCTTAGAACGATTATCTAATTCAGCAAAGGACAAAATGGGACATTGTTAATCAACTAAAGAAATTTGGGATAAACTACATAATATTTACTTTGACAAATCTCCCATTGAAGAGACAAATTATATTAAAGAAAGTGGAGGTACATAACAAGAAGAAAGATGCTCATTATGTTAGATAGATTCAAAATAAGAGTATTATAAAAAAGGAATGGTAGACTTTAAAGCAAAATTAATAAGTTCTTTAGAACAATTGATGAAAGAAACGAAGAAAAAAAAGTCTCGAGGAAAAATTAGTCAAGAAAAATTCCCAAGAAAGTTCCAAAGCATCTCAATAGGTCATCATGAATCTAAAATCTCATCTAGAAGAAGATAAAAATATTGAAGAAACATACAATGGTTAGATGAAAGAAAAATAGTGTTTGTAAGCCAAAAGAAAGGAAGAAAAGAAAAGAGAAAATATTTTAACAGATCACTTGAAGGAAAGAACTGAGGACCTAAATCCGCTTGAAGAAGAATTTGGTCAAGAAGAGAGAATACTTAAAAAATAAATCATCTCCTTAAATATCCAACTTAAAGAAGAAAAGTGAACATAATAAGTAATGAAGATTCATATGATGATGAAAGAATAATATGTTGATAAGATTGAATAAGAAGTTGTCACATTGAGAGTTAAAATTGTCAAGCTTAGTAAGAAAATTGAAGAGACAAAAACATCCACATCAGTAGTAGAGAATGAAGAGAATCATTCTAGGTTGCCAGAAAAGAAGAATGAAGAAAAGATTAAGATTTATGCAGAAGTACTCAAAGGAAGAAATCATGGTCAACAAGAATCAAAGAAGAATGATTATAATAGATATACATCTTCAACACTACCTACCACATTCATGAAACAAAGAATCTTAAACAATAATGAATGGATCCACAGAAATGAATATCATGATCAGCCAAGGTAGGAATTTTAGAAGGAATATACCACAAAGAAGAGAATTCACTCACAAGTATGTAAATTTATTTTATGGTGATTTTTTTTATTGTACTAACTTTGGACATAAAATTGCAGATTGCAAGGATTATGGAAGAAATGTTCAAGAAAAAAATGCTTATGTGGCCCCACATGACATTGAGTTCCATAGATTCCATAACTATGGACACATATCTCGTGATTTAGAAGCATGATGGATACTTATATGAAATAGAATATTGATATCAAATATAATAAAGTATGGAAAATTAAAGAAGAACAAGAAAATAAAGAACATGTGAATAAAGACCAACTTCTAGAGATTGCAGGATTTGTAGTAGTATGAGAAAGAAAAGAAGAACAGGTGAATAAATAACATGCCCAAGAGATTGTACTTTCAGTAATTGTAGTGCAAGATCAATCCATAGGTAGAAAGAAAAAAGTCATAGTTCATAGAGATGATGAGTATATAAATGAAGAGGAAGATTACTCCACATCAGAGAGGGTATTTTTATTAGCCACTCAGATTGGAGACTCCAAATAAATATGTATGTTGCACAGGGGGATTCCATGAAGTAGATACTACAAATGAGAGAACTAACTTCTGAGTAGTTTGAAGTATTTGTAGATAAATATTCATAGCAGTCAAATAGCATATGTATAGAATGACAGATTTATTGATTATGGAAGTAGTCTTCCCACACATTCATCGATTAGTTTATACATAGGCATAAGTTTGTGAGTGTACTCAAGAAGATGTGTATTCAATATAGGTTGTTCTAGACATGTCGAGTTTGGTTTGTAGATAAATAAGACCAGTGGACACATTTGATATGTTATGATCAGTTACAATCATGAATCCTTTATGATAGTATAGTAACATATGGGTCAACATTTTGGACAGTTGAGGAGTAGATTTATGGGCGTATGGGCATAGATGGATTCATGAGATGTTTAGAAGGTATACAAAGAATGGGTTAGAGAATATGCATAGCAGTTTATTAAGAATTGGAATCAGTGGAATCATTTGGAATTGGTTGGTCACAAAAAGGAAAGCAGTGAAATGAACAACAAAATAGGGAAAGAGAAACCATCGGTAGAAGATATATCATCAGAAGGAAATCATTGGACAATATGGTCAAGTGAACATGACAAGTAAATGAAGAAATAAAATTTTGAATGCTTTTTATATATATCATAGAATGGCAAGAGGAAGCACCAATGGACAATTAACGCCACTGGAAGTGAGGAAAGGAAACATATACAAGTAGACTTACATTGATCTACATCTTGCAGAAAAATCAATGGAAGATAAATCATCAGATAAAAATATCTAGAGAAGAATATCAGTAGCATGCAGACAAAGGGAGACATATCGATAGGGGGAGTTGTATTTTTTCAAAGAAGGAAAGAAAGAAAAAAGGAATGGAAATGAAGAGGAAGAACATATTCATGAATACATGGGGAACAACCCCAAGGAGAGATACCATTTCTCATTGATGTCAGAGGGGAAGAGTGAGAAACATTTTTGTGGAGAAATGTTCATAGGGGGAGCATGAGTGTTGGAGCATCAATGTTTCCATCGATGTTGACATCAATGTTGGTGTTTCCATCAATGCCAAATGGGGATATTGTTGGAAATTTGGTTTGGATAGTTGGTTTTCATTGATGTCAACCATTAGAGATTGATTTCAATCATTAGATATTGATGTCAACCAGTGGAGAGGTCCATATATAATGAATATTTGATTGACATTTGTATGATCGAGATTGATGGTGAGTTAGTTCGGTGTGTTTTATGTAGTCTACATGTATCCATAGAGGTGTGGTTATAGGAACCGAAGTTGATTAAGAAATATGGACAAGAAGGATAGTGTAATTTTGGATTACTGAGAGGGGGGGGGGAATCAATAATGAATAATTTAAGTACTTTAAACCATAATATATTCTTCAAAAAATTCAACAATTTATCATTAGAATTCAATATATCATCAATAGTATAAAAATAATCAACATCACATGACAATAGATACATAGTACACCATAATTTACATGGAAACCCAAATGGGAGAAAACCATAGAATGATTTTCTTATATATCAAAAGAATGCATTCATTGGAAGAACTAACGTCCTGATTCTCCAACTACAATTGGAAGGAGGATCCAACCAGAAGGAAGCTACAACTCCATGAATTCTCTGGATCCATCTATAAGGAGGCTACAACCCCCTGATTTATTCTTCTCCAACCTGAAGGTGGCTACAAACACCTATCCTTTCCCTGTTCTATTTCCCTCAAATATAAGTGTAGACCAATTGTCACTATCACAAAATTTTCCACTGTCACTACCACTGTGCCATTGTCTCTGTCACTATCACTGTCTCATGAACCTATATTTTCTCATCAATCAACTAACACATGCACCATACCATGCATCAACTCTATACCAATATACATACTATCTCATGAATCAATCATGAACCAAAGGTACATCAATAAGGAATACTGAATCATGAACTAGGGCATTGTTATAGCCCTAAATTTCTCTACAGATGCATACTTGGTCGTGGCCCTTTTACTTGCATTTTTTTGCCAAAGCACTGCTGACTAGATCTTCTTAAAAAACAATTTTTAGAAGATGTATGTGCACTGCACCATTATTGACTGTGTACATACACTTTATGCACCACTACAACTTGCGTACATACACGTGTTGCACCATTACAACCCCCGTATACTTGCAAAAGTTTCAAAAATTAAAAAACGTTGAATGGAATTCGTTGAAATTGACAGGCTATTGGTAGTTTCCAAACTAATCCACCTGCTATATCCCATCACCCAACCAAATAACCATCCTTTTGGAATATAAAAGGAGGTGTTGGAGTCTCGTTTCACATCTAAGCATAAGAACAATGAAACTCTACCCGATTTCACTTCCCTTCCTTGCCCAAGATATTGTTTCCTTTTGTGAGAATTGCCTCAACATTCCCTCATTAGCCCCTTCTCCCTCCATTTAACCCATTCACTTCCCAAGAAGAGATAAAAATGTTGAGAGGAAAAAATCATACAAGGTGCACTTGGAGCTTGGTGGAGAGGATCCCAAACCAGGTTCGCGGAATGGTAGCTGACTTAGATTGTAAAGGTATAATTTATGTGTTATTAATAATAGAATTACATTTTCCTATCCCAAATGATGGTGTCTTGAATACTTTTATTGGTTTACGCTTGAAATTGTAACATATAACCCTAAATTATATATGGAATAACATTCTTTTCATTCTATGTTTGTCAATCTTTGGATGCATTTCATCCTTGGGAGGAGGCGAGTAGTCAGCGAAACTTCCAAGCGCAAGGAGGTCGTAACCAGACATGGGATTAGAGTTATAGTTACCCAATCTCCTTTTTTCTTTCTTTCTTCATATGATTTTTGGTGTTTGGGATAGTATAGAGAATTAATTGAATTTTATATGGTTAATCTATCTACCTACATTCTGAACCTTGTTGTAGATAAAGGGGGGGTTCTCCTACTAGTAGAACTGGCGACCATACTGGGGAAGCCTCTAAGGTTTTTTAGGGGATTTTGGGTTGTTTGATTGGTTTGTTTTCCTTTCAATTTTATGTCGAGTTTTTTCAAGTCTGTTAAGGGATCTTGGTCAACTTCAGGTGCTATACCAGTTGTCCCTGCCCTCTGAGTCTATCCGATCTTTTATTTTTTGGAAAGATACATAGATGTACGCACCCTATCTTGAGTCATCTCATGTACATATGCACTCTGCTCAGTAAACAACCTGCATACATATGTAGGCTGATGATGCAACAACCCACGTCTCTGTTTCAATAAAATTTTTGAAAAAGAGGGAGTTGGTCTCTTTCTCGATTGAAGTTTACACTTCTTAGGTTTTTCTTGGATCAGTCCAGAGTCTCTGTGTTATAGCCATACCCTGGGTTAGAGTTCAATTTACTTGTCTTCTTGATTTTCTTGTGTTTACTTTTGAAAGGGTTTCAAGCAAGTTTTTGAATTATAGATCTACCTTCTTGGTTTCTTGAGTGATTCCTTGTGATCTGCAGTGGGCTAAGGATTTGTTTTAGTCTTGTTTTAGTGTTCTTTTTACCCCTTTCACTTTCTTTTAAAAAAGAGAGAAAAGATTATTTCAGTTTTTTTTTCTATTTAAAGCAATTTCAAAAAACAAAATATTTTCTTTTCAGTTTGGTAAAGTAGTTAGAGAAGGTTGTTTGCTAAAAAGGAAAAACAGTTTGTTTTTTAAGTTCTTTATTGATTTCTTGAAACATAAGTATCTTGTAGTCAAGCTAAAATTCGATTTAGGTCTTATTTTCAAAGATATTGAAAAAGTTAGTTAAAGAAAAGTTGGTTACAAAGAGTTAGTTGTAAAAAAATTTATTTTGATAACAAGTAATTTTTCTTTCAAGTTTCATTTTTCCCCTCTTTTTCATCTCTTATAACATCACTAGTTTCACCGCCATATCCCTTGAGTAAATCAAGCCATTAAAAATAATTCTAAATCTAAAAGTAACTAGACTTTTTATGTTTGTAGGGTCAACCAACTACTTTAGGGTTAGGGACTTGAATTAGGTTGGAGAGGAAACTCTTTAAGGCCATTAAATAAACATTGGAGTTAGCGTTAGGGAATGTTAAAGTACAGTGTTGTAAAATTTATCTAGTACCCCCCTCTAACATAAACACAAGGTGGCGTGAAGAAAGGAAGCAGGGATAACCTCTCCAAAGTCGAACTAAACGTAGTGGGGAACACATATTGAGGATCTATCTCAGGAGTACTACCAAAGATATTTTCCTACAAAGATTCATGGACCTCGAATCCATTCAATATCCTCTGTTGTATTCCAGACCACTTTCTTTCGATACCCTCGATAGGTTTCAGATTTGTTATCCTACTCATTGCAATCTGCCCGACTTTCGATTGTACCCGCCTAGTGACTGACTGCGAGATGGAAAACTAGTTGCTCATATTCTAGGGACTTACATAGGTGATTGTGGGTGTATACTATGGTACCTAGGGTATATTTCAGGTCATGCTTCATAGAGTATACCCAAAGGGTGCTTCCATTTTTGAGTTGCACTTGCACCGGTTAGTTTCTCTAGTGTTGGTTGGCGTAACTTTTATTCCTACTAGATAGTTGTTTTCTTGATTTGTCTTATGGGAATTTTTCTAGTCTGTGCTTGGTTTCAAATGCTAGTTAAGCCTTACTATGTTGATTGATATTTTCAAAAAGTGGAAGATCAAGAGCTTTGTTGGTCGCGAAGGTTTCAGGGCCTACTGTTGGTTGCATTAGAGCCACCTCCACCACCATTACGATGAAGACTTGACCAACAAGGGTCGTTCAAAGTGACTGGGCCTCAGGAAACTGTGCCTGAGCCTGCTCCATGAGGAGATTATTTGACTCCAGAGGAACCTAATGTTTCTGACCTTGGGGTGGAATCTCTCGGGCCAATCAACCCTCTAATTACTGACTTGTTGGCACCGATCTTAGTATAATTTGTCCCTCCTAAAGTGACACCTTCGGAGAACTAGTTTGTTTTACAAGCAGTCATGGAAGGAAATGTTGCTAAATTTTTCGAGAGTCCTCATACTCTCATTTTAGCTTCTACCACAGGGGGTATTGTGCCTCATAACCCACCTTCTTCAGTCCAAACCATAGTGGTCTCAACTCCCTCAACCTTGGGCAGTGGTATAATACCGTCATCAGTGGCAACCACTTCTCTATTTACACAGAGTGCGATGGGCCCTCCATCTCATATGGGATGCCCGAATTTTATTTAAACTCAGTCCTTACCTACTCCAACTTACATACCATGGGTTTGGGGTAAGGGAGCTCCAATGCTCTCCTGCAAGGTTCTACTAGGGGCACTTCAGTCCCTTTTAATTCTATCCCTTACGGTGAAGGTCATATACCTCCTCCATCCCCCTCACTCGGTGGCACTTTTCAGCAACCCATCAGGTTGAATGCGAATTACAACTTGTTTGGAGTAAGAAGTCTAGGACCTTCATCTTACACTACATTGGTGGGATCCATGTTGTCTTCTTTGCTTGATGTGTTTGGGAACAACGCCTTTTCTTCAGCTACCATCTCATCTGGGGGAAACCCTAGTTTTGGGAAGCAGAGCCCTGTGTAGGGTACTATTCCTACACAAGGGGAAAGTAAAAGAGTTTTATCCTCTCAGGGGATTTGGAACCCTTGGTAGGGATCAATTCCCTTGCAAGGGATGTTGGTTAGGGGAAACCCCTTCCATGGTGAATGGAACCCTGGGCAAGGTTCAGTACCCATGCCCATCAGATCGTCTAGGGGAAACCTTTTCCAAAATCCTTGGAACAAAACGCAGGGACAAATCCCCACCCAATCCATGTTAAGGACCCCCTGTGACTACAAACCCATCTGCAAATGTTTACATCATGAAAGTCGAGGCTAATATATAAACCAGAGCCTGAGATTATGGAATGCTAGAATCTTTCGAAAAGGGAAAAGAAGAAACAAACCCACCAATTCCTTTATAGATTGATAATACAGCGGGATAAACAATGACACACATTCCCAAAGGTGCATTCAAGAAAGCTTCTCATAATCCGAACGTGAGGGCTACCCAAAACTACTCTGTTGTGGAAGATTTGGCACAAACCCCTTACACAATGTCTTCTTTGGAAATCCTCTAGATCTTCCCTTCACAGAGAAAAGATATTTTATCTGCCTTGGGATCTATGGAGACTTGAAACCCAGGAGAGATCATTCTTGATCCAACCGACTTGAGACCTCATCTTCCTTACCATTTTGCATTTCAGATAGTAGTGGCTTATACCATGGAATATTTTACTCGGAATATCTTCCATACGGTGGTTGACGAGGATGCCTTGACTTGCGTGATGTTGTTGGTGTGCTGGAAGGCCATTGGACAACTCGGTTTGTCTCCATCGCCTAAGTTGCTTACAGTTTTTTACATTTGTTCATTCAGACCACATGGAATCACTCCTTCTTTCCTGATGTAGTTAGGAGGAAATATCCTGTGTTTCGAAGTTGAAGTGGTCGATGCACCTCTTGACTATAACCTTTTGTTAGGAAGGAGTTGGAACTATGCAATGCATGTAGTGGTTGCTACAAATTTTCAGCTCTTGTTGTTTCCACATGAGGGATAGATTGTGACCATTGACCAGTTGTCCTTCTCCCATCCTAAACCTTCACTGGGGGCATCCATGGTATTGATGATTGATAATACTCAGACCAACACCATCAACTTAGGGGTTGGTTTGTGTCCATCATTAATAGGTCCTTTTGATTACCCACCACCTTCTGGCGATGTCAACCTTATATCAACTATCCCTGACTAGCCTAGGGATGAAAATTTTCAAATTTTGTCATTTATAACAACTTACTTTCATGATCCATGGAATATTGCTTCCCCATTGGCTTCTATGGAAGAGAGAGGGAATTATGGCATGGTGATGCCTTTGTTTGTGACTGAATTTGCATACAAAATTTTCCAACAAGATTCGACCGACCCCGTTCTGACTCCCGCATAGGAGTTAGATCCAGTTCTCGAGCCTATTTGGGCTCAAGTTTCTCTTGCCACTACAGATCCTTTAGACCTGGTATTTCCCTCGGATGAGGCAATTATTGAGGCATTGACTGGTCCAGACAAACCCTGGGATGATCTCCATCATAGATCTTACTTCCTCCCCGAGTTAAGGAGAATAGAGGTAGGGGAATTTGTTTTGACTGTGAATGGGGATACGTCTTGTCGTATTAATCCTCTAGATACACACGTAGTTTACACCGAGGGTAACATGGAAAGTATCACTGAAATGATTCCAATAGATATCTCTAGAACCCCTTGCATTGTGGATAATGTTTTCTTCAGAGTGGACTTATCCCCTGAAGTGATTCAAATTTATACTGAGTTATTTAAAGAATTCCATGATGTTTTTCCCTGGTATTATGAGGAAATGCTAGGAATAGATCCAAGAATAATATAACATGAAATAAAAACTTATATTGATGCCAAGCTGGTTTGATAGAATCCTCATCTAGTAAATCCTTGGAAAGCGACAAAAATTAAGGGTGAAGTAGAGAAACTTCTTAAGGACGGTTTTATATACCTCATCTAGTTGACGAAATGGGTGTCTAAACCCATTCCAGTTAACAAGAAATAGGGTATGATTCACGTGTGCATAGACTTCCATGACTTGAACAAGGCTTGTCTGAAAGATAATTTTCCCACCCCATTCATCGATCAGATTGTCGATGAATGTGCAGGCTGCGAGGTATTTTCATTCATGGATGGTTTTTCAGGATATAACCAGATTCAGATGAAACCCAAAGACCATCATAAAAAAACTTGTATTTATCCTTGGGGCATGTTCACGTATCGTAAGATGCCTTTTGGCCTGAATAATGTTGGAGCCACTTTTTAGCAGGCCATGTCGTTTTATTTCCATGATCTTAGAAATATAGTTGAGGCATATCTCAATGATCTAGCATCACACTCTCACAAGAGATATGATCATCTCACACACCTTTGACTAATCTTCGAACAATGTCGCTACTATCATATTCACTTTAATCCTAACAAGTGCAGTTTCTGCATAATTTCGGGTCATATCTTAGGTTTCATTGTTTTGACAATAGGGATCATGGTCGATCCTCTCAAGGTTGAGGCGATAGTTCAATTGCCTCCACCATGCACAATACCCCAGCTTTAGAGAATACAGAGGAAAGAGAACTTTTTTCAGTTTTTTGTCGCAAATTATGGCGAGATCACTAAAGGTTTTATGTGTCTGTTGAAAAAGGGAGTTTAGTTATGTTGGGAGAAATTCTCTTAGTGCTCTTTCGAAGCATTGAAACTCACTCTTACGTTTGCCCCTCTGCTCTGGCCTCCTGATTATAATAGATATTTCTTGTTGTACTTGGCTGCTGAAGAGTCAACCATCGACATAGTCTTGGTTCCAAAGGATTATCTTCTTGAGGAGAATGTTATTTATTACCTGATCTGAGGCCTGGTTGGGCCGAAACTCAACTATTCACACTTTGAGAAGTTTTCTTTGGCAGCAGTGCATGCTTTCTAGTTGTTCTGCCATTACATTTTTCATCACAATACCACCACCATTGTCGTTGTGAACCCTTTCTAATATGTGTTGACATGATCCGCCATTGGAGGCAATATTAGTAGATGGATTGTAATTCTCCAGGAATTTTAATTGGATTTTGTTTCCACGAAATCCAAAAATTCGTTGGTGTTTGCCAAACTTATTTCGGAGCTTCTAGTCGATTCTAGTGATATCACGCCTGAAGAATATCCTATCAAAGGATATATTTTTCTAATTGCATCTTCGGACCCATGGTATGGAGATATACTAGTCTATCTCTAGAATTTGAAGTGCCCCTATTCTGCTTCCCACAATGAGTGTCGACAAATTCGTCATCAGGCATGAAACTATATCATACTATATGACACTTTGTATCATTGAGGTGTAGATTTCATTCTTCGTTGGTTCCTTATCCATGAAGAAGAAGAAATCATTCTAAACGAATGCCACACTCAAGCATGCGGTGGTCATTTATATGGGTTGGTTAGTTTTGGCCTATGTTAATCAAGGATTGTGTTGAGGCAGTCAAGAATTGCCACCAGTGTCAGATCTTCTCTCGAAAGATGCGGGCACATCCTGCTCCCATGTTTCCTATCATTTTTGTTGGTCCTTTCACAAAGTGGGGGATTGAGTTTACTACATGTCACCCGACTTCAACCAGGGGGAATCTTTACATCATTGTAGCAATATAATACTTCACAAAGTGGGTCAAGGCTATGCCAATGTTTAACAATGATGGAGAAATAATGACTCTTTTCATTTTTAACCAGATAGTAGAAAGGTTGGACATGCTGAAGGAGATTTTCATTGACCATGGAAGTCAGTTAAAAAACAAAATGATGACCAAGTTAACATCAAATCTTGGGTTGAGGCAAGAACATCCATCACCTTACTACAAACAAGCGAATGGACCAGTTGAAGCTGTGAATAAGTCTTTCAACACTATTCTTCAATGACCGATCAATTATGCCAAGTCAAATTGGCATTTTATGTTTTAATCAACATTGTGGGCCTACTGAACATCTATAAATACTACCACCAATTTCTCACCTTTTCAAATGGTATACGGGTTGGAAGCAGTCTTTCCTATTGAGTGCCATATCCTATCTTTAAAGTTTGGAGTGGAATTACTTCCAGACACTTCACCTCTTAAGGAATGCTTATTATATCTCAAACAAATAGATGAGCAACATTAGGATGCAGCCTCGACCAATGAGGCTCATAAGCAACAAGTCAACTGTCAGTACAATTGGTATGTTCATCCTCAGATTTTCTTTGAAGGCGATCTTGTCCTAGTCTATGATCAAGATAAAGATCCTCTGGGGGAAGGAAAGTTCAAGCCCATGTGTTTCAGACCGTTCATCATGAAAGAGGTATTAAGTAAGGGTGCTTACCATCTAGTTGACTTTGAAGGAAATTCCTTGGCAGAGCCTAGAAATGGGATCTACCTCAAGAAGTATTACTCTTAGGTTGGTGGCCTGGGTGACTTCTTGTACATATGTATAGTTCTTATATAGTTTTTTTTCCTTTTGTTTTATGGATGTGTAGTTATTTATGTTTTATTTTTCATTATGGTAGATTCCAAGTGAATCAGAGGTGTTCTTTGGGTTCAAGGACAATGCTAGTTGACACACTCGGAGGATTTCTTCTGTAACTTGGGTGATTTTCACACTTGGATTCCAGTTGCTATCTTCTGGAGGTATTTGTCTAGGTGACGCTACAAACAATGTTGTCGAGTACAAAACAGTGATATAATTTCTTGATGATGCCTTGTCATAGGTAATTTCACACCTCCGAGTCTAATTATATGCTCAACTGGTTGTGTCAGAGTTAAATGGAGTTTACTGTGTTTATAATCCTACATTACACTAACGTTTCCTTAGGATACGTATCTTAGAACGTTACTTTGATTACATTATGTATATCGATGTTCCTAGGAGATTTAATCATATGAAAGATACTCTAGCTAGTCAAGTATTAGATTGGCATGTTGCACACACATAAAAAGAAGCACACACTTACACATGTACATACATTTGTAAAAATGTGATCCATAACACAAACAATATCTAAATATGTATATATATATATATATATAAAGTTTCATGAGTACATAGGTGGATGCAAAGGCCTCAAAAATAAGGTTTGATATACATCGTTGAGCTTATGCCCTCAAAATATATACAATGGTTCCCTTGAAACATAAAACATCTAGCCTATCTAAGCTCATGGCCTATTGGCACTGCCATAGTGAACGACGGTGTTGGCTAAATGACAGAAGAGATGGACCCAATTCCATGGCACCCCCACTACATGAGGCTACATAGAAGGTGGGAGATCCTCTATCTTGACCATAGGTACTGTACGAGTGAGTGCGGTGAGGTTGCACTCCACTTGCCTCAAAAATATCTCAACCTCCCGGGATGGAGATCCTCTTGTGGCTATTGGTCCATCAGTTGTTGCTGGTCTCGCCTCTGGTCAGGTAAATCGTCGATTCCTCGTGAAGTTTGTCGAGCGCACTGGTCCCACATCTACATATATCAGATATACAAAAGTCATTACTCTAATACACACATAAAAATGATATATATAAAAAAATTAAAAATTAAATAAAATTAAAAAAAATTGTTACCTATCTCTCTTCGCTCCTCTATGAGAGGTATGGGCATGTTTAGATCCCTGGAAAATTCCATTCCATCATAGAGGTAGTCCTCTATCACTAGAATATGTCATGCCCACTAATCAAAAAATGTGTCATAGAAGGCCTCTATGGTCCTCCCTCCCCCCTGTCATGGCAACAATGTTGCCCCTCTGCATATTGTTGGGAAAGAGGCCACATGCCCCCACACAGTCTCTCTAGGACTCAATATGGGAACTCTCAAAGAAGAATAAGGAGCAAAGAATAGTTCCAAATCCAAAGTTTTTGTTGTTGCATAACTGACACGGTATCATTTGTCTCTTTATGCATGTGAGCATGGTCATACTCCAATCAAATATCTATGCCTCTTGGCACTAAATGGCACAATGCATATGTGCCCAAGAAGCCTAGTGAAGGGTCAAGGATCTAGTAATCCTCCCAATAAGTAACAAGATCACTCTCAGAGACAAACTTGTGATCTTCTGAATTGGCACCTGATAACCTACCTTCTCAGTGTTTTCCTAACAATACATCTGAATGTAATCCTCAATGTTAGAAGGCATAGGGGGGAAAGTCTGTAGATTGACTGGTTCCCCTCTCCTTCAGAGTCTTGTCAGGAAGAAAATATATTCAGTCATTGGAGTCAACGATTATACCTCTATCATAAAGGCCTCTACATTTGAATGCTAGTAGTCAACTAGGGCATTCAATAGCCTGGGTTGTGCCCTAATAAATGAACACTAGAAGAAATTCCATAGACCACATTGTTTAAATGCAACAATGGCAATAGGATCCTCTTCGAGTAGTGCATCAATGTCCTCATGTATCCTCTTTCCCCAATGGACATACATCTCGTTCCATGGAAGATAAAAGGGACTTAGTTATTTCATTTAAAAAAAATATTCCAGGCTTTTGAGGGTGCACGCAGGTTGTTTTTTCCAAAGTACATATGTACATAGGAAGAGTGTTTCCTACCTGAGTACATACACGGGATGTCCTTGGAAAGCCCGCATACAAATAGGGCCTCTCTTTTTAGGAGAGCACAACCCCTCAAAAACAAAAATAAATGCTTAAATGAAGAATTGAAATGCAAGAGGGGTGCATTTGTACTTACTTGGCCTGAGCGGAAGTTTTGTTTTTTCCACTGAAGCTCCTAAAATCAACTCTTTTAGCAAAGGGGGTTTTTCTCCTTTTGGTCAATTTTCAAAATGCAATGGCGAAAATGAGTTGTCAACTTCTATTTATAGACTTTTTTGGCCCTTTTTGCCACTTTTTTGACCCCCTTTATCGTTTTTCCTGGCTTGGAAATCATTTGGTTCCATCTCTAAGTTTCTTATTGGATGTTATGAAACAATTTTTCTTTTGGTTTGGTAACCTTTTGGGGATGGGTCACTTTTAGTATCCTTTGGTAAAAGTCATTTTTTCCAACTTTTTGCATAGAAGTTAGGATTTCACCTCCACTTTCTGCATATCGTTTTATTTTATGCTTTGCCATAGGATTGATCCCATCAAAGTGTGACAAAAAACCTTCATTTATTCACTAGAAGTATTGTAATTAGGTGGTAGAGCCTACCTTTTCATGGATGCCCTAGGTAGATCCTTGTTTCATTTTGGCGTCCATGCTAGCTGTAATGACTATAAGCTCATGAGTCCTTTTTAATCATGTCATGATTATGATATTGAGCTGCATTTTTCTAATGTACCACCATTTTTTGCCTCACCCTCGAGACTCCCAAATGAGCATACTTTTTTTTCTTTCAAGCTCGCTTTGAAATCTGAAAGAAACACCCGATGAGACTGCATTTATGCTTTTTGATCTTGTCTCGATTAACTGAGAAAATTATCCCTATAGAGTCTTCTTTAATCCCTTTTCAGACTCTCTAAACATGAAAATATTGTCGAGTGATCTTGTTTCCCTTCACGCTTGACAAACTCAAATTTGAAGGAACGTCTGTCTGGCGATAGTTTACCCCTTTTTTGGTCTAGATGATCAATTGTATGAATAAAGGTATTCTCTAGGAACTTCAGTTCACTAGAAGAGTATTATTAGGTGTAAGTTTAACCATTTTTTGGGCATGAGGGACAAAATTTTCGAAAAAGGAACATTCTCCTTGGTTTTGGTTCATCACCTTTTTCAGGCCTTGGAGATTACTTAGGAAAAAGGAACGCCAGTGAAGATTATAGTTAAGATCTTTTCATACTCCCTAAAATCGAAAAGATCGTTGAGTGACCTTGTTCCTTCACACTCGTTAAATTGGTCCAGAAGAACATCTACTAGAATGATTTTAACCCTTTTCCAACTTGTAGATTATAGAGGAAAAAGGTACACCTCAGGAGATTCATCTCACGAGGAGAGTTATCCTCAGTCACTTTTATACTTTTTCGAGCTAAGGAGACTAAACTTAGAAAAAGTCTATGAGTCCATAGTTAATCTCTTTTCAAACTCCTTAAAATTGAAAATATTGCCGAGTGATATTGTCTTTGTCACACTCGTTAAAATGGTTTTGAATAGATGTATTTTCGGTGCAAGTTTACCCCTTTTTGATCTAAAAAGACTATCTCTGAAAAATGTACTCCCTGGAGTATTCTTCTACATTTTTTCAGAATCTCTAAACGTGAAAAAACTACCAAACTTACCTTCTTTGGGCTCATTAAAATTACATTGAGGGGGGTTTCATTGTGTCTTGCTAATTGCATTTGCATCTCTACGTATTTGCCCTAATGTAGGATCCATGTTGCTGTCAACTACACCTTTCAAGCATGCCTTATACGCAATCCTTGTAGCACTTTGCCTCTGCGACCTGACACCTTGACCCGTGGAGGAATTTTCCCCTAGTGTCCTTTTCCTGCACATGTCTCCTTGTTCTTAGAATTAGTATGTTCCTTGCGCTTGGAACTAGTTTGATTTATTGTGACACTCGTTCCTCCTTTTTAACGTAACATTATTTTATTATTTTTCATGCTCTCTAAAAAAATGAAAAAGACAAAAAAAATCAAATATCCCAAAAAGAGGGGACGAAAAAATGTATTCTTTTTGGCAGCACAAAGAATCTCTGTTAGACAAAGCACATCCTTCTGTTTGTTTTTCAAGCATTGGGATATAGTATGACCTTAGGATTTTTTTCTCGCTACATAGAGTTGTGTCGTCCTCCATTTGGTTACTCTTCCAAACACATGGAGAGTTTATGTTGCCTCCTGCATTGTGAACTTATGTCGATATCATGTTTCTTGATTATGATCATCTTTCATGTTTTTTTCCAAGGGAAGTTTCACCCAACCTAATTCATCCTTTCTGTAGTTTGTCTCTTGACCTCATGAGTCGGCCATCATGAGAGTCCAGTCAAGTCCTGATTCAAAATCGATGAAGTTCTCTGCCTGATCATCGAGATCCTCATGTATTTTCTTGACGAGTCGTCGAAGAGCTCAGGGTAGTGATTTATGCACCCCTATCATACTCCTACCTGAGTTTTGAATATCTTGAAGTTGTTTCTCAAGATATGAAGACCTCATCTCTAGCCATCAGACGTTGCTTGCTTCTGGAAGATAGATATTATATTTGTATATCTTCGATTTTGAGATGTAGATTTGTTGTGTATTTCCCACGGCTACACTTTATATAGTTATATGACCTAGATATGCATTGTATTTGATTGGAAGACATGATTTATTTGATCTCGAGCATGGGTATGTCTGCCTCAGAGAGACAATTTTTATTTTGCATATGGCACCTCCTAAACTTTGGTCCCGGGCTCACTCGATTTCGTACATTGGCGAAGATATAGTAATGTATTTCGTCAATCAATTTCTATTCTGAAATCACACATTAGGGGGCATCTGTTATAGCCATAAATTTCTCTACACATGCATACTTGGCCTTGGCCCTCTTACTTGCATTTTTTTCCAAAGCACTGCTGAGTAGCTCTTTTTAAAAAACTAACTTTTAGAAGATGTACACAACATGAACCATTACTTCCCATGTACATATGCTTGCAACACCACTACAACTCACGTACACATGCATGTTGCACCATTACAACCTGCATATACTTGCAAAAGTTGCAAAAAATAAAAAATGTTGCAAGGAATTCGTTGAAATTGACGGGGTATTGGTAGTTTCCAAACTAATCCACCTGCTATAGCCCATCACCCAACCGAATAACCATCCTTTTGGCATATTAAATGATATGTTGGTGTCTCATTTCAGATATAATCATAAGAATGGTGAAACTTTTCTCGATTTCACTTCTCCTCCTGGCCCAAGATATTGTTGCCTTTTGTGAGAATTGTCTCAACATTCCCTCATTATCCCCTTCTCCCTCCATTTAACCCATTCACTCCCCAAGAAGATATCAGAGGGTTGAAGGAGAAATTCATACAAGGTGCACTTGGAGCTTGGTGAAGAGGATCTCAGATCTGATTTGTGAAAATATGGATGGCTTAGATTGCAAAGGTATAATTTATGTTTTATTAATAAAATAATTACATTTTCTTGTCCCAAATGATCATGTCTTGAATACTTTTATTGGTTTACACTTGACATTGTAACATCTAACCCTAACGTATATATGGAATAGCATGCTTGTCATTCTTGTTTTGTCAATCTTTGGATGCAGGTCAGCCCTGGGAGGAGGCCTGAAGTCAGTGGAACTTCCATACTCGAGGAGGTCATCACTAGACGTGGCATTAGAGGTATAGTTACCCGATCTCCTTTTTTCCTTTCTTTCTTCATATGATTTTTGGTGTGTTTTGGATAGTATAGAGAATTAATTGACTTTTAGATGGTTAATCGATCTGCCTACATTCTGAACTTTGATGTAGACAAAGGGGGGCTTTTCCCACTAGCAGGCATAAACCATGTGTAACATGTACCAAATAATATACCATCAACCATATGCAGATATGTACCATATGATCAATGAAGTATCTCAAGGAACCAATGCATGTACCTCATGCATATTCCACCATACAACATGAATATTCCTGAACCATGTACAATCAACTCAAAATATGATATATAAGAACCATGGCATCATATGTTGAACCACATATAGGATTTATCCTCACTCAATGAAACAACCATGATATACCATATCCAAGTACCAAACCAACCATACTAAGTATGCCTCAAGCATACACCATATCATGACCAAAAGTAACTATCAAAACAAGTATACAACCATACCAATACCTTTGTATCTGAACTAAAACTATGAGATGTTGATCTATAGAATTCCTTTAGACTTTAGGGACCTGGTACCAACATTTACTCAATTATTTATGATCCTTTTTACAGATATGTGACTTTCTCTTCTTCTTCCCACATATATACGCTCTTTTCTCCACTGTATATTGCATACATATGCAACCTTTCTGACTTGTAACCCACACATACATCATAAACTATGGCTTGTTGTTAATCCCTAAATAGCGGCACACTACCCCTTAATTGGGGCATATCAAAATAGTATTGTTATTTTATTTATGTCATCTTGGGTCCATTAGTTGCAATTTTACCTCCTAGTCTCCTATATACACCAAGGAGACATTTTCATTTGGAATCATCTTGTAATTGTGAATTCATATGATGTATAAGGAGGTTTCTCCCTCGAAGAGGCTTATTATGTAAAATTATCTCTTTTACAAGGAATTGAGATATTTTTCTGAGGCTTTTATGCTATTTTAATACTTGGTTCTTAACATTTGCTATCAGAGCTAGAAAATCCTCGAGATTGGCTTCTTCAAAACAAGTCTTCTTGGAATTTTCACTAAATGTCTTTTTATATAAGGTATTATGATCAATAATTTATATGGTGTAGAGGTGAAATATATAGATAATGTGGGTCCAAATTTGAGAGCTTGATTCATTATATTTTTGGAGATACATTATGTTCAATTTAGGGTTTTTGACTAGTCCTGAAACTAGTCTGAAACAAGCCTTCTTCATATTTTTTCTCCCAATGCTTTTCATATTTCCTTTAGGTTATTAAATGTTTACAGTATGAAGGTGTAATAGTGAAGTATATTTTGTACAAATTCCATCCCTTGATTCATTGTACCTGGTAATTTATTCCCTGATTAAATCAAGGTTTTGGGTTGGTCTAGATTTCAGTCTAAAATAGGTGTTTTTGGGAAAACTATTGTATCAGAAGATAAATACCTCCAACTTGACTGATAAATATTCCATTAGTTATGGAACAAACCTAATTTGTACTGATATGAGTTTAAATTTATGAAGTGAAGATAGCGACATGTGGAAGTTCATACAAGTTCGCTCTCATGAAAGGGAAAAACATCAACACATCTTGGGAAAGTTATCATAAAATTATATTGGAGAATCCAATCTTGGTATAACCTATGGGGTTGGAAATAAGACACATTAGGTAGAAATTTTAGACTCATAAGGTCATAAATTGCAGATCTACAACACAAGAAAGTTCAGCTAGCCAAACAGTCTCCAAATCATGGTTTTAAAAGGTGTGTTTGTTTTTTGGAAATTTGCATATATTTTGACGAGAAGATCCAATTGGGGTGATTCAAAAAATGGAATAAAGTGGGATAAAATGAGTATCACATAAATTTGGGAGAGTCTTATGTTGTTTTAGGTACATATGTATTTTGATGTATTTAAATGTAGGAGGTGTCGTTACTTGTCAGCTCTACAACCGAGGGACTATGTGGTTCTTCCACGTACCTAGAGTATATCAGAAGGCCCCTTTCAAATGACTGCACATTAGAAAATACTACTACATATTTGAGCTCCCACATACCTGGCATATATTGGGATAACCCATATATTCTTGACACCAACCGAGTAAACCATTTGGCCATCTTGTTGCTATAGTACACCAAGAACAAAACTCAGGGAGATCACTCTCTAGTAGCTAGGTAGTTCGATAGTATGGATGAGGGAATGGTCAATCTTCTTAGTTAGTGCCTGAGATATTGGTCCAAGTACTATTTTTAGACCCCACATGTATATCAGAGAGCTATAACACCTAACACTCCCTTGTCTGTGAGTACCTCTGACTAAGCCAATTAGGAATTCCTACCTTGTAGTGATACTTGGACAACATGCCACAAAAAAAGGGAACTTGTACAACCAATAATCTCTCAGGAAGTACTACTTGGACTCTTAATGAAGGTGAATAAATGCACAAGGACATAAATTATTTACAAAATAAGGAAGTAACAAAGGATGATGGATTCAACTGAAGCTAATATGGAAGTGATAATGGATACTAATATGGATGGTTTAAAAGGGGAGATAATGAAAGCATTGAAAATGTTTCTAATAGAAGGCCACCTAAAAGTGACAATACATCCCATGAAATTCATGATGAGTAAAAAAGGAAGATGAATCAATACTAGAGAAACTCCAAATTTGGGTTGAAGACCAACCACTTTCCTAAGATTGATATGAGGAAGTTTGATGGAAATGATCCAATCACATGGATACTCCAGATGCAACAGTTCTTTGATCTAAATGATGTGCCACACACACAAAAGGTACAAATTGTGTCGTTATATTTAGATCCCAATCAATTTGTGTGGTATCGATGGATTTTTTCTCGCAAATCACTTGTCAGTTGGAAACTTTTCATGGAAGAAATGATAGCACACTATGAGGTTACAAGGAAAAATACCTTCTTCATCCAATTGATAAATCTCAAGCAAAATGGATCATTTGCGGAGCATATTGAGAACTTACAAAGATTGAATATAAAGGTAACGAATGTTCCATATGAGCACATGATTTATGTATTCATAGGAAATTTAAAGGATAACATTCAACATGAGGTTCTCCTTTGGGAAACCAAATCATTGGAGAATGCATTCAAGATGGCAAGAAATGTTGAAAGTAAAAATATGGCTATGGATACTAGAAGGACCACTCCTAACATATATCGAGAAAATAATTTTCCTTCTTCTAATCAACCTCAACCTACAAGGTTGATACCCCAACAATTGGATGAAAGAAAATAAAAAGGTTTATGCTTTAATTGTGACAACAAGTACATAGATTGTGAAGAGGAAGAAGAAGAAGAAGAAGAAGAAGAACCATCTCAAGATGAAAATGTAGAAGAGATCTCTTCTGAAGAGTTGAATCTCACCATATCATGTAATGCATTGGTTATAATTATCACTCCTCAAACCCTCAATATCGAAGGATATATAAAAAATAAAAATATAATAGTCCTAATTGATTATGGTAGTACTCATAATTTCATTCACTACAAATTAGCCATATCTCTCAATTTCTTTATATATCCAACACCAGAGTTTCAAGTAATGATTACAAATGGAGGAACTATCAATTTCTCAGGAAAATTCTATAAGATCAATCTTACTGTTTGGTAATATTTAATGAATATTCCAATGATTTCTATACCCATGGGTGGTGTCGATATCGTACTAGGAGTCCAATGGTTACAATCATTAGGAACAATGTCTTTTAATTTTCAAGAAATTTTCATCAAATTTTCATTGGAAGGAAAGGACATTGAGTTAAGAGGTATCACAGGGAAACCCAATAAGGTGATAATCTCTAATGGTATGACACAATTATTCAAAAATGGACATCAGGGTGTCATTGTACAACTATGCTCACTAGATGTTCAAACATCTAATCCATCTATTCCTCTAGATCTCCAAGGGATCATTGATAAGAATTCCAAAGTATTTGAAGATATACCCCAAGGTATTTGACCCACTCATGATCATGATCATTCTATTCACCTAATTCTTGGGAGTGATCCTCCTAACATCAGGCCTTACAGATACCCTTATGCCCAAAAGAGTGAAATTCAGTGTACGATTGAAGAAATGTTAGAGGCTTGAATTATTAGACTTGGCTAAATTTCTTACTCTGCACCAGTGGTAATGGTACTCAAGAAAGAGGGCTCATGGATTATGTGTCTAGATTATAGAGAGATAAAAAATATCACCATTAAATATAAGTTTACCATTCTCTTCATTGATGAATTTTTATATGGTCTACATGGAGCAATCTACTTCAAAAAGTTGGATCTTTGTTCAGGGTATCATCATATTAGAATGAGGGAAGAAGATATCCCAAAAACAACATTTTGAACTCATGAAGGCCATTATGCATTTTTGGTCATGCCTTTTGGCCTTACGAATGTGCCTTCCACATTCCAAGGGTTTATGAATTCTATTTTCAATCCCTTCTTTCAAAAATTTGTGTTAGCATTTTTTGATGATATACTAATCTATAAAAAGTATTGGGAGGATCATGTTTGACATTTTTATAGGGTGCTACAACTACTAAAGGAGAAACTATTGTGTGCCAAAAAATCCAATTTTTTCTGTGTGGTGAAGAAGGTAGAGTATTTGGGTCAAGGTGTCAAGTTAGACCCTAACAAGGTTAAGGCCATGATGGATTGGCTTATTCCCAAAAAATTGAATAATCTTAGAGGATTTTTGGGTTTGGCAGGTTACTAGCGCAAGTTTGTTTGGAACTATGGAAGAATAGCAAAACCTTTAATGACATTAAATAATAAGGATGCATTTTCATGGACTCCAGAGGCAACTCAATCTTTTGAACAACTTAAAGAGGTGATGTGGCAATATCCTTTCTTGACCACACCATACTTCACAAAAACCTTTATTGTGGAATGTGATGCCTCAGGAAATGGCATTTGTTTTGTTCTAATGCAAGAAGGAATGTCCCTTGATTTTGAAAGTCATCCACTCAAGGGAAAGGGCTTAGACAAACCCATTTATGAGAAGAAAATTATGGAAATACTACATGAATTAAATAAATGACACCCTTACCTAGTAGGTAGTCACTTCAAGGTAAAAAAGGATCATGAGAGTATTAAATAATTCTTAGAACAAAGACTATATTTAGAAGAACAACAAAAATGGGTGACCAAGATGTTGTGTTATGATTTTGAAATCATCTACAAAAAAGGGAAGAAAATTTTTGTGGCAGATGGACTCTCAAGAAAGGATGAAGATGTTAAGGCCTTTCATTGTGATATCTAGATCATACAACCTGATTGGATAACAAAATCAAGGGATGAATGGAATAATGACTAAAAAGTGTCGACTCTCATTCAAAGGTTGCAGCAGGATTTCAGTGCATCGAATACATTTACCTAGAAAAATGATTCACTATGGTACAAATATCGCTCATATTTACATAAGAACTCCAAACTCAAACAAAAGGTACTTTTGGAATTGCACACCTCTCTAGTAGGAGGGCACTCAGGATTTTTGAAAACCTATCAGAGGGTCAAGAAGGAAATTTTTTGGGATGGCCTTAAAATTAATGTTCAAAGGTTTGTGGAAGAATGTTTGGTTTTCCAACAAAATAAGATGGAAACAATTAACACCCCAGGTGTTTTACAACCATTATCCATCCCAATTTATTGCTTGGAGGATTTTTCCATGGATTTCATCATAGGGTTACCAAAGTATGAAGGAAAGAGTGTCATCATGGTGATTGTTGATATACTAACCAATTACACACATTTTTGTGCACTCTTTCATCCTTCAAAATCCATCGCAGTTTCCACTACATTCATGGAGACAGTTCAAAAGATACATGGAATCCCAAAGATTATTGTAAGTGACAGAGATCGCATCTTCACTGGACATTTTTGGAAAAAATCATTTTCTTGTTTGGGTACACAATTGGCTCATAGATCATCTTATCATTCTCAATCGGATGGAAAAAATGATATAGTGAACAAATGTTTGGAAGGATACCTCTGTTTCTTTGTCTCTGATAAAAAAAAACAATGGTTCAAGTGGTTACACTTGGAAGAATGGTGGTATAACACTTCCTTTCATACTACAACAAAAATGACACCATTTATGGTGCTTTATGGATATCACCCACCGTAAATCCCTTCTTTTCTAAAATAAAAATCTAAGGTTCAAGCAGTGGAATATCACTTCGAGAATCAACAACAATTTCTCCAAATCTTAAAGGACAAGCTCATCATGGCACAAAATCACATGAAACAACAAGAACATGAACATCGTAGTGAAAGAAGTTTTGAAGTACAGGATTGGGTATTTTTAATATTAAAACCGTACAAATAGATGTACCTCAAGCAAGCTAAGAAGGATAATAAATTATCACCAAAGTACCATGTCCCTTATAAGGTGTCACAAAATATTGGTACTATGGCATACAAATTGGAGCTACCTGCATCTTCACGAGTACACCCAGTTTTCCATGTTTCATGATTAAAGAAGGTTATAGGTGACAAGATCCCAATTCAAACTATATTTCTAGAACTTGACGAGGAAGAAAAAATAATATTGTAGCTCGAAGCTATCACTGATACAAGAATTCTCTAGCTAAGGAATAGATCCATTTAAGAGTATCTCGCTAAGTGGACGAAACTACCTGTTAAAGATTCCACTTGGGAAGATGAGTCTTTTCTACAAAAGCATCTAAAATTAATGAAGAGTTGTGGACAACACTTGTATGAAGGGGAGGGGCATGCTAATCCCTAAATAGTGGCATATTACCCCTTAATTGGGGCATATTACATTAGTATTGTTATTTTATTTATGTTGGATTGGGTCCATTAGTTGTAATTCTACCTCCTAGTCTCCTATATATACCAAAGATACCTTTTCATTTGGAATCATATTGTAATTGTGAATTCATATGATGTATAAGGAGTTTTCCCCATGAAAGAGGCTTATTATCTAAATTTCTCTCTTTGTCAAGGAGTTGAGTTCTTATTCTGAGGTTTTTATGCTATTTTGATATTTTGTTCTTAACATTTTCTGCAATTCTAAAACTTTTTCCTTCGACCCTCCCTTTCTACCTCATAAAATGCCATCACAACCTTAGCAGAAACATCACTAGTTCACAAGATAGATAATCAATGAATGAGTGTTTTAATGTATTTTTGAATGACTCCTTGAGGTATATTTATACTTGTGCTAGGTAAATCCCCTCCATAATTTAGGGATTCTAGGGTTTTATTTTACAACAAAGTTACCCTTTCATTAAAGACTTGTAACCAACTAGGGGCTTCTTGACCACTTCTTTGAGGATTACAACTTCAAAAAGTCATATCTCCTTAACCATGAGGAAATACGTGGGGTTCCACATATCAGCGGAAATGGAATGACGATTACTATCAATATATGGGGGTTTTGAATTTTTTTATTATGTCCTTCATGTCCATATTCCTCAACCAACATTGGGTACCATTTATTTCATTTAATATCTCCTTCATGTCCATATTACTTTACCAACTTTGGGTACCAAAACCACACTGTGGGGTGTTCTTCAAGAGTTCACATCAATGAAAACCAATCTATCAACAATATCCCCCTTTGGAATCGATGGCAACAGTTTAGGCATGATAGTAGTTATTCCCATGCTCCCCTTGTGATCCTCATTGCCCCTCATTGAATGCTTCTCTCTCTCTGTCTACATGCCTTTCTCTATCTCTAACCCTTTGAGATCAATGGAAAAGGGTAATCCTCCTCTTGTTGTTTCTCCTCCTGTCTATAAGCCTCTTTTATCTCTATTGACCTTTCTCTTCATTGTGCTTCATTGTGTAAATATCTTATGTATATGAAAATCATTTAAAAGGTTATTTACTTGAGCTTATTCAAGACTATTGTTTCTATCCCCCTGTCCTATTAAGATTGAGGTCCTATGAATCAATGTGGGGTAGAAACTACTTCAAGCTTCTGTCATAGATACTCAAAAGTTTTGTTTAAAATATCCTCTTTTGTTCTAACATACTCTAGCTTGATGTTATTCTCTGTATCATGTTCTCGTAGAAATTTATACTTGATCAGAATGTGCTTGATATTAGAATGCATCACTGTATTCTTGGATATACAAATGGCACTGGTGTTATAAAAAAATATTGGAATTGGATCAGTTTTGGTGCAATTATATGAATAATATATTACCAAACATAAATTATCGACCGAGATTCATAATCAGTAGAGTTGATGCACTATATGTGCCTACGATAGGTAGTTTATGTAAGTTTTAAACCTGTGAAGTAAAGAAATGCATATAGATTCTTAAGAAAAAAAGAATTTAATCAATGGCTCATTCACATAGTAAACAGAGATATATACTGGAAACCCTAAATCAAGAAAACCTTTCTTATATTAATTATATCAAATTTCACCATTCACTATACAATATATACAATGTTTTTAGGTATTCCGTAGATACCAAAACCCTAATCCCTAAAACTGGTATTATTTTTAGTAAACCACTAAAAATAGCAAAAACCGCCCAAAAAAAAAAATCGGGGCGCTGCCCCAGGCTACGCCTTGTGCCGAATGTTGCACGTAACTAGGGGGGGGCATACTTGACCCCCCCCCCTGGGACACCCCTAGGAATGCGCCTGGCACACACAGCACAAATAGAGCACTACTACGGGGATCGTTAGACACAGTTGTCATATCTGACGCGCCCACTGTAATGTCCCTTTCCAAATAGGAGCTCCAAAGAGGAGGCTTAATGGTCTAAACCACCCCATTAGACTATAGCCAGGGCCAAATAGGGGTAAATAGGGTTACTAGAGGTCACTCCGGTCCCAGGTGTTATATTTGGAAAGTGACATTGAGCTAAAAAGGGTTAAAAGCGCTTTTAAGTCATTATGAGCTAAAAATAGAAGTCAACAGTGAATTAGGGTTTCAACAGTGATTTAGGGTTTTCAAATTCAATAGTGAATTAGGGTTTCAACAAGATTTAGGGTTTTGAAAAGCTATAAAGGAAGGGTCAGCGACCTAATTCATCATTATACAGACTATGACTTTTCATTGAGGAGAAGAGGCGCATCTCAGGAGAGATAGTTCAGTGTATTCCAGGAGGAAGACACCAGTTGGTTGATTTTGGTGTTGAAAGACACACCCTAGTCACTGAGAAGATCATCCAGGTCTTCCATCATTTTTCATTGATTTCGTAGTGCTCCCATATTTTGGGTATTATCTTTTAGTTGCTTATTTGTATTTCGGCTAAGATCATTTTGTCTTTTAATCTAGCCGAGTGTTGTTATTTTATTCAGTCGCAATTGCTTATTTGTATTCCAGCTAAGATCCTTTGTTTATTGATCTAGTCAAGTATTGTTAGTTTATTCAGTTGAATTCAGCCATTTTTAATCCACAGAGATATCATAATACAAAATTTGTAGTCCTTTTTCGCGTTTATTATTTGTATGATCATTTATATGTTGTAAACCTTTTTTCCTACACATACATTAGCAACGTTTCCTAGACTAGCCAAGTCAGGAACATTTTAGTGGTATCAGAGCTTTAGTCTTCCCATCCTGTGACTAAATACAATGAGTGAAACAAAATACCCAAAAGGCCATGAACATGTAGGTGATGAATATGTCACTTACAATAGGCATCAGGAAAGAAGGCATAGGCTTGATTTTCCCCCTTTTCCTCCTAGCTCAGAGGAAGAGGAAGAGGCACATAGAGAAGCAAAGAGAAGGGTAGAGCATGAGGCTGAGTGCGAGGCCGAGAGGATGTTAGGAGATAGATATGAGTGACCAGAGGGTAGTGGCAAGGCCCTCGTAGATCCAGAGGCAGCTTTCATGGAGGTTATCAACGATATGCTAGCTAGTCAACGGACCATGTCTCAGTCCTTGGCACATGTGGTTGATAGATTGGCTAGAGTGGGCACCCTAGATATATAAGTCCCACATGCAGCATAGGGGAACTCAGGAGTAGGAAGCAGACCTTAGTCACCCTCTCTCACATACAGCTCTGCGAGTAGGGTTCCCAGACCCTTGTTTCCCAGTTTCCAGAGGGCACCCCCGATAGCATCACTGCCACCGATAGCACAAAGGCCACCCACTCATGGCAACGACATTGCAAAGTATAGGATGGAGTATGCAGCATTGGGTCATGAATTCCATCAGGACATGACCTTATTCGAATAATTTGGACTCAGACTCAGGAACCTCCCCAGAGATCCATAGAGGGGAGGACAATAACAACAGTAGGGGCATAACCTCGATTTCATCCGAAAATTTGGGAAAATCACCATCCTTTCCTTCAATGGATCATCTAAATACACTGCCAAAGATTGGGTACAGAAGCTAGACATGTATTACAAGCTCAACCAGATGACTGAGATAGAGGCCATCAGTTTAATGAACTTACACTTAGAGAGTGAGGCACATGATTGGTGGTATCATGCACTGGTAACATTGGGTCACAGTCGCATCACCTCCTATAGGGATTTTACAGATAGGCTCAAGGACAGGTTTGACATGAAGGATCTCGAGATACACTTCATGGATCTAACCCAGTTGCTACAAATTGGAACAACAGAGACATTCATCACAGAGTTTCAGTGGGTAGCCATGGAAGTGACAGATATATCAGAGCCTAGGCTGATCATGCTATTCACATAAGGACTCACAGAGCTTTTGAGAGGATGGGTGAAGGAATACAGGCCTCCCACTTTGTAGGATGCCATCCTTCACACTCGATATCTGGTAGACTCGGTGCCAAAGACTAAAACTTTCTCCAAACCATTTGTTCCCCAGAGGGATTGAGATAGGAATCCATTCTAGAGAGAATGGAAGGGAAAGGAGAAGTTTGATGATGAGACTAGGAAAGAGCTTATGAGGAATAAGCTTTGTTTCAGCTGCAAAGATCCTTGGGTCTTAAGCCACAGGTGCATGGGCAAGGGAGAGATTCATTATATTGAGGTAGCATAAGATAGTGTGGACAGTGAGGAGAAGGAGCAGGATAGTGGATCCACTAGTTCAAAGGAGGAGTCAGCACCAACAGAGGAGCAACCTCCCCATAGACCACCTACAACCAGTAGTCCCACAACCTCCACAGTAGGCTAACAAGAGGAAACCAACAAAGGGAGGAGTCATAACGACCCTTTCTGGTGTTCCCAGGTATGATACCCTACTTATCAGAGGGATTATTTAGGGGAAATGGGCAATCGCCTTGATACATAGTGGGGCCACACACAACTTCATCGATGCTTCACTAGTATCGAGATGGGCACTTCAGATAGAGGAATTTGAGGGGTTTGATGTTGCGGTAATAGATGGCCACACAATGGAGTGTCTAGACAGAGTTCCAAACTTATATATGAAGTTAGGAAACTACACAGTGAGGGACACATTTTATGTGGTTGACCTATCGGACATAGATGTGGTGTTAGGAGTTCAGTGGATGATTACCTTGGGAAAAATCACTACCAACTACCAAACCTTGGAAATGGGATTCAGAGATCAGGATGGGAAGAAGGTTGTTCTAATGTGTAACTCTCCCCTATCCATCATCCAACCCATTGGACAAGAAGATGCTAATTTGTGGAACAACATCATTTTATGCTTAATTAATAACATGCATTTAAAACAGGTTAAACACATTTAAACTCAGAGTTAGCACAAAATTACTGATGACATAAATAATCCATGGAATTAACATTAATTCATTGCACAACAGAATACATGATAAATATAAATACACAAACATGCAAAACATAATTAAAACATTGTCTGGTACTTACCTTTGAAATGGTGGTAATTCCACCAACCACGTGCAGGCCTTCCACGAATCTCCCAGCCTTAGACCACGCTACTCATCAAGCTCAGCAGTGGGTCACCCCCAAGATGGGACTAAGCTCCACCCCAAGGTAAGGAATCCTAGGCTAGGCTGAGGTTACAGGGAAAACAACACATAATCAATGGAAGGATTCTTCCCAGGATGCCATCTTACGCCCACTACTCCCGGACTCTCATTCCCCACATGCATGTTCCTCCCAGGAGTATACACCTTCACAAGAAAATTCCATCAGTGCTACACCTCCCTCTCCGGGTCTCGGCAACAGGCCTAATCAGGAAGTCTCAGAGCCCAAAGATGGTGTTGGACACTCTCTGGAAGAAACCGCTTCCCAACAATCTCTCTCACCTGGAGAGAGTTGTTCACAGGCCTAAAAACCTACCTCTTCCAACAAAAATCACCTCCCTCACCTAGAGAGAGGTTACACACAGGCTAAGCATGAACTCACACTCGCCAGTAAGCCATGCGCAGTCTAGCACTACGTGGCCACAACAACCAACTGGGAAAATAGACACGGGCTTCCCAAACAGGCTCAACAATCACGAACTAGACTCACGGTTTTGGTTTCGGGATTGCACAAGGTGTACAGAGATCCCATGCACTGGATCAAACTGTTCAAGCAAGGAATGTACCATCTTCCTTAGGAATCAACACAGACCTTTTCCCCATTTTTAGAATTGCATGAGGGTATCTTCCAGAGGTCAAACAGGACTCACGTTTAGATGGTCAATGGTGGAATGGAGGAGGAACCCCCATCACGGCTCAATTCAACAGTTTTTAACTGCATGCAATTGAGTCGACACTTTTCACCCATGAAACTACATGATTTCCATCAGCATGCATTCCTCCCCATTTGGAAGTCACTTGTCATTCCAAAATAACTTAGGATAAAACATATATTTCACATGGTCTTTTTGGAATACTATTAAAATATTATTCCCAAGGACTTAAGCCCTTAGGCTCAACACTTAGCCCTTATTCCCAGCTTCCAGCCCCTAATTCCTTGCCCACTTTGTGGAATATTAGTCCCCTATCACTCATTCATTGTGGTTGATCTGCATGTAGCGGTGTTTATATTTTTATTAATGTTCTGCATGATTACATATACAAAAGCAGACTCTTGGCCTTCAACACTTAGGATTTCTAGCCTAACAATCACATAATCCCACCAGCTTGTATAAACTTGGCTCACTATCCTATAAAACATAATTAAAATTCATTTCATAAACATGATTTACAACAGGGCTCAGCCTTGGCGACATTACAATCCCCCTCCCCTTATTTCTGCACTGTCCTCAGTGCAACTTTACACTGCATCTGCAAGCTTTTCAAAATTTTCAAAAAGATGCGGGTACTCTACCTGCATAACATATTCATTCTCCCATGTCATGTCCTCAAGAGCGTACCAGGTCCATTGGACCTTTACAAGCCCTATAGCTTGATTCCAGAGTTGTTTGTTTTTCCTATCCAATATGCACACAGGATGCACTTGGAGGACACCTTCTGGTTCCACCTAAATCACATTCCAATCGATAACATGATTAGCATAAGTTATATATTTCTTAAGAAATGAAACATGAAACACATTATGTATATTCATAGATGCAGGTAATGCAAGATTATATGCAACTGGCCCAATCCTTTCTAGGATTTCAAATGGCCCACACAATCTGGCTGCCAACTTGGCGCAACTTTCCAGCTTCAGGGAACTCCTGTTAGTTTTCACTTTCAGGAAAACATGATCACCCACTTTGAATTCTCTGTGGGTTCTGTTCTTATCAGCATAACGTTTCTACCTGTCCTGGGCAACTTTCAAATTGTATTTAATTTTTATCATTTGGTCCTCCATCTCCTTGAGCAACTCTGACCCAACTACTGCTCTGTCAGCTGGATTATCCCATCTCACTGGAGTGTTTCACTTTCTTCCATAAAGTGATTCAAATGGACTCATCTTCAACAATGCATGATACCCATTATTGTAGGTGAATTCTACCAAATGCAGGTAGTCTTCCCATCTTGATGTTTTGTCCATCACGTACATTCTCAACATGTCCCCTATTACTCTGTTCACCCTCTCTATCTGTCCATCAGACTCGGGATGATACACTGTACTAAAGTTTAGATTAATTCTGAATCCTTTGAATAGTCCTTTCCAGAAATTCAAGGTGAATTTCGAGTCCCTATCAGACACAATCATTTTAGGAATTTGGTGCAACCGTGCCACTTCTTTTAAGAAGATATCAAGAACATTTGTTGCCTTGTGAGTGGTTTTCAGTGGAATAAAATGGGCATATTTTGTAAGCTTGTCCACCACAACCATGATCAAATCGTGCTTCTTGCTTGTTCTAGGCGATCCTGTAATAAAATACATGGTCACCACTTCCCACTTCCATTCAGGAATGGGCAAAGGTTGCAACAACCCTGCTGGGTACCTATGCTCAGCTTTAACTTTCTGACACTCCATACATCTGGCGATGTATTCAATGATCTCTCTCTTCATACCCAGACAAAAGTAATTGCTTTTGACTATTGCCACAGTCTTATGATATCCAAGGTTTCCAACATAAGTGACGTTATGCATTTCTTTTAGAATTGCAAGTTTCAATTCCTGGACATTGGGTATATACACTCTTCTTTTATACAGAAGTATTCCATCAGCTCCCAAGATGTAATTTCTCTCTTTCTGTGGTCTCTCACTCTGGTGTATCTTTTCTACCAAGTCTCTGTACTACAAATATGCATTTGCAGCTTCCAAAATTCTATCTTTAATATCAGTCCTATACATGCTAATGGCTGTAGCATGTAATTCATGCACCTTTCTGCTGAGTGCATCAACCACCTTGTTTTCCTTCCCTTTGATATAATTGATATCAAAGTTGTATTCACACAAAAATTCTAGCCACCTACTTTGTATAGTGTTTAAGGTTGGATGATCAAACAAGTATTTTAGACTGTTATGGTCTTTTCTGAGTTCAAACCTCCCTCCCATGAGGTAATGTCTCCATTTCCTCAGAGTGTGAACGATTGCTGTCAACTCCAAATTGTGTGTGGCGTAATTCTTTTCATGCTCTTTCATCTTCCTGGACTCATAACAGATTACAAATCCATTATGGCTGAGAACTCCTCCCAACCCTTCCTTACATGCATCTATTCACACCATGAAATCCATATTTGGATCTACAATCCTCAAGATTGGAGTGCTGGTTAATAGCTGCTTCAATTGCTGGAAACTCTTCTCACACTCTTTAGTCCACTGAAACTTTTTCTCCTTCCTTTGCAAGGAAGTGATAGGGTGAGCTATCCTTGAGAACCCTGCTATAAACCTTTTGTAATAGCCCATTATACCCATAAAGGTTCTAACTTCTGCCATATTCCTTGGCACTGGCCATTCTTTGATGGCCTCAACCTTCTCAGGATCCACAACGATCCCTTCTTCTGAAATAATGTGCCCCAAGTAATGGATCTGTCTTTGATAAAACAAACATTTGCTCAGCTTGGCATACAACTGGTGTTCTCTCAACACTTGTAGCACCATCCTCAGGTGTTGTTCATTCTTTGCTTCTGACTTGGAATACACCAAAATTTCATCTAGGAAGACTATGACAAACTTAGATAGTCGCTGGATACACCATTCATCAAGCACATAAAAACAACAGGTGCGTTTGACAGACCAAACCGTACCACTTTGAACTTGTAATAACCATACTTTTTTCTAAAGGTGGTCTTGATGATGTCTTCATCCTTCATTCTTACTTGGTGATATCTCGATTTGAGATCTATCTTCGAAAATATTTTCGCACCTTTCAACTGATCAAAAAGATCATCGATCCTCGGCAGAGGATACTTGTTCTTGACAGTTACTTTGTTCAACTATCTGAAATCAATGCACAACCTCAATGTCCCATCCTTCTTCTTCACGAATAGGACTGGGGCACCCCAAGGTGACACACTGGGGTGAATTTACCCCTTCTTTAGAAGCTCTTCAAGCTACAATTTCAACTCTTTCAGCTCTGGCGTACTCATTCTATAAGGAGCTTTCGACACTGGAGCTGCTCCAGGCATCAAATTTATAGAAAAATTGATGTCTCTCTTCAGAGGTAGTCCGGGTACCTCCTAAAATACATCTTCAAACTCAGTAAGTACTTCATGGTCTCCAATCTTTGGGACTTCATCTCTGGATGCTTCTTCCACACGGGCTGCAAATAATTGACAGCCTTTTCTGTAGCACTTCTTCACCTGCATTGCTGAGATTTCTCTAACCACCACAGCTCTGGGAATCCCTTGTACTATTTTTCGATTGCCTTCCTCACCCAGGAATGTAAGCTTCTTGTTATGACAGTCCAGAAGGGCATGGTACTGGTCCAACCAGTCCATCCCAATTAAGCAATCATAAGAGCCTAAAGGTATAATATTCAATTCAGCCTTAGTGATGAATCCTTTCATGTCCACATGACATGACTTAACCAACACAGTGAATTTCCTCTTGGTTCTTGTAGCCAACTTCACTAACCAAGACTTTTCATGTTTGCTTCTTGATAAATGCAAACTTTCCACCACCCTAGCATCTACATAACTATGGCTAGCCCCTGAATCAATTAAAATAATAAATGGTCGGTTGTTAATCATACCTTCCACTTCAATCATGTGCGATTGAAATTCATCTTGCTTGTTGTTCAGGTCCACATAGATCCTTGGCATTCTACTGCCCATGTCTTCCACTGTTTCATCTTGTTGAACATTATGGACAGTTCTTGCTTTGCCATTTTTATGGGGACAATCTTTGCATTTGTGGTTCCCTTTACAGCCCCAACACTGAATGGGCATCTATCTCTGCCCTTTTTCCCCCACTTCAACCATTCTCATCTCTCTAAATGATATATGTCCTTGAGGACTATTTTTGAAAAAGGGAGGTTTGTTTCCCTTCTGCCTTTGTTCCTTCTTAAAATTCCTCTGGTCATCCCAAGCCTTCCGAAAGGTAGACTTTTCTCTTTGCTATTCATATAAGCATTTATCCCTTCTTATTGTTTCTTCCATAGTCTTAGGATCATCATACTGAATCTTTTCACCAATGGTAGGTGGCAGTCCACTCAGATACCTCTGAATCTTGATAGCCTCATCCTTGATGAATGGAACATACTTCAGTAGTTCCAAGAAACTTTGTTCGTATTCATCAATGGTCATGCTGTCTAGCTTGAGTTCAAAGAACTTTTTCATCTTTCTATCATAGTATCTTTTAGTTAGGTATTTCTTCTCGAAATACCTATTGAAATCCTTCCAAGTGATATCTTTCTCTCTAATGTTCTGCACCTGCACAAACTGATCCCACCACATGGATGCTTTTCCTTTTAGTTGATACATCGCAATTCTTACTTCTGCATGAGAGGAATAATTCTGCAGTTCGAAATATTTCCTCATGCGAAGCAACCATGTTTCAACATCTTCCTCCTTCTTATGTTCTCCATCAAATGTAGGATACTTAATCTTATTCATCTCCCCTTTCAATTCATTCATCCCAGATCTGCTATACTTTCGGGTAGGGGATGGGCTTGAACTACTATGTTCCTCCCTACTGGAATGATTTGGTGAACGACGATGATGTTTACTACCACTGCTCAATCTTCTTCTACTCTTAGGGTCCTGACATTTCTTGATCTTATTTTCCTCTCAGGGGTCTTGCGAATCTCTGTCTTTCTTGAGTCACTCCCCTTCTCCAATTTCCTTTCTATTCTTTCCAGGCTCTTCAAAATTTTTAAGTTGAATTCACCCTACTGATCCCTGACTCTCATGAGCTTTCGTCTATCATCTCAGCGAGCCTGGGCATATTTCTACAATCTTTCAATGAGTTTCATCATATGTCCTTCCTTATCCAATTCTCTTCCATGCCCATTGGATTTTGATCCTTCGACTCCCAGGTTGACACCCCTTCCTTCTCTTTCATCCTCTGATTTGAAGGAAATCTACACCTCTTCCATTTCTATACGCAATTGTCTTGACACTCGTTGAAATCTGCACACACCACGTGCAGTCAACCGAAGTTTGTCAGGCCTTAAACCCTTAATAAAACTTCAACATTCATAAACCAACGTGAATAAGAAAAACGTTTTGAATACACTAAATTTTTTGAGCTCTGTTTATCTCTGCAAATTTCGAGACTTCTAGTTTTGGGGTCTCGGTCCACGAGACTCTCATACTTGCTTTCGGGTTTCGGGGTTTTGGTCCATGAGGATCCAACAGTTAAATCCTCGACGGTTCTTTTGTCTTCAAAAATTTTGGGACTTTGGGACTTCGGGGTTTCAAGTTTTGGGGTTTTGGTCCCCAGAGGTTCTCGCACTCACTTCCCTCTCCAACTCCTGGCTCCCGAAATTCCAACCTCTCTCCCCCTGGGCCAACAACACAGCTGTTTCCAACCAAGGTAGGGATTTCAGAATTTTGGCACTTTGGTTTTCTGGTCTTCGGTACCTGGGAGTTCATGAAGTAGTGACTCCAAGTCTCTTTTCACTTCAATCCCCGACTTCTGAAATTTATATATCCCTACCCTTTGGGCCCATAGTACAATTGTCGCCCTTAACCACGGTGGCACGTGGTATGTTCAAGAGTGTTCATGTCACCCTCGGTGACATCATTGTGTCCCACCACTCTCGCTTTTCTTCTCAACCCACTGTCATGTGGTACACCCATGTGTCCACGCCCATTCTAAGTGAAATACAACGGTTAGACTTCTCTCAGATCTATGGCATAGATCCTTTTGTCATTTCGGGGGACCCACACAAAGTGGCACATTCTGGACCCCCCCCTATTAAAGGTATAAAAGCAAAGGGGGTCCAAAATCCAATCTTGTCCATAGATCTAAGCGCCCCAATCTAATCTGTCGAATCCTATGTGCTCAAATCTAGAACCCCCCCCTCCCACCTTGTTAAAGGTAGAATGACGATGGGGGTCTAGAATGGAACCCTGGCCATAGATCTGGGTGTGCAAATTCTGGACGCCCAGATTTGCCCGCCGCTTAATGAAATTGTGGTCTATTAATCTACTTGATCCAATGGTCAAGTTCCTCTCCTATGATCTACAGTGTAGATCGTTTTGGGATTTCACGTACCATGATTTCCACGTTCTTGTGCAACTCCAAAGGGTTTTAAGCCATGTGCACATTCTCCAGATATGATGGTCATGAGGGTTCTCCTTTCCTCCCAAACAGATCCTACGGCTCCAACACCTCATGCGTTGAACTCTCTCTCTCTCCCAGTGGACATACACCACACCGACTGCGGATTCTAAAATACCGCTAAACCTCTTGAGCTTTGTAACATGGTCAAGTGACTTTTTGACACTCAAGAACATTCTGGGGTTTGAAATTTGCCCTCCCGACACAATTTCTTCTCCAAACAAAATTCAGTCGAAGACCACTTATCTGGCCCATCCAGGCTCAACATCGAAACCATGGCTCTGATACCATTCTGTAATGCTCCCCCAGCCATCATCCAACCCACTGGCTGGGCAGACACTACTTTACAGAACAACATCATTTTATGCTTAATTAATAACATGTATTTAAAACAGGTTAAACACATTTAAACTTAGAGTTAGCACAAAATTATCGCTGACATAAATAATCCATGGAATTAACATTAATTCATATGCACAACATAATACATGATAAATATAAATACACACACATGCAAAACATAATTAAAACATCGTCTGACACTTATCTTTGAAACAATGGTAATTCCACCAACCACATGTAGGCCTTCCACAAACCTCCCAGACTTAGACCACACTGCTCATCAAGCTCAGTAGTGGGTCACCCCTGAGCTAGGACTAAGCTTCACCCCAAGGTAAGGAATCCTAGGCTAGGCTGAGGTTACAGGGAAAACAACATAGAATGACTGGAAAGATTCTTCCCAGGATTCCATCTTATGCCCACTACTCCTGGACTCTCATTTCCCACATGAATGTTTCGCCCGGGAGTATACACCCTCACAAGCACAGTCCATTGGTGCTACACCTCCCTCTCTGGGTATTGACAACAGGCTGGATCAAGAAGTCTCAGAGCTCAAAGCTGGTGCTAGACACTCTCTAGAAGAAACCACTTCCCAACAAACTCTCTCACTTGTAGAGAGTTGTTCACAGGCCTGACAACCTGTCTCTTCTAACAAAAATCACCTCCCTCACCTGGAGAGAGGTTACACATAGGATAAGCACGAAATCACACTGGCCAGTAAGACACACTCAGTCCAGCACTGTGTGGCCACAAAAACCAACTAAGAAAAAAGACACGGGCTTCCCAAACAGGCTCAACAATCATGAAATAGACTCACGTTTTTGGTTTTGGGATTGCAGAAGGTGTACAAAGATCCCACACATAGGCTGAAACTGTTTAGGAAAGGAATGTACCAACTTCCTTAGGAATCAACACAGACCTTTTCCTTGGTTTCAGAATTGAATGAGGGTATCTTGCAGAGATCAGATGGGACTCATGTTCAGACGATCGATGGTGGAATGGAGGAGGAACCCCCATCATGGCTCAATTCAAAAGTTTTTAACTGCATGCACTTGAGTCGACACTTGTCACCCATGAAACTACATGAGTTGCATCAGCATGTGTTCCTCCCCATTTAGAAGTCACTTGTCATTCCAAAATAACTTAGGATAAAACATATATTTCACATGGTCTTTTTGGAATAATATTAAAATATTATTCCCAAGGACTTAAGCCCCTAGGCTCAACACTTATCCCCTCTTCCTACCTTCTAGCTCCTAATCTCTTTCCCACTCTATGGAATCTTAGTCCCCCATCACTCATTCATCGTGGTCGGTCTGCACGCAATGGTGTTTATATTTTTATTAATGTTCTTCATGATTACATATACAAAAGCAGGCTCTTGTCCTTCAACACTTAGGCTCTCTAGCCTAACAATCACATAAGCCCACCAACTTATATAAACTTGGCTCACCATCCTATAAAACATAATTACAATTCATTTTAGAAACATGATTTACAGGAGGGCTTAGCCTTGGGGACATTACATAAGAGGTATGTCGACAAGAGCACCTAGGACAGTTTCAGCCAAGAGGATGGAGAGGATATTCAGACATGTGGAGGTAGAATATGCCACAAAATGCCTGATCACTACTCAGAAGGATTCAGAAGCTCGACAATAATACCATACAGAGATCAAGAATTTATTAGGACAACATTAGCATGTCTTTGAGGCAATTCCACCAGGGAGACCACCTGCTAGGGGGTTTGAGCACACCATTGAGTTTGAGGAGGGGGCCAAACCTATGATCACCCCCCCTTATCGTCATCCTAGGAGGTTCAAGGATGATATAGAGAAGGAAATCAAGGAATTGTTGGTGATGGGACACATCAGACCAAGCAACAACCCATTTTCTTCTTGAGTTGTCTTAGTTCTGAAGAAGGATGGTACCATGAGGATGTGCATTAATTACCAATCCTTGAACAAGAAAACCATCAAGAACCGATAACCTATCCCACGTATTGACGAATTTATGGATGAACTGTATGGGGCGGTTTTCTTCTCAAAAATTGATCTACGCTCTGGATATCATTAGATCAACATCCGAGAGGACATAGAGAAGATGACATTTTGATTTCATTTTGGACACTTCGAGTTCATGGTTATGCCATTTCGGCTAACCAGTGCACCCACTACATTCCATTCTTCCATGAACCATATATTCAGGGATCAGTTAATGAAATCAGCCTTGGTTTTCTTCGACGACATATTGATCTATAGCCGGTCATGGCAAGAGCATATGAGGCACCTGGATGAGGTATTGAGCATCATGGAGGCACAGTCATTATATGCCAAAGAGTCCAAGTGTGAGTTTGGTATGACAGAGCTTCTTTATTTAGGCCACATCATCAGTGCATAGGAGGTACAGGTGCACCAAGAGAAGACCAGGGCCATTCTAGATTGGTCGATGCCCAAGAACGTTTACAAGCATTTTGTCTGGGGTTTTTCTCAGCTTGGAGCACCGCTAATAGATCTTACCAAGCATGGGGCCTTCATGTGGATCGAGAAATCACAGGAAGCCTTTGATCACATGAAGGAAGTCATGGGCACTTGTCCAGTGTTGGCACTACCATACTTCACCTTGCCATTTGTACTAGAGTGTGATGCATCCGACGAAGGGATTGGTGTAGTTTTGATGCAGGGAGAACACCCCATTGTATTCGAGATACGAAAGCTTAGTCAACCTAAGAGTTTGTACT